>JAUIRK010000730.1:0-182006 GCA_030549495.1 Nectonema munidae
GGGGGGGGGTTGGCAGGAAAATAGTGATAGTAATTGAGTTGATGAGCTTATCTTCAGACAAACTTCGAGTTGAACAAATTTGCCATTTTTGATTTTTCAAATTATAGTGAAATAAATAATCAAATTAAGGGGGTTAAATTATTGCCTGAAAGCAATGGAGAAAATTAAATCTCAATTACAGAATTTGGTAATTCCTAAAAAAAAATCAAAGATAAAATCGAAGATAGCTTTAATTTCTCAAATCTCTGAAGATAAGAATTTAGAAAATAAATGGGCGACTCTTGAACATAAATTAGATACTCTTAACAAGAATTAATATAATAGAAAAGAATAATAAATCTATGAATACGACAAACCTAAATTTTATAGTGATAAAAGAGAAAAAACTAAACTCTATTGGAAAACTTTCTAACGAGTTTAAAAATAAAAGTTATTTGAGACAAGAATAAAAAACCTTTACTTCAAAGATCATATAAGGTTTAATTTTGTGGATACTAAAAACACCGGTTAACATTATTTTTGTTATCCGGTTCTAAGTGTTATTTCCTGGTTTGTCATAGGCCATTATTATAATAAAAACATCCTTATTTGATCAGAACTTTGGGTTTGTTGTCAGGATTTTGATAGATTTATATTTTCAATTTTTCAAAGATGCATTTATCAATTGTTAGTTGACATAAATAGAGTATCATATACATTTTATGAAATTAACCTATAAAATTAACAAATAAGAATAAGTGGCACTCAAAAAGTAAATTTTATTATTAAAAATAACTGGATTTGCTTTTTCTCCCCTCTATCTTTTTCATATCCTGATGGAATCTTTCGCCTTGTTCTTCTGAATAAGCGCCCATATTTTCATTTAATATGTACAAGTGAGCATCCAGCATGTGAAATTTTAGTGACATTCTGCATCCCATTGCACCGAATTCCTTGATCAAATTCTTTACTAGTTGCTGGTAGTTTTCCGCTTCGTACTTTCCTAAGAAATCCTCATTAACTGCCTTGGAAACAGTTCCATGCTGTTTTCTCAATCCTTCTGAGTTTGTCGAAGAAATCAGTAAACTCAAAAATCTTCTTTTTCTGAGGTCGAACAAAAATTCCATCTTTGATTTTAGCTTGAGATAACTTGGGGAAAAGCTTGGTACTTGAAAGCAGCTGTTTTCTGGTCAAGAGCTTTCACAAACTACTTCATTAACTCAAATTTAATGTGCAATGGCAGCATGAGCACTATCTTAGGATCAACTAGTGGCTTCCACATGATGCTCGGATCCCAACTACAAAATCTGTTCGCTGTTCCCAGTTCTTTCTTCTGTAATGATCAGATGTGGCTCTACTATCCCAAAAGCAGAGAAAGCATTAGAATTTTATGAAGCCTCCTTGGAGTCCATGGAGAAAAGCCACTATCTTAAAATCTCCAATAATTTCTCAATTGTACTGTTTGTTTTGCAAGGCTCCCAAGAGAACTTTCACACTGTAGTAATCTTTCTTTAGGCAGACAGAATGGGCTAAAGGTAGAAAACTTGTGTTTATGAATACTTGAATACCTTCAAACTTGTGATGGAGCTCTCTATGAATAGCCGCCACTCCTTTTGGCATAAACGGCACTCTAATAACGCCAAACAGTCCAGGCACGTCGTGGCAGACGCAGAGACCATCCCTCAGAGTGTAAAAGTCTAAGAAAGATTTATGTCTACTTCTATGACTTTTCACTTGCACATCCTTGACCAAATTTCACTGCTTCATTCTAGAGATAAACAGCTCTGAACTGGATTTAGTTAGACCCATGTTTCTGATTGAGTCATTGATTTCTTAGGTTTGGGAAGTGTGAAGCTTTTTTTGATATATTAGATAAGTAATGAGCAATGTTTTCAGCATCCGTCTCCTCTTCTTCATCAGAATAGAAGCATTGAACTTCATCTTGAACAGGTGGCACTGGCGTGGGATAGTTAGAGTAGTGGAGAATAGGAGCAATAGATCACGGTAGATTTAGATAATACACAGCAGTATATAGTTGGCTCTATCCATATAATACGTGTATTGGAAAATTTGAAGGACCTTTTCTCACCTCACAGCTTTCTTTCCAGAGTCTTCTTGCAGTACTCACAGCAGTAATGAGGCGCTCATGGCTTATCCTGGTCTCAACTGGCATTCTAAAATATTTTTGATAGGATTCACAAACCTTTGCAGAGAATTTTTTTGTCTCTCCTTATGTACTCGCATCATATGAAACAAAATGAATCAGGGTGGTGCCTGCAGCCTCTTGAAGCCATTTTGAAAATATAAAAGTAGATTTAGTCAGAAAATATAGATCTTAGATATGTATCTGAAAGTATAAATAAAATATATTAAAAATATGCATGTATAAGATTAGCAGGGCAATTTGGTTTTTGAAAAAACGTAAAAAAATAGTGTATCAAAAATTTTATTTGGTAGAATAAAAGTAAACAGACTAGAATTCTTACAAAGGCTAAATTCTAAGTGGTAACACTTTTTCATTTATTTGGGACCAAAGCAATACAAAAAATTATTACAATCAAGGAATAGAAACTTTTTTTTTTCTTACATGGTGAAATTTAAAAATAGCAGAAAATGAGTTAACAGATGTAATAAGTAAATATGGTAATGACTTTTCTTTTAGAAAAAGTAAAACTTTTCTACCGAAAGTTTTTATAAGAGGAGTGGATTCTACCCTTAGTAAAATAAACATATTATCTTCAATACTTTTGAAGAATAAGAGAATTAATGAATTGGTTAATAGTGGATTGGTTTTTGATATTGATTTCGAAAAAATTAGTGAAAATGATAAAATTAAAATTGTTGTGTTCAAACTTGATAATGAGATTAAAAAGTGTAACCAAAACAGTAACAATGCATTATTTTTACAGTATAATTGTTTTACAATTCGTGATTTTTATTACATAAGACACTGTACTAATTGTTTTACATTCGGGCCTACAACTCGCGGTGTAAAAAAGATATAACTAATATTTGTCGCTTCTGTGCAGAAAAAAAGATTTGAATAACAGTGAGATTAAAAATAACCCTGAGGATCACAGATGCATCTTTTGTATTGAAAATAAACTCTCTATGGTCGATGATAATGCTTTGTCACTAAAATGAAAAGTATGTCTAAAAAATCATGAATTTATTAAGTCTCTTATAAATTTATTACTCTCTTATAAATTTTCCATTTGGACGAAATAAATTCTATTGAGCACTCAGTTTTTAACAATTTTAAAGGTGATACACCTGAACATAGGAAGCAATTTTGATGACTTTTTAGTATTCTTTAGTGAACTACACTTTAAACCTGAATTCACAGTGTTATCTGAAATTTGGAATACTATCGAATTTCTTAATTACGAAATAAAGGTTATACTGGCACTTTTCATCAAAGACAAAAAAAACCGGCGGTGGTGTAACTGTTTTTTATTCACAATCTATCACTTTTATATGCAAAAAAAGGCTCTCAGACTTTATTTTCTCTGAGTTTGTCATTGGTTTCCGTAAATTCTATAGTTCTGTACAGACCTCCAGAAGCTAACAATTTTAAATTCATATCTACTCTGGAATCTATAATTACTCGATTCAAGAGTAATCTTCTAATCACTGGTGATTTTAATATTAATTTGCTTAATGTATGTAAAGCACTAAAATTATGAACTTTGTCTACACCTTATATTCGAATCGTCTCTTCCCAGTAATTATTTAACCAACTCGAGTAACTAATTCATCAGTCTCTTTGATAGATGTTTTTACTGAAAAAATTAATAACATATATTTTTATAACATTATGACTGACAAAGTGATCATTATACTAATTTTGTGATACTACAATTTGAAAGCTATAGGAATCAGTACATTAAAGACTTATAGGAGAAAATTTTCTTCTGACTTGACTCCTATGAGAAGTTCAAAATGATGATTGGGTCTTTCATATATTTCATCCAAATTTTGTGTATGTTTCATTTATTTCTTTATTTTTAAGCATTTTTGAACAATCTTTTCCTTTAATTAAAATTAAGATTTCAAGAAATAAGTATCCTTGGTATACAGATGAGTTTCGTAAATTGTATAACAAAAAAAAGTTATACAAGAAATGGAAAACCTCTTAGGCGATGCAATTTGTACAAATTACAAATCTCATCTGTTATAAAAATATATAAATTAAAAATAAAATCAGCAAAATCTAAATATTCTTCAAACAAACTATTATCATCTAACTCGAAGACAATATGGTCTGTTTTAAAAACATTTTTCAAAAGCAAAAAAGTTGCTTCTGATTCAATAAATTTGAAAATCAATGGATTTGTATTACAAAACTTTCTTCTCTTATCTCTGACTCTTTTGTGAGAGATGAAATAACTATTAGGTTTTTTCTTAAATTTCAAAAAAGCCTTTGAAAAGTAAATCATAAGTTCCTTCTTTATAAGCTATATAAATTAGGAATACGAGGTAGTATTTATAAATTGATTGAAAGCTTTTTATCACCTCGGCACAACTATGTATATTTTAACAAAATTAAATCTAAATATTTTCTTTCTAATTTTGGAGTACCACAGGCCTGCATACTTGATCTCTTCTTATTTTTAATTTGTATAAATATCAGTCTTTGCGTTAAAGATAAGGGAAAATTAATTATGTATGCAGATGATGTGACCCTCGTTTTTAACACTAAAATAAGTGATTACAAAATAATGCATTCATCCCTTAAAACAATCGAAAAATGGTGCTTATCCAATAAACTAACTCTGAATCTGGAAAAGTTTATATGCTATATTGTTTTTTGTAAAAGAAAAAAAGATTTACATCCTAAATTCATTTTGAATAATAATTAAATTAAAAAAGTTTCAAACATGAAATTTTTAGGTGTCACTTTAAATTAGAACCTAAATTGAAAGAACATTTCTATAAAAATATCTAGACCATTAGGATGGTTTAAAAATTAAGTTCATATCTCCAACCAAAGACCAGTAAGTTGCGATATATATTTATCAACACACATACATATCAGTGGCGTATATTCAGGGTGTCTTAGGTGTGCGGCGTACTCCCTAGATATAAGCTAGTAATAATGTCATCTATTGATTTATGCACTTGCGATCCACAACCAGGGGCGAACATACTCAAAATTATTTGGGGGGGGGGGGTGAAATTTTTTTGTTGCAATTTTCAAAATTAGTGGTCTGGAAATACCACGGGAGACCAAATATTCAAGCAATCTTTTGAAATAGAGTGTATTCAGCGCATACCTAAAATCCTAAATTTATAAGACTACTTTATATTTTTTTTACAAATTTGGTGAATTTAAATACTATACTTCCAGCGAAAATATTTTAATTAAATTTGCATATCAAATATGGTGCGCAGAAAACATGCCTCCAATTAAAAAGTAGGAAAATAGGCCCCCAGTAAAAATGCCCCAATTTAAAATTAGGAAAAAATGCCCCCAACACAAAAAATTATTAATTAAAATTAAAAAAAAAATTTTTTTTTAAAAATTTCAAATATAGTTTTTTTGTAAAAAAACAAAAAGTTAACTTTTCATCTAAAACATTTAAAATTAAATTAAAGTAAACTAAAAAACTCAGCATACGACAATTTTTTAAATACAAAATTTTTTTTTATAAAACAGCAAATATTTTTGGACTTTGTGTGTATCAGAACACTTTCTAAATATAATTTGTGTTTTGACTGATTTTAAGAACACATTCCCACAAATCTGCACCTTTGCTATTGTTTTCAAGAACTTTATAAAGAAAAAAACCTTATAGATTAAGAAATTTTAGAAATTTAGCCTTTCAAAACGGTACCAAATAAAAATATTTATATAATTTTAAAAAATCCTGAAAATCAAAAATTAGGGGGCATTTTTTCCTATTTTTAATTGGGGCATTTTTACCTACAACCATCAGGTTGGTCCTTATTTAAAAAAATTTTAATTCTAACAATCTTAACTTTTAAAATGGCGTTATTTTATAAAATTATCAAACAATAAAAATTTGAGAAACAAAACATAACATTTTCAGGTAGCTCAAAGTAAAATTTAAAATTTATACTATAATTTTCTAATTTTTTAAAAATATTTTTTTCAGTTTTATTTATAAAATTAACTTAGTTATGAAAACAAGATCACAAACAAAAAGGTATTGAGTTGAAACAACGAACTCTTCTTTATAGTTGGTTCAAAATTACCTTCTAACCAAATGGTTCTTGGGTTTTTTTATACCATCACCTTGATTGCAAAAAAACTATCCGCGAGTCATCTTCACTAAGTATAAAAGAAATTGTAGCATTTCGGCAGAAAGTCCATATTGATAGGAAATTATACATTAAAGAAAAGAAAAAATTAGAAAATCTTAAAAAATTTGAAAACAGAAAAGATAAAATGAAAAAAGAACTTGAAGTATACAGTAAAAAATGTTTTTTCTGACAATGACGATATATTTTGGTCAGGTGAAAGTGATGACAATCGTGAAAAAAGTTTTGAAAGAGAAATTGAAACTTGTTCTTCCAACCCAAAACAAAAAAGAGGAAGGAAAAGCCCAATCACATCAAATTTGGCATTGGCTTTAGATAGAGTAAAAATATCGGACAGAAAAGCCGCAATTTTACTCACGGAAGCATTCGTGGGTTGTTGGGAAAATTTTGAGAAAATGGCAATCAATCGATCGTCAATAAGATGAAAAAGAATTTCTTATAGAACATCTTGTTTCGAGAAGTTAAAGACTAGCTTTTCTCCACAAGTTCCATTAGTAGTGCATTGGGATAGCAAAATTTTAACTGAATTTTCAGGCAAAGATAAACATGATAGAATTCCTGTGATTGTTTTTGGTGAAAATATTTCAAAACTACTTTCTGTTTCTAAAATAGTGTCTTCAACAGGAAAAAATCAAGCTAATGCTATAGTTGAAGCTATTAAAGACTGGAATCTTGAAAGTAATATCAAAGCCATGTGTTTTGATACTTTTTTGACTTTGATCCTGAACATTGGAATGAGCATCAAGATTATCAAAATTCTTTGAAAACTATACAGTCCATAAAAGTGGTGAATGATCATGCAGAAAGAGGAATTGCTTTTCCAAGAATACGCTGGTTATCTTACCAAGTCTGAAGAACAACTATAGTTTCTTCTACAACTTGTGGAAAGCCATAGACAAACTTATCCAAATAGCAAAAAGTCTATAATTGTTTCAAATCAAGAAAAATTTTAAATAAACATTATCAAAACTGAATTTTAAACATTTTAAAGTTTTATGATTTACTTATTTATTCAGATTTCTTAAGCACAATGCTTGAGATTAAATTTTCAAATGTTGTGAGCTACCTCTGAATCAAATTTTTTTTAATTTATTTTTTCTTCTGAAAGAGGAATTTTTTGCGGGTTAAGAACTGAAAAAACGGAATTTTTTTTTGCTATAATAAGGACCACCCTAATATACACTAGTTTAAAAAAATCCAAAATTGTTAGGGGGTGGAATAGGCTTTTCATTTGAAAAATGAAGTAGTCTACCAGGCACATTACAGGAATTGAAAGGATATTTGATTCATAGAGAAAACAAATAACTGAAGGTTGGATAGTTTTATGAGAGAATGTAGTGTAAAGGCAAATGGTCTACTAGAAACCCTGCGATGTTTATATGAAAAAATGTGATTGATTCAGAGGCAAGGGTATAAAATGAAGTTATAATTGTGCAAACAAAAATAAAACAAAAAATTAAGATCGCATTATTTCATTTTACTCCGCATCATTCAAAAATAGTTTAAAAGCTAAATTGATACAAGCTACAAAAAGTAAAATAAATTTTAACATTTGGCAATGATTTGCCTTTTATAATAACTTTTAAGGAAAAAAGTCTATCAGAAAAAGTTATAGAGCTTCAACAAAAACTAAAAAATTTTAGAGCATAACTTAAGTTTTTTGAAAACGAATTTGACGTATCCCCTACATATAGCTCTCACGCATCGTCTGTAAAATATGTTTGATAGAAATTTCAGAGCCGCTGGCATGATGTTTGATTGATTCAAAAGTCTGCATTCCTTCTTTTATTCTCTTATCTTACATTATCATGTATTCGAATGATCATTACATTCTATAATCGATCATCATACCTGTTTTATAAACAAGCAGCAACTCTTACTTATAGAAAACCTGTCCACAACATATATATTGCTTTTACTTTAGGTGCGGCCTTTTTTATTTTAAGTGCGTCCTTTTTATTTCAAATTTGTTTTTGGTTGAAAGTTTTTAGAAAAAACGTTTGGAGCTCAGTAAACTTTTTCAAAAATTTTGATATTAGTAATTTATTCTAAAAACTAAATTTATAAAATGCAAAAAAATTAAAAAATATAAATTTTATCTTCTTGATGACAAAAAAAATTATTGAAAATTAATAATAGTGATTTGGGTCATATTTTTCTCCATTCATCGCCAAATCCATTATTGTTATACCATTTAAATCTATCACTGTTATACCTTTGAGTGCTTCTTTGATGATTTCTTGAATATTATGAATTGAGTCGTTTGTTGTTATCAATTATTTACATTTATGTTTGATTTTGGAAAAAAACATTTTCGATAGGATTCAGCATATATGAATAAGGTAGAAAAAATTGGGTGACTGTTGAATCCAGACTCATCTAGAAAGACATATAGGTTATGGTTATTAGGGCCATTACTTTCCATATGCAGAGCATATTATCTTCTTAGCAATACTTCTTTCTATGCTTAAGGCTTCAATTTCTTTACTTGCTCTTTTTAGTTTTATTTTGTGAGCCACTTTATTGTGGATAGAAGTGATGCTTGTATGAAAGTTGAACTTTGACTTGAGTTTTTCTTTTATTTCATGTAAAGTTATTGTAGGATAATCTACAATTTTTTCAATGTAGCTCAGTTTTTCTTCATGAAAAGAGGTTTTATTGTAATCTCCATGTTTTTTTACAACTTCATTGTCTTCTTTGTGTCTATGGACTATAGATTTTTCGGTTGAATATTTTAAAAATAAAATATTAGCTAAAATTATTTTCCAACACTAAATCCAAATGTTTTTCCTTTTTTTCACATGAAACTTTTCCAGGCATTATAAAAAACAATTCAACACAAAACAGTGTAAAATGCAAAAAATGTACCTTATTTAGTTTAAAAAATGAACCAAAAAATACGAGACGTCTTATATGTACTCTTTTTAAACAGTTAACGCCCAATGTCGACTTTACAAAAATAAAATCGTCTGCGTTTATCAAAGCTCTTTAACACTAGAAAGACAAAGTGGTCAAAATGACCACATCGTACTTTTTAATCAATAAATTTATATAGAATCCAACAATTAAATCATCAGTCACTTTGTGACTTTTAATATATATAATTATACTATGTTTTTAATACATGTGTTCTTCAAAACATTTATGAATTTTCTGTGCAGAGACTAACATACCTAAAAAGACAAAGTGGTCATTTTGACATCTCATCAATCAAACATTTGTTTTCAGTTGCTTGTCCTTTTTAATTCATTTTTTAATATTTTTTATTCAATGCCTCTTCCTAAGTATAAAAGAGAAGCCCTGCAAAGCGTTGTTATTCATTCGTAGTCTCGAGGAAGATAATTCTGGTTCAGATTTCTCTCCAGCGAAAGCGATGAAGAAACTCTCCGTAATTTAGAGACTTCTTTCACTTCAGAAGTTCATCAAATAACTAGAAACCGAAGAAGTAGACTTTCAAAATAATAATGATATGATTGGAAAAAGATGGAACAATTGGTCAGAAATTCTTGCTCTGATGAACATGGACGTAAACAACAACAAAATGTTTTCAAAGTAAAATCTGGTCCAACAAATTATTCTCTTCGTAATATTGATAAAAGTTTTGTTTCAGCTTTTCGATGTATAATTTCAGAGAACAGTTGCGACACATACAAAAATGTACTAACTTTGAAGCTAAAAATTTTGAAAATGACTGGAAAATTGATTTGCACGATATTGACAAATTTATGGCACTTTCAATATTGCGCGGCGTTTTAGGGGGTAAAAATTACCCTCTCAAGTCTTTTGGTCAAAAAAATGGGGGCGTTAATTTTTTCTCAAACACTATGTCACGTTTAAAGTATGAAAAGATTATGAAATATCTGAGGTTTGATATGAAAAGCGATCGTAATAAAAGACTTGAGAATGATAAATTTGCACTTTTTTCCGATATTTGGAATATCTTTATAGAAAATGTATCTCTCATATACACCTGACTGTTATTTGAGCGTGGATGAACAGCTTTTCCTACTAAAGCAAGGTGCCCTTTACTCAATACCTCATCCAAGCCAGATAAATTTGGCATAAAGTTTTGGCTACTTGTTGAGGTTGAATCAAAGTATGTTTGTGGTGGATTTCCTTATCTTGGAAAAGATGAAGATAGAAGAAATCTTCAACTTGGTCATTATGTAGTGGATAAATTGCTTGAACAATCCAAACGTATAATAAAGGTTACAATGTAACTTGTGACAACTATTTTACTTCCAAAAGTTTGTGCGAAAAACTGCTTGAAAAAAACAAGTTTGGTTGGAACTATAAAGCTGAATAGGAAAGAAATTCCTGAACTTTGAAGCACAAGCCTAATAAAATGCCTAAATTTTCTTCAAAAATTTTTTATTGCAATGAAAACATTTCTCTTACAGGTATAAAGCAAAAGAAAACAAAATGGTGTTGATTTTGAGTCTCTTCATACTAAAACAATAAAAATTTTGCAAGATAATAAAAAAAAGCCTGAAACAATTTTGTTTTATAACTCAACAAAGTATGGTGTAGATATAGTTGACCAGATGACAAAGTTATACACTTCAAAAGCAGGAGTTAGAAGATGGCCATAGCCCTTTTTCAATGTTTTAGATTTAGGTGGTAAATTCTTATATACTTTACAAGAAAATAAATAAATCTTCTATATCAAGACGCCAATTTATTATGAATCTTATTGAAGAGTTAGTTAAAGATCAAGTTGAAATATGCAATAGTGATTCGGACTTTTCTTTGAATGACGACAAAATGTTATCTTCATCAACCAGAAAACTGTGCCAAACAAAACGCTGTAAAAATAAAACTACTGAAAAGTGCAAAAAGTGTGGAAAAATGGCATGTGGTAAATGCATAAAAAAGAAGTTAATTATATGTAATAGCTGTTAGGCGTTTTTATTGTTTTTTTATTATTATTTTTAAATAAAATAGTTCTAATTTTCAAATTTTGGATAAGTTATACAGAGTGGTCAATTTGACCACATTGTCTTTTTAGGTATAAAAAATTTTTGGTACTTCTAGTGTTAATACAAATCTTCTGCTTTACATTAGATATCGTCTGATTATTCGGGTCGTTAACGGGTTATTAAGAGGACCATTACAAATACATTCGTGACTTTTTTTTTAGATAAATCTGTGCTTGTTCAAAAATTTCAACGATCCTTTATGACAAAGTATCGTTGAAATTTTTGACAACTTTTTTAAATAGTGTTAAAGCTGATCTTTTGAATATGTAATTTAATTTTATGGCTAAAAAGCCATAGGATTTCTATGTGTATTTTAAGGAAAAAAACTTGTTTTTGCATAATTTTTTATGTGGTTTTATTGTTTTCTTCTATAAATACTATTATTTTTGGGTTTTTTTCTTATAATAACATGCCTATTAACTTGTATTTTTCAACTATTGTATTTAAAACAAAAAATTAAATTCTAACTAGTTTAGAAAGACAATTTAGTGTTTTGACAAGCACAGAATTACTGAGCCTTAATGGTAAGATTAAGTTTTTATTTTAATAAAAGAAAAAAATATAAATTCTTAATCATTTTCCTTTTTTGAATAGTTATCCCATTTTGCACTCATATTAACCCAGTCTTAAACATAAAAACCTATTTTAAAATTTTTTGTTAAAATTTACTCGGTTTCAAAACTTTACTCTGAAAACTTTAAACTATCAAAAACATAGGACGCACTTAAATTAAAAACAGTATACATTAAATAATCAGTATTGGTTAGTTTGTGTAGACAATTTTTTATAAAAACATTTAAAGATCCTTTTCTACGTAGTCTTGTATACATTTATTATATGAAAAATAATTTTAAAGCTAACTCCAAACATCCAGCTGATATCTACCCACTTTTCTTAAATTTTCTACATATTTTTCGGCGTGTGCTTCCCCGGAAGCTTCTTCACCATGCTTTTGAATAATTTTGAGTAGAGTATTGTTTACATCTCGCGCCATCTGGCTAGCATCTCCACAAACATACAAACAACTTGATTCATCATTTTTCAGAATGTCGTAGATAAGTTCCGCCTGCTCCATCATTAGGTGTTGAACGTAAATCTTATGGCATTGATCACGTGAGTAAGCAATGTATAAATGTGTTAGTGTTTTTTCCTTCACAAAATCATTTAACTCATCTGTGTATAAGTCATCATAGTTCTTGTGTCTGCAGCCGAAAAACAAAACAATCTTCCTTTTCTTGATCTTGGGATTGCTTTTATCATGTAAACTTAATTCCTGTAAAAATCCTCTAAATGGAGCAAAACCCGTACCAGGTCCAATCATGATGATTGAAGTGTGACTTTTGTATGGCAGTTTGAACGAAGATCTACGAATAAATATTGGTAATCGAATTGGATCGCTTGAAAAATCAAAGGAATCACTATTATTTAAAATTTTATATAGTTGGCCAGTGCAAACTCCTGAAACAACATTACCAGTGGAAGCTAAATACTTCTTTAGTCTTGCCGTAATATGAATTTTTTCAGAAAACAATTTTGGCGAGGAAGAAATGGAGTAGTATCTTGCCTGTAGTTTGGGTAAAATTTGGCATAAAAAATCTAGAGGAGGCTTAGCAGAGGGAAACGCTTGTAAAACATCAACAATGCTTCTGCGACTGTTCACAATCCAATCCGCATAAAATATCTTTTGCTCTGGCTTACGACCAGTCATTTGTAAGAGCTTCTCTCTTTCTCCTTCATCACCAACATATGGTATAATATCTCTTAAAACATTCTTTTTAGGTGGAATGCTTATATCCAGGTAGTAGGTTAGTGCGGTTCTAAAGGTGCAAGGACAAGGAAATGGGTGCTTTTTATTCGTTAATTGTATTTCAGGATCAGTTGATGTGAGTGAAAAAACTTTATTGGGATCAGCATCAAGTAATTTGCACAATTTTTCAACTAGATCGCCATCATTAGATGGAAAAATAGCAAGATGATCTCCAGATTTGTAGCGAATTTTTGAGTCAGAAATATCAAACTCCACTAGCATACAAGAAACATCGACAGGGGATCTTTCTTTAACGCCATCATTCTTTATCAACTCTTTTATGCATGTAATTTTAGCAAGAAATGGATTTTTAGAATCAAAAGGAGCAACTTGCTTGATGTGAGATTGATAGCGACCATGTTCACCAGTGTACAACTTCAGCTCTGTTTGACTTGAGACTTCGTTCAAGTTATAAAAAGTTGTTTCAAATTCGCTTGTGCCTGAGTTATTGTTGTTGTAAACCAAGTGAAAGTTTGCCATCATAACCTCCCAAAAGTTATCAAGCCATGTGCAGAAATCTTCTTCAATATTTTCATTTGCGTTACCCAAGCCAAGGTCTATAATACGCTGTGCTCCCAACCTCTCCAAACAAGTATCAAAGAAATGACCCATAGCATTGAAGTGCTGATACATTTTATTGCCGCACCCAAAAACGCAAAACTTCAACCCTAGCAAATTAAATTCATTTCTCTCGCTTTGTGACAGTGTTGAGTGCATTTCAAAACAGTTATCTGTTGGATCCCCTTCTCCATATGTTGCAACGATAAAGACGACTAATTTCAATTTAAGGCTGCCCAAATCCGAAAACTCTTCTATCGGAAATTCTTCAGGGTCAATCGCTACTCCATTGATTCCATACGCTTTAGCTTCTTTAACGATTCTTTGCGCGAAGCCTTCGGCAGTCGATGTTTGACTCCCATAAAAAACAATGAAATCTTTATTTCCGTTAATTAGTTTTTGAACAAAGGAAGTTAAACTCAATTTTTTTGATTGATTTGGTGCATTAACTAGTTTCAGAGAGTTTATCGTAGGTGAGAATTTAGAATTATTTGCTTTATTCTGCTTGCTTCCAAAAAATAGGTATTGGCAAACAAATATACAAATGGTTAAAATTATAAAATCTGATAAACCAAAGGTGAAAGAGAACAAACTAAAATCAAGCATAATAAGTTAGAAAACACTTTCAAAATATCTAAAAAAACGTTAATAGAAATTATTTTAAATTAGCATAATTTAATTCATTTTTTTACGGTAAAATATTTGTCATAAAATTATGCAAAGAACCTTGAAATTAAAAGCGTGAAAGTATAAGAAATGTGAATAAATTGCATGGAATATTT
Organism: Nectonema munidae; assembly: GCA_030549495.1. Classification (NCBI taxonomy): domain Eukaryota; kingdom Metazoa; phylum Nematomorpha; class Nectonematoida; family Nectonematidae; genus Nectonema; species Nectonema munidae. Next base: position 14,391 of record JAUIRK010000730.1, read on the forward strand.
AAATATGCTACCTTTTTACATCTAGGAATTTCAATTAAGTAAAGTAATAAACAACGTATACTTGCAATTTCAGTGAAGCTCAAGATAACTATTTTAAAAAGCTTAGTTGACATGTGACGAATAATCATCATTTTTAAAAAATTTCTTAATATATAAACCCGTAGCAAAATATTTTATACGACTGTGACAACACAAACAGAAAAACACTAATAAATTTCTTGGCAAAAAAAACAAGCTTGAGTTTGCTAACATAGAATTTTTAGCATCACATAAATCATGTGCGCTGGCATTGATTTGTAGTAGAACATTCTAGCCAAAATAGAAGATTTAGGTTAGAAAACTTAAAATATAATACGCAGTGTATGTAGGAATATAAGGCAAAAGTAAAGCACATAAAACATTGCCATTGAAAAATAGAAAATATGTATGTCTATTCGGATAAATTTAGGAACGACGTCTTTTTTTATTTCCCAAATGATTTAAGTTTTCTGTTTTCCCGCCTACATACAATATTTAAAAATTTTAACATATTTGAACATGCAAATGACTTGGTAGAAAGTGTGCATCTTGAATTAAACCACAAATCTTTTTATTTGCTTCACTAAATCAAAGGTAAGGGAGGCCAGAAAGGGACATAATCGAATCTATTAATGTACAAATTATAATCACAGATTTACTACTCCCACATTCACGGTAGTTCACCACTCAATCACTCCCATAGTGATTCTCGACGTACTGCCGTCATTCACTCCTTCCATCCTCGGATATAATGAGTTCTCATGAGCTCGGATTATTCTACAAGTCCTGAAATCGTGCGTGAATTGCTACATAAGATCCAGGTGTTGATAATACATAAGGAGATCCAAGAGTGCTCTAAGCCAATGCTCACCAATATGTTCTCCCATCGTTATTCCAAATAAATCTCTACTGCGACTTAGTCGTTCTGGTGACCTTCCCTTCAGGACAATTGATCATCCAGTAACCCTTCTTCCTCGCCGTCTTGGATAACATAGAGAGTAAATTTTCATTCTTACTATATACCAAGCTAACCGGTTGGCAAGAGTCCAAGATTCACATCCCTTATGACGAGATCAGCTTCAAACTAATCTTATGACCTATAAGATGAATTGTACAAGACTATGGGCAACGAAGCAGTAAGAGTATACAAGGTTTTGTAGCCGCTTGCTTAGTATCTATCATGGAAAGATTAGATCCGATGTCCAATCAAGTCGGGTTCATGAGCACTAGGGTGTGTCAAATGACACCCGGACAATTCGTCCCCATTTAATTCGCCTCCGGACAGATTGCTCTTGGTTAATTTTGCGTTAGAAAAGTATATCATTAAACAAATTACTTCTGATTTAGCTTTTTTTATTTTTAACTTGATCAAAAGAATTATCTTATAAAATGAACACTGCACCTCTATTGAAATTAACTTAACACTAATTTACAATTTTTTCTAAAATAATTTAGGTAAATTTAAAGAGAGCGTAGTATACGTATGCACTTCTTTTTGCTGCTTGAAAATAAATCAGACTTTAATTTTTTTAATCCCACACATACTTGCCTCTATAAAAGTCTTAAATCGGTTTCTAGGTAAGAAGAAAAGACAAGTCACAATAAAAATTATTAAAAACAAAATTTATTGAAAATAAGATGTTAATTTTAAAATTTGAGATTATGTGCAATTGCTTTCAAAAAAGTAAGTTTTTGGTTGGAATCATAATTTTTCATGACGTTCTTTATTCTAATATTCATATCGTTGAAAAAAATATAGTTGAATTTTTTATATTAAAATATATTCTGCAAATAACGTAAAAATTTATAGATTTTTAATAAATAAAAAAAAGTATGCTATATGTATAGAAAAAAAAATTAGAAAAAAATATATCTTTCTCAACTTAGTTTAAAAAATTAAGTAACTTGAAAGCTAAAAAACAATAATTAAAATAAAACATATTTTTGAAACTTATTTAAATTTTAAAATTTCAATGGTTGAAAATAATGAGATTGAAATATTTATTAAATTTTAGAGACGAATTGACCGACGACAAATTGTCCTGGGGACGAATTGTCACGGGACAAACTGTCCCACGACAAATTAACCGGAGACGAATTGTCCTAGCGCAGTGTGAAATATTGAAGAAAAAAATCATATTTTTTTTAAAAAGCTCATCAAAAAAGTTATATTTAGCTAAGAAGTTTATGAAAAAAATTATTTTTTAGCTTTGCTCAATATTTTGCTTGGTAAATTTCTTGTTTTTTAAATATGAAAAGTTAGCAACCATTTGCACTTTCCAACTGATCTCCCTCAAAGGGATTGAATGAGGTAGAGCAATCAAGGAAAACTTCAAGCTGCTGGCGTGGTTACGAACCGCTAACTCTACTGCAGATATCCAACAACTCAATGTACGAGAGATCATTGCTAGGATCCCTATTGTGGCCCCTCTATTGGATAACCCTCTTATAGGATCTGTGGATGGAACCTTCCTACACCGTTTTCAATATCCTGGAGATGTGACAGGTTGCTCTCAATTAAGATCTGATTACACTTTGACCTGGTGGCAATTGTCAACAAAAGATGTTACTGCCTTGTCCAGAGGGGAGGAGTATAAATATATCTTTTATCAAGAGTTGTATCAGTACTTGATAGGCGGAATGCGCATGGGATCGTCTTTGAATACCAGGTTTTATCCTTATTCTGTTGCTCCTACTTGGTTTCTCAGCTTTTTTCTATGGTTCCCAGTAACCAGTCTTATCTACCATTTTGCTCAGATATTTTATTAGATATATTTTTCACCAATTTAAATTTTGAATAGCTTTTGGAGACAATATTGAAAAATTGTCCCCAAAAACATTCATTCAAATTTTACATAAAAATCAAACAACCATGCTGTTTTTGGTGGTTTTGTTTAGGGTTGGGAATTTTTGAATGTTAAAAAATGGTTTTAAATTAAAATTTTAAATTTAAATTTATTTTATGGTTTTTGTTTGTTATATAAAATGATTAAAAATTAGAGCAGGTTTTAATATTAGCGCATTTTAGGTTTAAAATTAGAGAGAACTCTAAAAATATTCTCTCAAATTTTAAGTGAAATATATGTTTTATACCAAATCAACCACACTAGTTTTATTTCTAGACACTATTTTTTCATTTAGAGCTTTTAAATAACTGTCAATCAAATGCTCGGTTTACGTTTAATATCTACAGAAATATTTTTGAAATTTAAATAAAATATCTGTTTTTATACCAAATTGAAGATGCTGTTTTCATTTTTGGTGTCAATTTTCGCATTTAGGGTTAGAAAATATTTGAAAGCTTCAATCAGATTTGCGTTTACGTCTAAAAACTGTCTCCAAAAATATTTAAAAAAAAATAAAATATCTGTTTTTATACCAAATCGACAATGCTTATTTTATTTCTGTACGCCATTTTGGATAATACAGCAAAAAATATCTTGAAGTGGCAATTAAATTAGTAATGTATGGCTCAAAACCAATTCTGTAAAAAAATTTCAAAAAATCGTTTATATATTGGTTATATAGTAAAAATATAATTTTTTAAATGTATTTTGGCTTATAATACTTTCCTCAATGATGATTACTTTCTAATGATATCTATGATTAGTATGAGCGAAGGAACCAAGTTGGAAACTAAATGAAAAGAGAACGTGTGATCAAAAGAAATAATTTTAAAAAAGATGTATTTGACTAAATGGAAGATCTAACATGTTTCAATGAACTACAAAGTGGTATAATGATCTAATATTGGGTGTTTCAAAAAAGATTTTAACCGTGAAAAAGAAGTTCCTCCTTTAAAAATGAAAAATCTTTAAATCTATATCTTATCAGTTAGGATTACAGTTTATAATTTCACTAAGATGGGTAGGAAATCTGAAAATTTTGAATGGGCCAAAGTTATAAAAACTGAATCAGATGCCAATATGAAAAGATTTAGTCACTAACAAGATAATCTTAAATTTAAATTGAATTTGTCCATGTTTTTCCTTTTGCGTAAAAGAGAGTCTTTTAGATGAAGGTGAACAACTTTTTGTAATTGAACAATGAACATCACGAATGATTTCATCAGAAAAAAAACTTTTGAACTGGGATTGGTTGACAAATATTCTGGCTGAATATCTCTTCATATCACTTGACATTAAAATAGACGATACTGATATTTAATCAGAATGTTTTGAGAACGGAAAAAATCTGTTCAGTTCAAAATAAATCGTTAAAAAAGTTTTTCCGAACACAGATTGCAGAAAATAAATTTCAAATTAAAAAAGAACTACCAAGAAAGGCATATAATGAATAATAAAATTACATACTGTATAAAGTATAGATGAAATGATGTAGACCAGGGGTTCCCAACCTTTTTTTTGTTAACGCCCACTTTTTGGAAATAAATCTCCCATCGCCCCTTTCTTTGCTTTTTTAAAAAGCAACTGTTGGTTATAAGGTTCCCGATCTTTAAAAACCATGAGTAAATAATAAATGAAAAATTAAAACACTACAAAAACAAAAATTTTATTATATGGAATTATTGAGCAAAACCTGGCTTCCTTGAGGCTGATGTTTTTCATCAATTCTCTGTTTCTGGCTCCATATTTGTAAGCTTGAGCCTTAAATCCCCGTTTCTTCTATTTTCAATATTCTTTGTTTGTTTTTAAATATACAACAGCACTGAATCCTGCTTCTCCAAGTATGTCGAGCAAAATGCGAAAAACAAATCTAATTTTTCCCAAAGTTCGGGTACAACAAGCGATTCTTTAACCAGAATTTCTCATAACCGAGAAGGTAAACAGGCTTTAGCTTCAATGTCATTTGCAATCTATCTTTCTTCTTGAAGTTTGCAGTTAGTTTAACTAGCATCAACTTAAAGGATCAAAACACCATTCAGGAACTTGAACATTAATTAAATCTTCAAATCTCTTTCATATTTCAGACTTTAACATACTTAAATGACTTGTGTATACTTTCTAGCATTCTCATTAAATTTAAAGCCCTCTTTGCATATCAAATCAAGATTCGGAAATTGTTGAAAATTATGACGCGATATACTCGAAGAAAACTGTCCTTTTGTTTTAAAAGCGACAATAACTCCTTTAGCTTTTATTAGTTTGATGATGGTCCTTGCAGTTTTAAATTGATATCATTTAACTTCGCAAAAATATCAGCAAGATATGCAATGTCACTTTTGATTAGGCTTATTTTGTCAAAAGTTTCCTGTCCTCTTTCTTGAAAAAATCCAGAATACTGTCTAAAGATCGAAAATCTTTGAAGACAATTACCCTTGGAAAGCCCCTATTTCGGTTGCATTAAAGGGTGGTAAATTCTCTTCATTTCTTTGCAGAGCTTTGAAAATCTATCTTTGTGTGAACTCGTCTTATTTTATTTATTGCTTTGGTTGCAATTTGCAACGATTCGAAAGCAGCGGCATAAGTTTACTAGCTAGGTGTTGTCTATGAATCACACAGTGAACTGTGAGAATATCGGGCAAATTCTCTTTAAAGCGCTAAAATCCTCTGTATCGCCCGACCATTGATTGTGCGCCATCAGTTGCAGAGGCTAAAATATTTTTTAATGGAATGTTTTTTCAAGAAAACAACTTTCAACAGCTAAAAATAGTTGAACCTTTGTATCACTGGTTAAAGCCTTGCAAATAAAAATTCTTCTGTTAATTCTGTTGTCATTAATGAATCTTACATATGAAAGCAAAATTGTTTGGCTGTTAATCATAGTAGATTCATCTACTTGTAACACAAATTCTGTACATCTAGTTTGTCACATATATGGTTTCTACGTTTTTTGACATTTCTTTATTCTCGATAATACGTTTATTCTCAAGGGTATCATGGAAAGTAGTTTTTTCACTTGGGCCAATCATGATATCAACAAAGTCTTTGATACAAGGTAATATCAAATTTTCTCCAATACTGTGCGCCTTACCAGACTTTGCAATTAGGAGAGAATTTTATAAGAAGCTAAAGGCCTTTTTCAAGGTTACTTGGTTTCTGAAAGTTTTCTACTCTGCACTGCTTTTCTTTTTTCTTTAAGTTTTTAAAATAAAGTTCGTTCTTTTTACTTTATCTGGGTGTACTTTCTTTAAATGGTAACTTAATCGAGATGGCTTCATTGCTTCGTTTGAAAAAGTTTCTCCACAAACTACACAAAGTGGTAGTTTTTCATTAGAAGGGCACTTGATAAACCGAGTTTTAGATATTCTGAGGAATAGTGACGAATCTTTTTATTTTCAGACATTTGTATCAACAAAAAATGAGAGATAATGAGAACAAAAAGTATCTAAAATTTTAATGAAAGTTAAATATATTAAAAAATACAGACAAATATAATTCATAAGTTTGCTTAAGTTGCATAAAAGCTGAACTAACACCTAAGGAATTATGAAAACTTATGAGCTTGAATGTGTTGTAATTTTTCAAAAACAGTTCCATAAGCACATAAATAATTTGTTAATAAAAGTGAATATTCTACTCCTTAAAAATTTATCTGTTTTTATAAGTCTAATGCAAAAATACAAGAATTCTATTCTTTGAGAAACCAAAAATTTATCCAAAAATTACGGTTACAAGTTTAAATTGTTTCTTTCCATTTGAACTATAAATGAGTTTATTAAAGCAAATTTTATAAATATGCTAATTTAGTATTGCTTTAATTTATATTTTTTACAAGTATATCGAAGCTGATATAAATAGATAAATATTAGCTCAAGTTAAAAATCTGAAACTTAAATAAAAAGAACTAATTTAAATTGTAAAAAGGTTTATTTATAGGAAAAGTGTTTATTTTGACCTAAATAGAAAATGGTATATATTCACTCTTCACATATTCAAAGATGTATCTCACAATTTTAATTACTGGTTAACATTTCAATTTTAATGTTAGGAAAAATCATAGATCGGAAATCTAAGTTGAATAGCTGATACTTATTTAATGTGAAATAAATATCAAAATAGGATTCTAAATTTGTTTATTTCTTACTCAGGAAAAATGTTTGAGTTTTTTTTAAGTATGAATATAGCTAAATTAAAATTGTTAGTAAATGAGGTCAAAAACTCAACTATGGGTAAGTTAATAAATAAATCCTATTAATTTCAGAAAAAATTTTTTACTTCAGTAAAAAAAGTTTTAAATTTGGTTTACTTTGAAAAAATAAAACTTAATATAAAAGGAAGAAAAAAATTTATTTTTGAAAAATATTCATTATTTGAGTTTTATTTATATTGTGTTGTAAAATTAAAAAATCTGTTTGTGCATTTTGATTTCTATCCTGACTATGGGACACGTAAATATTAAATCAAAACTCAATTAAAAGTGGAATTTTATTTTACTATGCTAGAAGAATAGGAAAATAAGATTAAAAAATGAAAGCAAATTACTCACACCAAGTAAGCTTGTAATCAGTAGTAGTAAATAATAAAATAGATTGATGAAGATGAATAAAAGTGAACTTTAGAACAAAATGCAACTGGATGTTGGCTCACTACAAGCAATTAATGAAAAGGTAAGAAAGAAGCTATTATCGCAATCATAGACATAGAACAGGAAATGTTTCCTCTACTAACAAGTGTTTCTGGTTCACGGGCATTAAGGTTAGACACATTACGGCTATTTCGCTCATCATCTCGTTGCACAAATTATAATGAGATACACATGGTAGCTACGAGCTTAAGCTAGGCAGCAACGATAAGTCAAATGACAGGCGATACTATGTTTGATACATGGCACACAGTGTCCGTTACCAGTGTTTCTTATGATTTAAGAACACTTCCACTTCATCAGTTTACATTAGAAGCATAAACAGACATTTTACAATGTGTTTAGTAAACGATATGCTATTATTAGCAAATTGTGCAAAGCTCATAGATAGGTACAATAAATTTAATAGAATTTTTTCAACGCCCCCTTCATCGCCCCTTAATATCAAACGCCCACCAGAAAAATTATATCGCCCCTCTGGGGGCGATATCGCCCAGGTTGGGAACCACTGATGTAGACTACCAGCAGGTAACAAATTTGTAGCCAAAACGATGGAGGTCCGATCGAGATACCTAATTTACTGACAAATTAAATATTTTGAGTGAATTAAAGACCTAAAGTTGGTTTATTAAATAAATATGAGAAATACTGCAAGTAGAATTTATTTTGAATTTTATATATTTGACATTGATTGACAGGTTTAATCTATTTTTTGAGACGTTTAATTGCTTTTCATAAAAAATGAGCATCACCACTATATTGGGCATACTTGAAAATGGTATATATCTGTAAAAAACTTTTTATAAGTATTTCAATTAAAACGTTAATTTTGACATGCGGTGTCATATATAAATCAATTTTTGACAGTTTAGATTGATTTTGATAAAAAAAAATGGACATCACCACTTAATTCAGCATAGTTGAATCACAGTAAAAATATATATAAAAACCTATTAATATCTGAAAAAGAGACGGGGCACTTTACGCCTCGATCACTTTAAGCGAACAAATTTAGCTCCGTACTAAAAGGGTTAATAGCCCGGGGTCTCATTAAAAAAACTGATCTTGAATTAAGAAGTCTTCCGAAGACTGATTACTAATTGAGATTATATACCGGTTTTTAATAAATTGATTGTATTTTTGAAATTTAGGTTAAAAAAGGAAGAGAATTTCTTGGCTAAGATTGCTACATAGTGTTTTATGGCCTCCAGGACATCTTCCTTGATGAACATCTTATTTTCACCAAGAAATATGTTAGAAAATCGAGGGAAATTTTTCTTGTCTAAAAATGCCATAATTCCAGCTTAATTTCAAAAACTGGCAATTTTTTTTATGAATAGGGTACTTTGAATAATTTTCCTTGCAACGGAAAGTTAAGGGAATAAATAGATTAAAATGATAGAAATATACGAAAACTAACATCAGAAAATTTTAGATGAAGGACTGGTTTGGTTTGCAGAAATTGCTAGATTTCTTTCCATATTATCGTTTCGAAGCTTTTCTTTCGGAAATCTACCTCATGTTTGAGTGCAGCAAAAGTCTTTCAAATTCGGAATCACTTTCTTTGCATTACTCTGAAAACAAGCAAGAGTTGAAGGCATTTCCATCGTTTCATCAAGTTGAAAATCGAATTCCAAGCCAATAAAACTACCTCTGATGTTATGTCATCAGATATCTCTCCTATTAGCTTTCTAACGGTATCGTAAGACAGGAAGATAGCTTTACAAGTTCAGAACTTTTTACCCTGTTTTGGGACTTTTTGATAAAAAAAAGCAGCGTAAAACACCCCTCTCCATCACTTAAGCGGAGAAATTTTGGCCATCACTGGTAGGGTTATTAGAAATAGCTCGATTATAAAGGTCAGGATAATTTTTTGCAAGTTTAAAAATTCAACATAAATTTTATAGATTCATCAAAAGCTAGCTCAGATATAATCACATACACTTAGCATACAAAAAATATAATCTATATTAAAAGATGGCTCATTTAAACAAAGTGGGTTAATGTAATTATTTTCAATAATTTTAATTAGTTCAATCTAGCCATGAGGAAAATAATTGTCGATATTAGAACAATTATTTGTTAGCAGGGAAATTTGGTCCATGTCATGTACAAATAAAGTAAACTAATAAAAAAGAAAAATAAATATATCAAACAAACCTTAGAATAACAAAAATATTAATTTTGATCAGGTAGAAAAATAATAAGAGAACATTGAAAGGAATGGGTTGTGGCAAAATGTGGTGACAGAAATAAAGTTAAATTGCCACTTAATAAAAAAGATATGAACCTGAAAGTTGACATACATATAAATCTCGAGTTTCTTATTCAGAAAAATATCATCTTAGTTTATAAAGTTATGTCAAGGACCTCATTCTGATGATAAGAATGCAAAAATTTTATAATTGTGAACCATTTTTGTTACCTCGATAAGGATTAAAATGTCAATGCGAAAAAATTAAAACAAAATTTTTTATTTTGAAAAAAAAAATATTAGTTAAAACATTAAAATTTTATTAACGGGTGAATATATTTAAATTTAATTATAAAATTACATAAATTTACAAATCTAGAAAATATTAGATTATTCCCAAATAAAAAAGTGTGTTTATGCTAAAATGATTTTACATTATTTTTTGACATATTTCTCAATTTTTTTTTCCATTTTTCTTTTTGCAAATAACTTCTTCCACATTTTTAATTTTACGAAAACTATTCTATTTAATTGTACAGTTTTGTCTTATAAAATAAGTACACAAAAAACTGAGTATTAAAGACAAGTTGAGTTAGCTTTAATTTTAATGTATTAGAAAATAAATTAAAGTGACTCACCACTAATAAATATCAGCACATTTTTACTGATTATTATTTATATGTAAAACTAGAAGTCTTGTGTTTTCGCTGAATCCTACTACTGCAAATATGATGTCCATTAACAAGAGAGGGGGCTAATTCTAATGCTATGCATTAAAAAACAGGAGAGGTATAAACCACGATAAGGATATGCATTAAAATAAATTATAGACTTTTTTATCGAAGTAAAACTGAGTGAAAAGTTTTATAGATATTAAATTATCAAATGTTTAGACAAAGTTATAGCTTAGAAAAAAACAAACTGAAAGAATGAAAATTTCATTTAAAGTTTATATGGGAACCTCAAAGAAATATGACTTCATTAGTCACATATTAAATGAAATGTTGTGGATAGACAAACATTTTTATTTTAGTTTTTAATTCGAATAATAGTTGAATAGAGTAAAAACTATAAATACAAGTTTTTAAATTCATTTTTAAATCAGATATTTTATTTAAAAATTATAATAATTTGACTGAAATTTCTAAATACTGTAAATCATGAAATTTTCCCCATATTCTTTTTTTTGCGAATAAATTAATCAGAAAATTTCTTGATTTACTGTATTTGAAAATTCGATCCTCGTTTCGCATTTTCATAATTAAATTATAAATAAATTGTATATTATACTAACTAAAAAAATGATTAATTATCTCATTTGAAAATATAGCGATTAAATCCATTCGATTATTAAAAACAATAAATGAACAAGCATACCATTAGAATTAAAATGTCACTTAAAAATTTTTATTTTTTTGCCTTCATTGAGTTCGAAAACAAACTTTTTAGGTGTTACTATTTTTTGTGTAAAATATGAGAGATTAATCACTTAACCTTTAGTTTCTTCGTGTTTATTAAACAATTCAATTTTATATCAAAAAAAAGAGAAATTGATAAAATTAAAGTATTATTCTGCATTTCCTTACCTTTTCTATTTAGAGACATATTATTGTATTACATTTTTCAAATTCAATCTTTACTTCAAATAGTTTGAGCGTGTTTAGAATTACCATATAAGTAGGACTATTATTACGTTTCTATTCGAAATTTTTACATAAAAGGCCCCCTTGTATTACAAGTCCTGTTCGGAGTTAATCAAAACAATTCACAAAAATCCTCAATATCATAATTTTCAATTAAAAATTACAACTAACTCTTCGACATTCATGATAGTGGTATAAATTTCCATTAGTAGCGATTTTTTTATAATTTTTCCGATCTTATACAAGAAATTCTTGAATAATAAAATTATCAGACGGCTACAGTGATAGATTAAAAAACAAATAAGCGTCACTATGGCATTAGTTTAGATAAAAATATTTCAAAATGTAAAAAAGTAGAATTTAAAAACATCGAAGATATTTATTGATACAAAGTAATAATCATTACCATTCAAGGGTTATAATATTAATCTTTGAAATTATGGTGTACATGATAACCATTGTGTCATGTCTAAAAATATTTATAAAATTTGTATTAAAAAGATTTTCATTTCTGCATCATTTAGTAACCGATACCGGTATACGCTCCTTCACCACGTCAAGGCGGTGCAGTTTGAAGGAGATAAGACATATAATTTTTGAAAGAAATTCGTTAAAAAAATTATAGAAATAGGTTAAATTAAAATTGTGAAATTAGAAAGTTGGTCCAATTTATTTTATCATCATTTTTCACATATTTTTTAAAAAACCTAAATTTGGAGAAAAAATGATGCAAATAGCCAATACACTGGAATTTTTTTCAAAATAATAATTAATCATTTAAATTTCTAGAAATAAATAGTTAATGTAGCACATAGAAGAGAAAATATTAGGTTGATTTTAACTCTAAGCACATTTAGAATAATATAAATGAAACTAATTATCTTAACCAATTTGCCTAGGAAGAGGATTTAAATTATTAATAAGAAAAAAACATCGTCTGCATTCATAAAAGAAAGATTGGGCATAAATGGATTAACTACTACAAGATAAGGAAACAGTTTATTTAATTCACTTTCAATATTCTTTCATGATAATAGAAAATATAGGAATTCAGTATATCTTTAGGATAAAATATTTCAAAGTGTAAAAAAGTTTAATTCAAAAACATAGTAGTTATTTATTGATACAAATTATTAATTATATAATATTAAGTTATAATATTAATCTTTGAAATTATAGTCTACAAGAAACCAAGGTGCAATGTGTTTTCATTGGCAAAAATAGCCTTCGCCACCCCCTCCCCCTTATAATTTCTATAAAAGTTAAGATGAGATGAAAAAGAGGATGAAAGATTGAATTCAGACTAGAATCATTCATTATGCGCAAGTGCCGTGAAATTTCTATCCAAAATAGTTTCAAACGATATGAGAACTTAATAATAATAACAATTCCTTTCTCCAATATGCACACGATGAGTAAGCAAATAAAATAAAACAAAAGATAGAAATTATTATCTTACAGAATTGTAAAAGGTAAAAAGCTGTTCTAAAAAATATTAATATTTCACATGTGAAGATAATAATAAAACGAAAAATAGAAATAATTATCTTACAGAAGTTTGTAAAAGGTAAAAAGCTGTTCTAAAAAATATTAATATTTGACATGTGAAAATAATAACAAACCGAAAAGATAGAAATAATTAAATTATAGAAGGTAAAAAGCTGTTCTAAAAAAATATTAATATTCACAAGTGAAGATAATAACAAAACAAAAAGATAGAAAAAAGTTTTATATAAAAATGTAATGTGATATCAATATTATAACACGAATTATCTATGTAAGTCATTAAATCGTAAGTCAGCGATTAGTAGGACCCGTCAGCTTATTTTACCATAAAAATGGCTACCGGAAAAATTTCGGAAGTGAGGGGGCCAAACAAGGGCCGAGTTTTTAAATCGATAATTTTTTATAAATTTTGCAATTTACCAAATACATATGTTTTACTTTTTTTTCTTTGAATTATTCCAATGAATGAACATCAAATAAAGAGTGCTCTTGGTCTAAGATTCACACGTCCAGATAAGAGAGATATTTCTTCCTTTGGATGCAAAACCCACTCAAAAAAATTAATTTTAAATCCAGTAAAATAGGTATTTGATGTAGAGGGGCTAACATGGGGTCCAGCCAAAAAACCGTAAATCTTAAAACCCCCACTGTTTATACAGTTAGACTGGGTAATATGATCAATTATTCTTATATGAACTTTTTGAGGATTTTGCCTATACATGGTAGAAGAGTGAAAAATTTTAAATTTAAGATATGCATTAAATAAATTAACAAGAAAATGAGATAGAGGAAATACTAATTTGATATAACTATACGAGATCATATCCACTCCTGTAGAAGATTTAAATTTGATAACATTTTTAACCCCTCAAAAGTCCAGCTTTCTACACTTCATCCTCCTTCAACAACTAACCAATTTCTCCAAAGTCCCTCATTCTTAATCAATTCACAAGCCAAATCAATACAATTCTCTCGAACTTCAAATTTATAACTTTTCAAGCATTTCTCAAACATATGGAAAAGTCCGATACTGCTTAGATATTTCTTCCTACCTACCTACCTACCTACCTACCTACCTGCCTACATATAAAACTATGTGTAATTTAAATCAGTGTCTCACTTGATTGATCATTCTTGCGATCATATGGCCTTTTGAACATCAAGTTGCAGAAAACAGATGCATCCTATTTTTTATTATTGAAAAACGCGTGGTGTCTAAATACTCATTTAGTTTTGTTTTCTATGCTTATCATGATAATAAACTTCTTCTTCTATAAAATAAAAAAAATTTCAAACTGAGTAAGTAAACAACAAAAATGGTTTTATTCATATTTTGGATATTGATTATGATAAAATTCATTGTACTACAGTTATGAAAATCTCCAAAGTTTTTCTTTTCAATTTCAGAAAGATGAAAAAATATTTAGCAATCTCCCTGTGTCCCATAAAGTTCGCTCATAATTTAAAAAATTTAGTTTTTGATGATTGCTTTACTCTAAAGTAAAAATTAAATAATGGTCATAATTAATGAAAATTAGTTTTCTTGTAAAAATATTAGACATAAATTTTTATTGTAAAATGATATTATTTTTTATTTTTTTAAATCGAATAGTTCAATTCAGCTTCAGGACAATTGTTTTTCGGATAAATTCGGCTTATAAATAACATTGAACCCTAGGCTGTTTTTTTAGATCTGTCCCTGAACCTTTTATAACTTATAAACAGAATCGTAGTCAAAAGATATAAGCTTTTGGTGCTACCAAAAATTAAAATGCTTTCAAAATTTTTTGGGACTCATTTAAATTCCTCGCTACTCCAAACGGAATTTTGCATTTTTTCACAGGAAGCTACGTGCTTGTTTTATCGATAATCTTTAAATCAAATTTTATAAAATTAATCTTTTTGTTTATCTACTATAGAATTAAGTGATGATTTTTTAGAATTAAGTATAATTTTAGTGAAATTACTGTTTCAAGATTCAAAACAAGTCCTGTATGATTTATATATGAGCTATAAGTAACTAAAATGTATTATATCGTGCATTTTAATAGTATCTCACGTTTACTGTATTTGATAATTATAATATATTTTGTTCATGCGATGATTCGTTAACACAACAAATTTCTAATTCGATAATGTCAGAAATAAACAGTGTCGCATAAATGAGGTCGGACATTTGCATTAGTAGAGGCAATTGTGGCTCTGACATTGGCAGTGCTGTACCTATCTTTAATGCAGGCCCGGGCTGATGTTAATTTTGACGCCCCTCAAAATTTCAAATAATACAAGTATAGGTAGAGAAAATTTTAATATAAAATGTAGTAAACCATTATTTCAATACTATTTAAGTTTAAAATATCTTGATAAAATTTTTATTGATGATATATTAATACAAATAAATTTTGTACACAGGGCGGACCGCCTCTCTCCTCCCTTGTTGGTACTCCACCAGACATTAGATGGTCTTTTTTCTCACTCTTCTGAATGATGGTTTGAGATTTATTTTTTTCAACAGCAATTCTCATATTTGTATTGAAATAGTTATAAAAAGTTTTTACAAATATATACCCATTTTCTCTCATGTCTATCGAGATTGGCACCGAAGTAAGGAAACCTGAGAACAGGGAAATTCCCCTACTCTTTTCGAATATTCCTTAGGGATCTTTAAGGTGGACAAGCCAATTTTGACAATGTACACTACCCAGCATTTGATAAGTAGGGTTCACTGATCTGCAACACTTGAGACTCCTCGCGAGTCACCCATCCCATTGCCAACCCCTCCTGAGGTTGCTTAACTTCAACATGTATTTTAAATAAATGAACACTTTTTAATGAAAATTTTATTAAAATTTAAAATCACTCCAGCTGTGAATTACACCTGAGGAACATTAATTCCTCAAATCTGGAATCGGACAGACAGCATCGGTCTGGCCTGATAATTTTGCCAGCAATTGAGAAAAGGCGTTCCACAGGAGCAGAAGATGCAGGGATACTCGGGTACCGAATGGCTAGTGCGACAATCGTACCACTTTATATGACAGCTGCAGGGCCGTATCAAGGGAGAGGGCAGTGGATGTGGGGGGGGGGGGGGGCGCCACACCTAGGGGGCGCCATTTAATTGCCACAGACGTCAACGCAGCAGAGCTTGAGATGGAAATTGAGGACATTCAAATGTTTTTGAAACCTCGGAAAGAAAAACGGCAAACGCTATGGAGTTACTTGGTTTCCTGTCCTCGCACTCAGGACTCTGTCCGAATCTAGAAGTGGCTCTGAGGATCATGCTGACAATTGGAACTTCTATTGCATCCTGTAAAAGATCATTCTGCAAGCTAAAACTTATTAAGTCCTACCTAAGGAGAACTATGGGGCAAGCCCGCCTCCAAAGTCTGGCTCTTATGAGCATTGAGAAAGAAGTTGTTGATTGTGTTGATTTTGACGAAGTTATCGATAATTTTGCTGCTGCTAAGACACGAAAAATGAACACCTAAGAAAAGAAAGAGCAAGGGGTGAGGGGCTCCATTAAGGACCTTTGCCCTGGGGCGCCACGATCCCTTGATACGGCTCTAGACCACTGTGAAGAATTGTTGTTCTCTCTATCTCTATGAACTTACCGCTTCTTCACAATTACTCGTGTAGTAGCAATACAAATTTTTCTCATCATCACCACCTAGAAGTCATGTGTGGAAATATAGGAAGGAATATTAAAACAATGAAAATGGGTGTGATTTTTTACCAATATCTCAGGAATATACGAAAATTATCTGAATAATAATTGCTTTATATAGACAGGAATTGATGAATATGAAGGTAGCCAAAGGAAGCCTTTGGGTCGTAACAGTTGAGTAAACAGTAGAGATTGCACCCCAGGGACCCCGCCCCCCTCTCCCCGGGGAAAAAGCGAAAAAAAGCCTCCCCGCTCCTTGAGGAAAATCTCTTTTTTCCCCGGGTAAAAATCATATTTTTACATTATATGATAGATAATGTGGTGGTATTTATGTATTATGGGCATTTCAAAGCTATATGTATTATTTATAATTCATGATTCAACTTGTAAACAATTCATATGTGGTCGTATTTATGTATTATGTATTTCAAAGCTATATCTATTTTTTATAATTCATCATGATTCAAATTGTAAACAAAAACAGACTCTCTCAGGATTATTGTTTTTAAAATTTTATTATTTGAACAATTTTGAATAAATCATTTCAAAATTTTAGTGTTCTTCCTGATAAAAAAAAATATTTTTTTCCCCGGGGTGAGAAAATATTTACTTCAGGGTCCCCGCTCCCTGGGGAGGGAAAAAAGCCTTCGGGGTGCAATCCCTATATGCGAAAATTTATTTGTATGGCATGTGTAGTATATTAACACATGAAAGAAGCAAAGAGCGGTAAGCTAGGAAAGAAAATGAGAGGATAACCCTTCATGACTGTCATCTATAAGATTGAAAAGCTAGGATTGCCGATGATTCTCCTAGAACCAAAAATTGGCAATTATCTTTTCAATTACAATTACTTTTTCAATTACAATTATAATTTCAACTGTCTCCAATTTTTTTTTCAATTTCAAATATAATTACGCTGTAATTGTAATTAATTTTCAATTACGCAATTATAATTGACCCCAACCCTGGTTAAAACATTTGCTAATGCTGAATATCTAAATATAAAATTGGGGAATTTGAAATTAACTATATTCGCAATAATATGACTACAAATCTGCCATTAGTTTTATACATGCTTTATTAATTGAAAAACAGTTCCTTATTGTCTTGTTTTTTTAATATTTTTTAATTCAATTTAATAAATTTTTTTATTTGAAAAATTTTGGAATTTTTAGAAAATATTTTATAAAACCCTCGGCCCAAAAAAATTTTTTTAAATAGACCGTGTATATCCCAATATTTTTATGAATTTTTTTCATAGAAACTATTTAAAGTATTTTCGCCTTTAATTCTATGTAGGTAAAAAACTTTATAAAAAATACTTTACCGTATCGATAAAAAGAAAAAAAGTCCTAAAAACAAATAAAGTTTAAGAAGGTATGGAAACAGGACTTTTGCTTGTTGTTATTATCAGTCGTTAACTTTTTTAGAAAGTTGTTTATGCTTCATTTTGCAATTTTGAGTGAAGAAACCCTGGGTTTTGTTAGTGAGTCTTTACTTGTTAAAGTTAAAATATTAACCGCATTTAAACAACGATGTGGACACTGGCTTTTTTCCAGTGTTTCAATTATTTTTTATTTTTCAACGCATCATTTTATTTTCTATATTTCGGCCAATGAACATTTTGTTTTTTGTAATATTTAGGTGTTCTTATAATATATCTCATTATATGTATTTTCTATGTCCTAAAATGATCAGTTTTCTTATTTTCTCAAATATAAAATATTTTCCTCATTTCAGAACAAGAATAAAGACAGTATGAAAGTTGTGAATTAAAATTTCAATGTTCAACTTATTTACAAACACTCTCAAGGATTGGTACGCATCTGAAGAAAAGGGGGAAGAATCTATTAACCTACATACAAATGACTACCTAAGTGAAAATAGCGCTTCCACGCTCACCACTCCTTCAAAAACGCTAAACCCCTCCTCTTCCGATGACAATAACAATGTGGATGTTGACAAGTCACCGATGAATGCCGAAAAGAAAATAGCCGATACGATTTATTCGCATACGACAGCCGGCTTATCTGAAGCTAAGCAGCGCGTTGAACATTTCAAGAGTATTCTTACTTCATCACTTTTAATGTGCCTGTTTTTGGTGTGGGTAATAAAGAAAGTTCTCCATTTTGAGTTTTCACAATATTTTTGCGTTTCAATTTAATTATTATTCAATACAATCACTTTTATTCTCCATATCACATCCAAAATAAGAATACTTTTTTCGCTAACCATGATAAATTGTGATTTCACTGCCAGTATGGAACTAACTACACCTCGTATACACTTCCCCTTCTAGTCCTGATAACATAGTATTTTTTATAAAAATTAATGTTTTAAATCACTGTAGTAACATACCAAAGAAATGGGTCATTTTATTTATTCTCTTAATGAACCCAAATAAAGACCACTTTTTAATTTATTTAGTTATCTTTTCGAAAGCATGGAATCTTTCTTAACTACTTTACTTCTTAGTATTTTGACATTTTACGTTCAACCGTTTTAGTTCAGAAACATTATCAGAAAGAGGAAAAGTAATTTTAAAGAAGAGTAAAAATCCATATGTCTATAAAAATTGAACTTTTTTTTATTAATTAAAATACGATTGAAATTTTTTTAATACCTATAATTCCGACTCTGACCGTTATCCCTTAAAAATCTCTAAATCTACCTACTCCTGAATTTGCGACCGTACCCACTCTACTTTAGAAATCAATAGCAAAATTAATTTTTCTTTATGAAATATATCTATATTGGAAAAATCATTAAAAATTTAAAACAATTAAAAATTTATTTGTTACAATAATACTTAGCAACTAACCTCTTACAAATTAAATGAAAATCAAGCTAAAGCCATATATTTCAAATGGGAAGACGACATACAATACAAGTGCTGAAATATGGCGTTTTACGCTCATTGTAAACCTATTGCAATCATTATGTAATGATTTATCAATCTTAGCCAATAATGAATTTTGCAACTTTTTATCTTTTGAAATTTATTAACAAAATTGAAATACAAGATGTATACATTTGACAACCTTCATTTTTTGCAACATTTAAAGATTTAAAAAAATTAGTATTTGTCTCATTCATTTATTTTCATTTTGTTCTTTTCTATGACGTACTCAGAAGGTTAGTGACTTTCATTCCATGATTTGACAGTTCTCCATTTTCCTCGATTATTCATTCTTTAATTTGATTGTTCATTACTTTAACTTTCTAATTCCATGATTGTTTGGTACTTTCATCATTTTTTCTCAGGATATATGTTAACGATCTTAAATTTCCCAGTTTTACAGTTTCAACAATTGTATCCTTCAAGCCTTGTCCACCAACTCTTTAGCCTCTATCCTATCAACCAACTTTACTCCACCCATGCTTGTTTTAATTCTTCTAAAAATACCATCTACTGATCTTACCACCCATTTCCCAGAGCCATAAGTTATCACTGGTTTCATACACATGCTGTATATTCTTCCTTTATGTTTCAACGTATATCGTTTGCCACATAAAATCAATGGATGACAAAGTGTTGAATGGGTTCTAGCCTAATCTTATTCTTCTAGTTACAGCTAGCTTGCTTCCCCCTCAACACCTATTATCACCCAAACAACAAAAAATTTTCACTCAAGTTGTCAAATGTTATTTTGTACTCATTTAGATTACTATGTGATTTCTTGACACAATTCTTGCTTTCAAATCATCCATCCATACTTTCAATAACTTTGTGGAACATGAATGTACCCATTTCTGACAAGTTTTGCATCGAATACAGCTGGCCTTAGTTCTTTTGTGACAAACCCCACAATTCTCGATTTTGTTTGCAGTGTTTTACATCTTCCCCAGGTCCACTTGTAAAATTTTTGTTTGCTGATCTTCAATTTCATGTTCTTTCTTTCAAAAGTAGACTTATAACGGTAAAATTTTAATTCTAGCTCTTCTATCGTTTCTGTCATCAAAATTAACAAATCACGTTTCTTCTCAGCATTAAGTATCCCATCCAACACATTTGGAAATAAATGTGCTGAGAGCACTGACCTTTGATGAATCATCCCCTTCCTCCTAATCAAATTCTTGTGTGTGTTCATGAACATCTTGTGCTCTTGTCCTGACATCCTTGTACAATTTCATTACTGCTTGAACTAAGCTCTCTTTCTCAAGGCCCATTCAACGATTTTTCTTCGTACTCGATCGAATGCCTTCTCTATTTCAACCAAACAGATTAACTTTTTTTCCAAGGTAGCACTCCTGTAACCCAGTGGCGTAGCTAGAAATTGGAAGTTGGGGGGATAGAAGAGGAGTTTGTGGGGGGGAGGGGGGCTAAATTTATATATACATGCCCCCATGCTTATAAAAACCTACTCTAAATCCAAAAAAGGAAGTTGAGTGGGCAGTGAAAGTAGTTGGGGGAGGGGGGGGGGGGGGCTCTGCTCCCTGCCCTCCCCACTGACTAACGCCTCTGCTGTAAAAAATTGTTTTAAAATGTCCGCCCCACATAATAATATTGAAACTTCTGATTATTTTTTAGATTAAATCAGTTTTTATTTCTAAATTTAACTCATTCGGTTTTGTATTTAAATAATTTTGTTAAAATTTTTTATAACTGAGCGAAATACGCTGCACTCAGCTTTAAGTTGATCTTAAGTTAAACAGCTTTTAACCTTTTGGGCATCAAAGGAAGTTATGGGGCAGTGTAAATATCTTTTGTGTACAACGGCTAAAGTTAAATTTACACAATATTTAAGTTGTCCTTTCAATATAAAAAATATAATATGCCGTTATTTTTATTCCTTGGTAGTATAGTGGTTAGTATCCGCGTCTGTCACATGCGAGACCGGGGTTCGATTCCCCGCCAAGGAGATTTTTTTTAAATTTATTTTCTTAACAATTTGTTTTTACTGTAAAATATTTGCATGCTTATATTTCATTTTAATGATTTAAGTCTAAATATCAATGAAGCAATTGATATTTTATACTTCTAACTGACTATGTCCATCGGACTAAAAATGTAAATTGAAACGATTGTACTTTTGTATAAATATTTATTTTCTTAATTCTATTAGAATTATTATTAATTTGAAAAAGGGCTGGAGGACATTTTCCCCTCTTTTCCTGTCTAATTAAGGGCCTCTGTACACACGTGGGTTGTTTTATTGAGAGGGCACAATTACACTGCTATTGTCGAACTATGATCAAAAAAAGTTTGATTTTGGAGTCGCCATTATACCATACAATTATTGTATATTAATATTTAAACATACATTTAAATAAAGAGGAATAATTAATTTTATAATTAAGAATAAAAAATGGACGAAAACTATTTAAATAATAAAATTTCTTATGAAAGATTCTTTGAAGTGATTTTTTTATTGTACTTAAGTACACTAATTTGTGAATATACCATGATAGAGCTAAAATCACAAATTTATATAATTAATTGTCTTTTTGAAAAAAATTGTTTCGAGTTGCGACTGATTTGCTGAACTTCAATCTCGGGCAACCCTTTTTTAGGAGAATGAAAATACATATAATTTTAAATATTTTTTGTTTATAATTTTAGCTAACTTTTAAATTAAATTCCATATTTGTTACTTTCTTAATGTTTATAAAATGTGAAAATATATTCAAAATTAGTATTTATTTTCGACAGTCCATCTAGATTTATGTAATCTATTTAGAAGAAGAAGGAGAATGTCGTTTTATGATTTATTATTTTTACTTAATTTTTTGATTAGACCTTGTTTCTGATTCAAAAATGTTTACTTTGTCGACTCTCAAGGATAAAGTTCAGAAAACAGCGTTCACCATCAAAGATCGACTTCCAAATACAGTAAAATCAAACTTAAATTTACGAATCTAACATTATTTTAATTTGCTTTACCATTAACTTAAATGAAACTGAAGGGTAGATATGTCATTGTGGTTATTATGCATGCTAACTATCGTGGTGGACTATAGGGGTATCTGCATAGCGAACACATTGTATATTCCATATATCATTTGTAAAAATTACCATGTTTTTATTTAACACGGGTACCTTAGTGTAAATTAATTTATTAACATTTCTACCCATATGAGCCTGTATTTTCATTGAAACCTTGAAGTATAAAAAGACTGTTTTTAGTTTCCTCTAAGTGAATATTTATTTTCCGATTTTTCCACAAATATTCCTAAATAGTATACTCACATGCATTTAAACAAAATCTATTTGAAGTTAACGTGCGAAATTTAAAAATAACATAAATTAACATTCTTAGTTTCGGCACAAAAAATATCTTCTTCAGAAGAAGTAAAATTTATGAAAGTGTTGATAGAGTATGGAGATACAGATATGTGATTTATTATTGTCCACACTTTTATAACTCTTTTTCTTCTGAAGTGTTCATAAATCTTTCACTATGATCGCGTTATTATGCCAGCTTCGTAAATATAGACTCTGTAATAGCTAATATAGAATTCGAAATTGCGAAAGTTTCACGCTTGAGATTAAGACATCTTTGGCCCCCATGACATTTTAAATATTCTACCTAGTTTTTCTTCATAATATATTTTATTTTTACATGATAGTATAATCAACTAATCGAAAAGTTTATTTAAAAATTTTAAAAAAAGTTATGTTTTTTTCATGGTAACTTGTTATTTAGTTTGTAAGATTGTTATTTCGCTAGTTGATTGAATGCCGTAATCATCTAATTGTCCCAAATATCAAAATTTTGTCCTAAGTCCTATTTTTTCTGTCTTGTTTTAGAAGAAAATTCTTCCCATAGTTGCAATACTGACCACTAAAAAGCTAGTTTACTTTATTCCTAAAATTAAAATGCATTATAAGCTGGATTGTAGTGTGTTGGTATTAAAATGGAAGATTCAGGTCTCAGTATCACTAAATTCTTCCTCACAGAATAAACTGGTCAATTTTGATTATTTCTCAATGAAATTTTAAAATAATCGTTAAAAGCATCATTGTGATGATGTTGTGGGTGCTTATTTTACTCTACGGTCTATACTATATGGATAAATAAATATTTTACTGTTTGCCGAACTCACAAAATTCCGTGATACGGTTCTAACGAACCGGTGCAAACCGGCTGAATCCCGCTACTGCTCTCTTCTATGCTATATACCTTATATACTCTTCTAGGATGAAATCTGTAAATTTTTCATCTCAAAATATGAAGTCAGAATATCTAATGCATCATGTGAGTTTCTTTTTTCAGAGATGGATTAAATTTCGCCTAACCTTATGGCTTTCCAAGGACGGATAATGGGAATTTTACTCACATTGTAATTTTTTTAAATATTATCATTTTATAACAATTTTTTATAAAATAGAACTAAAGAAGGTATATCATTGGAAATAACTAATACTTTATGAGCTCGACTTCTTATTTAAAAATACAGAGTTGATAAAAAAAATTGGATATTATTTTTTATAGATGGCGTTAACTGAATAATGCAAAACAAGTTTGAAATATCATGTTTGACTTTTTAAAGTAAATGTCATTTCTATGTTGGTTTGTATTATTATTATTATTCACAAATGTCTTTCGCTTGTATATTATTGTATAAGTACAGTAAAATAATGCGCAACCATATGAAAGTGTCATTTTCTTCATCTCTATGCATACATAAAGTATGTGTGTTTAAATTTTTTAATACTAAAAAAGAAGTTTTTTTTGAAAATTTTATTTTGTGATCGCGTTAAAATTGATCAATGCAAATGAAAGTGATGTCAAAATATATTTAATTTTTTTTAATCTAAAAAGTAGATAAAAGATAAATTTCCATGGTAATTTTAATATATGCCTTCTATTTACTTCTTTGGACCAATTGACATTATAAAATTTGGTCTACGTAAAACTCCCACTCCGTCTTCAGGAGGTTAAGAAAATTCAGTAGGCAGCGAGATGGACCAAAAAATTGCCATGAAGTAAAATGAACCATAAGGTCCTTTCTTCTTTATAGATAATTTCCAAGATTGGCTCCATAGGAAAAAGTAATTTTATAATCAAACTTAATTGGTTCAAGAAAGTCAATTTAAATACTTCACTTTGATTTTACAGCCGAATCTAAATATTATATTTTAGTTTGTGTGGTAATTTTTTAGTAAATTGCAGCATGCTGGTAATCTTAATCAGTGCTATGCCTTGGATCAGTGTTTTCCAACGTATATGACCTCTTGGCCCACATTTGGTAAATTTTTTTTTATGGCTTACGAAAATATCTCTCAGAATAAAAAACAAATTTTTTCCTCCTTATATCCTTGTCAATTTTCCATAGTTTTAAACTACTATGCCTTTTATAAAATATTTTCAATGGCTTAGAGACACAAGACACATGAAATCACCCACATACACCGGCACATAATCCCTCTCAAATACAAACACAAAGATTTAAACGTAGACAAAAGCGAACACACATGCAGATTCCACACTCAAGTTAACATGTAATACTATATTTATTCATGCCATTTATTGCAATTTTCAGCGCTATAATTATCACTATCTGATTGATTAGTTATGACAAACTACTTTTTCTCCAAAGCGGTACCGACAAAACCAGAAATTTAAATTCTTGAAAGTTTATTTAAAATAACTATTATTTTACAAAAATCACATCTCCTTGATCCACGAGTTCTTTTGCCCTGATGAGTGAGATAACAAAATCCATTCGAAGTGGAAGCTTGTTCAATAGGAGTTGATGTTTCATATCCATAGGATGCTTGAAGAGTTCGAAAGCCTCTTGGGATAGATGAATTATTTGCTCTAATTTGCATGAATCTTTCAGATAATGAAAGGGCGAAACATTTCAAAAAAAACTTCTTACGAAAATTTATAAGAAGTATATTCTCGAAGCATTCGGTTACAAACATCTACACCATCCTTGTATTTGTTGTATTCAAGTAGCTTCTCAGGTTTGTTCTTATTCCCAAATATACTTATTTAGACTACCTTGATATTTTTATTTGCATGCCTCTTTGGTATATAAGAAGTGAGACAAGCATGTTCCTGGTAGAGAAATTTGCTTTCGAATTTTTTAGGTGTTCAGGGCGTATGATATGATGAGGTATACATTTTCACTTTGATCTGCAAGTTCCACAAATTGTTATATTGTGATCTAGAGCAACGTTTTTTAAACTGTGTGTCGCGTGAAAAATAAAATAGATCCTGAGAAAAAAGAAATGAAATCAAAAATACGCAAATGAAGAAAATTTAAAAGTATTAATATTTTATTCATACAAATAAATAAAACAATGTTCAGATAAT
Organism: Nectonema munidae; assembly: GCA_030549495.1. Taxonomy (NCBI): domain Eukaryota; kingdom Metazoa; phylum Nematomorpha; class Nectonematoida; family Nectonematidae; genus Nectonema; species Nectonema munidae. The sequence continues at coordinate 40,167 of JAUIRK010000730.1, forward strand.
AAGAAAATATACATATAAATTGTCGATACTGAATAAATGAACGTAGTGATCAGAGTTTGTCTTATTACACCTAAGTATTATGGGTCGCAATGCAAACTGGTTCTTGCTATGGGTCCCAGTAAAAAATGTTTGAAAAACGCTGTGCAAAGATCATAATCCAATCTATCGGCAAAGATTCCACTACCTTTAGCAACATTGGAGTCTGTAACAAGCCTTTTGACAATAGATTTTCCAGAAAAATTCTGTCGATTTGGTAGACCAGAAACATGAATTTCCGACTTCAGAAGAAAATAACTTTTTGCATCACAAAGATGGTAAACTTTCAAGCCATAACGACCAGGTTTCCAAGGATCACATATTTTTACAGGACAATTGCCTCTAAATTTGACCAACTGTTCGTCAACGGTAAGATATTAATTCGGTATCCAGTATTTATAAAACTTTAATCGGAGATATTTTGTCATCTATATTACGATGATTTTTATCATTAAAAAGGTATGAACACATGAATTAGTAAAAACATGTCACGGCTCAGAGATGCGCGTAAAAAAAGATCTCCGTACTTCCCTAAAAACAAAACTTTTACATCCAGTTTTTGATCCTTAGCGTGTCCAATGTCTACCAGGCATGCTAGCTAAATAGGCTAGGAGATGTTCAAATGAAAACTTTTCATAACTGTACTTTAAATTGATCCAAGTAGGATTTTCAGATCTAGAATGGTAAAATATTTATATTATAAATAATCAAGTATTTTTCTTGAACGTGTTCTCAAACATGAGCGATTGACTATATACTCAAGCTGGTGAATATACACAGATTTTTGACATCATATTCGAACGTATCATAAAAACGGAAACAAAATAAAAGATTAGATAATTTATTAAATTGATCTAAATTTGAAGAAACGTGAACAGTCTAACTTCGTACTGAGTGAAAATACTTTTTTTGACAGGTGTGAGAAGGACTGCTCACATGCATATGTAGAATCTTTTTTAGTTTTTTTTTATAATTTTGGGATACTCAAGTGAAAATAACTGATACCTCAATTTAAAAAATAGTTTTTTTGGCCAAACTTGATTAGTTACTCTATTACTCGCTATGTCATGTAGATCTTTTATAATATTTTTACCCAGGTACAAAGCTTTTCAAATAAAATAGTAGGGATACACAAAATGAAACAGAAGTCATCAGACAAACAGCAATACTAAATAAGTAAGGTCGTATGTACCACTCCTTTTCGCTCGTTAGGAATTTTTTTAAGTTTCAAGAGATGTATCAATTTTACCCTAATATATGTGGGGCATAAAACATATTATTTTGTTCTTGTTAAAAATAAATACTCAAGTATGTATTAAAAATTTAAACTCTATATCCTAGTATCAGAGTCTATCGGGGAGCCCGAAATTCCGCGTTCCCCGCGAGGAGGAAAGTGACTCCACGGGGAAAGTTTTAACCCCGTTATCGTTGAATTGATAGAAAATTTGATCGTCCATATTCTCCAAATGTATACATTATTTACAAAATCTTTATTATCTTCATTATCTTTTTGTAAATATGCACATCATTTACTTTGCATCATGATTTCAATAATATGAAATAATACTGAAAAAAAAATTTCTTTTCGGTTGCACGTTAATTTTTGTTGGGCAGAATAATAAAAATTATAAATCTTCTTGTTTAATGAAATACTTTTATATTTGATCATTGAGAAAATTGTTCCCTGAACCGCCCGTTCCCCGCGGGAAGAGCATCTCCCCCACCGACATAAAAATTCACTCCCCGCTTTTGTAGTTTGTAGAAATAAAAAAACTTATGAATAATTGACATCTAGTTTAAGTTTTGTCATATCATAAATGTATTTCAAAATCTCTTGTGTAAAAAAAGTTGAAAATTTTAGTGAAATCTTTGAGACTAATTGCTGAACGGAAAGGTCCAGGTGATAAATTAGATATATTCTTCAAATTTGAAGATACTGGTCTTCCTAAATTTGAGTAAATTGGATCCCATTTATAAATTGTCCCATCAGGAGAAGACAGGGATTCATTTTCTAAATCTTCCGAAGACGAAGAATAATCGGATCCAATAACGGTGTAATCATTCAAAGGGTATATATCCAAGACATCCTCTGAACTATCACAAACTGTAGATGAATAAGAAGATGGGGAACTAGACATTTTCAAATGCAAAGAAAAGCAAAAGAAAGAAACAAATATAAACAAACATATGTGGGGTGTGGTAATTTATCGAGTAGAAGTGTTGCCAAGAATTTTGTCATCATAAAATCACATAGAACAATAATGCGTTTTGTTTATACAATAAATCTAGTGAAATACAACGGTATTTTCTCAACGATTGTTCAATGTTCACATGATGGACTTTTTGTCCAACTATCCGTCTCTCGTGTTATAACTTTCACTGTTTTGCGAAGGTTAAGCGAATATATAGAAACTTAAATCATTTGTTTAAATTCGTTGGTGAACGAAAATATTCATGAATCAGTATAGTCTTTTCTATTTTAATTAATGTAAATTATATCTAATGAATTCCAAATACACAAAATATTTTCTATGTATGTCTTAAAAATATAGAATGATGCTAAAATAATTTTTTTAATTTGTTTTAATCAGGCCTGTCGATAAGAGGGGACAAGTCTGGGCTGTCCTCCTTCCCCTGAGGTTTATTTTGCCCCAAGGAACTTCCTTGAAATATATAAATGTATACACTTTCGTATCCGACCCGATTAAAATCAGTTTTACCCCCGTACTTGGAGTCTGACGACAGGGCTGGTGTTAATACAGAAGAAAAATGAATTTGATCCGAACTCTTTCTTCCTTTTCATCTGAGGAAAACGTTTGTTACTACAAGTACAATAAGTGAAAATTGTTGAATTATATTTAACAAAAATTTAACTTATTTCACTAGCAAATACTTTGAACATTTTTTAGAATATGATATCAGCTTTAGAAAAAGAGCAGAAAAAATTTCAAGATGAAGTTTTGTTACAGAACAACGATAAAGAGAATGTGTCAGTTATAAATGGTATAGCTCCTTGGATCGGCTTTGAAAATGAAGATGAAGTTAAGGAACAAATTTTATCAATTTCCTCAGTAAGATATTAAGTGCAGGGTTTTCTTTATAAGTTTTCTTATTTTTTGCTATTTATAGGATGAACGTGCTTTCCTTCAAAGTCCACCAACTTCTTGCGAATTTTCGTTTGATTTTGTTAAAATGAGTGGTACAGCGAAGTTATTACTTTCTGAAGATAAAAATCTTACTCACATACGCTTTAAGCTCGTTCCAAAAATGTTTATATCCTTACATCTTTTATATATACTTTTTAAAACGGTTTAGGGAAGCTGTTGTTTCACAAACTCCTATAAAGCAAACAGGGATAATAAATTACCTGTAATTTAAAATTAAGTACATTGGAATGAAGTTCTTCTTTGTTTTAATTTCTATGAGCCGACCATTTCTAAAGGTTTCAATTTCACGGATTTTTTCTAAGATTTTGGCTGCAGGTGATAGTAGAGAAATTGGTCTGTAACAAGAGCTAAAGTTTTGTTTTTGTGTTGTTTGGGGATGGGTAGTATAATAGATGTTTTCCATGTATGTTGAATCGTATTGTTTAGAGCTATGTTGAAGATCCGTGTAAGGAGATTAATAGTCTTGGGTCCGAGATGTTTGTTGTGTATGTTAGCAATTTGATATGGTCTAAGCGATTTGATGTTGTGGATAGCTTGTTGTGCGTCTATTGTCCTGATGTGTATGTGTGTTTTGGTGAGTTTTTGTAGTTGTTTATTAATGATTCTGTGTGATTTGTTTGTAGCTTTCGGTGCTGTATTTGTGAACTGTTTATTGAAAGTGTTTGCGATTTGTATATCTTTCATTTTGATTGTGTTATTAAATGAAATTGTTCTAATTATGTCTGCTTAGCTTTCTTTTTTTGGCGTTTTTTGATGGTGTTCCAGTATGTGTTTGCGGGATCAGTTTTTGTTAATGTGTTCTTCCCAGAGTGAGAGTTTATGCCTTTTGATTTGGGTTGATATTTGTTTGTTGAGTTCATTTATGGGGGGATATAATGGGTTGTTTTTATAAGGGATCTAATTTTTTGTGGTAACGGTTGGTGATGGCTGTGTGCATTGCTGTTTCCTTTAGGGATGTGGAGTTTGTCTGCTTGTAATATGAGGTCTGTGAGAGTTTTGTTTAATATGTGTAGTTTGTATTTAATAGATAGGGTTAGTGATATTGGTTTCGATGTATGATGAGAAAGACTAGATTGCCGGTTCGCTTTTTTGAAATTTGTTTAGGTTCTGGTTTGAATGTGGTGTTTCGAGTGTTTGAGGTGTATGGAGGTGGATATGGGAATGTGGTCTGACGATAGTGAATTGTGAGTTTCCCTAGTGGTGTCGTTTTTTAACTTATTTGTTAGAATTCTGGTGTGTGTGTCTGTGTTAATTATTATAAAGTGTGAGTTGTGTATGAGGTTTTGGATAATTTCCTCTCTGTTGTCTGTGTAAGGAGAAAACCATTTTGTTTGTGCATTGATGTCTCCGATTAAAATAATATTTTTGTGGTTAAAGAGATGTGTAAAAAGGTTAGTTATGTGGACATTATCTATTGAATTCGGATGTTTTTGGGTGGTATGTAAATATTAGCTATATCGTAGGGGTTGTTATTTAGTATGACTTGAAATATTTGATGTTCTATGAATGTGTTTTTATATTCAGATGTGAGTTCTGTATAGTTCGTATTTTCTTAGATGTATGTTATTAAGCCGCCGCCTGTTGAATTGCTGTTTCAGTCGGTTCTGATGTGTGTGTAATGTGGAATGCGAGGGGTTTTACTCTTTGGTTTCTTGGATAGTGATGATGTTTGGGTTAAGTTGTTTGGTGAGAAGTGCAAGCTCCGTGATTTTTTTTGAGTTGCCGTTGATGTTAATTGGCTATATTTTAAATATACCTGAATTCTTGTTTTGTGTGTGGTGAGTAGTAGGAGGAGATTGTGTGGTGATTGAAGTAGGGTGGGGTTTTGTGATGGTGCGGAGGTTTGTTGGTTTTCGGATGAGGGGTTTAGAGTTGTAGGTTGAATATCTTGTATGTTATTGCTAAAATAGTTCTGAGACGGTGAGGATTTGTAGGAGTTATTTGTGCAAGTCCAATTTGTGTTGTATGATTTGAGGAGTATGTTTGAGCTTAAGATGAATCCAGTGTATAGATGTATGCTTACATTTAATTTTTCATGTGTTTTCGTATATATATTTGTCTCAAATTGAATAGATGAATTTTTGTGGACTTTGTCCTGGGTTTATTGCTATGTCTCCCACTAAAAGAATTGGCTAGACTAGAAAGGGGGTGGGATGAAAGTCTGGCCCAATCAAAAAACGGCTGTGGTAACTGAACTTTCGAACGGATGAATTATTGTCAAGATTTGCATCTTCGGAGTGTAGATATCGTTCCAACCACGTGAAGGCCTCGACTTCGAAATGAGTTAAAATTGTTTAAAATACCAAATACTTTCTAATGCTCTCTTTCACAAACATAAATCAAGGAATTGATTATAATGCCGAAATATTTGAGTAAGGTTGATATTTACTAATCTTGTCTTCACATTAAATCACAAGCTTAGATAAACGTAGATATAAACTGGTATTATTTTATTGGTTTTAGGGACAAAAACTTCTGAGGTTTTGCCTTCCGTGTTCAATCTCTTAAGATTTGATGAAAAATATATATGATAAAGAAAGTTAGATGCGAAAATTTTTAAATTCACGTTTGCTGATGCTGAAATGAATATACACATGTTAAAGGATGTGGGAATTATTTCATTTTGAAAATGCAAATGTCAACAAATTTTGCTAGTTAGATTTCTATTTCTATCACTTGATTCATATTTAAATTGGAAATACCCTGCTCAAATGTATCAAAAAAGGTTACTTCAATACAACAAAACGGTGAGACTAAGAAAATGGGAATGTGCTTCATTCTAAAAATGAATACTTTTGTAGTAACGTTAAATATAAATATTCATGGACAAAAGAGGCATTTTGGCTTCGAATCTATGTAACAAAATGCACGAGGAGTATAGTGAAGAAAACTCGTTTTTCCGCCAAACATTTATTGATTTCAAAAACATCCAAAACATGAATTCAAAGACTATCTTGAATGCAAAAAAAGTTTATTAAACAAGCATGCACTACTTTAACTCTTTGAGTACCAGAATTTTTGCAGACTAATTGTCTGCTTTTTTTAGGGAAATTTTATATATTTTAAGTAGATACCCTTGTTACACTGGTTCTTAAAGGGAAATGAAAATATTCATGATACGAATGGGTGTCAAACAGTGTGTTGTCAGTAAAATAATTTCAAGAATTTAACATTTTAGATATTGTTTGCATTTTTCATTCCATCTGTAGGATGTGGATATGATTAAGAGGATTTTTGGCGTGAGAATAACATTAAAAAATTTACACGTATCACATAAATATACCATAGTAAAGCTAAATAACCAAATTATTAAGTATTCAATTATGAATAAAAAATATTAATAGTTAATTACATTCATCAAAATTTATACCAAAACTCATCTTTACGATTTGTACATTGCTTTCAAAATGTTTCTCATTTTCACTTTCCCACAAACTGTTTTCTATTTTATGTGTGGAAGTGCTTTCTGATTTTCATATCGCAAGTCTGTATTTTACCTTTCTCTCCAATATTTATTCTTTAACTATATTTTAAAATTAAATTAATTTGGGGATTTTCTGATCTCATCTGTTTTTCATTTGTGAAACTTAAAAAACTATTTAATTATTTTTGGCAATTATACATGAACTTCTTCTTTTTATCACTCATAATTCTGTCCATATTTAAATCCGGGTTTTTGAGGCATAGTGGTTTAGACTAGAGAAATTTTTCCTTACCTGGAGTCGGTACCAGAAACCTTAAATTAAAATCATAAGTAATTTTAAGTTTGAGTACTGGAGTAGTTTAATAAAACATTGTACCACGTATTAACTGAACAATTAGTAATAACAAGAAACGCGCGTATTCACTTTGTAATATGTAATTTCCAAATATTTCTTTTTGAAGATATCTCGATTCCGTAGGCGGGAGACTTTTTTACTCTCTCAAATCCTGATTTAAATAATACATCACTTTGCCAATTTTTCACTCTACTAATCTAGTCATGAATGAATTCGTTCTTAAAGATCGTGTATGCCGGTATAAGTTTATGCCTGAGTATAATATTTTTGCATGAAAAAAATAACACCCAAATATTCTTAGACATAGCTAGAGTAAAGTGTCTTATGTTGAAACTAGTGATTCTTTCCCGCAAAAACGGGATCCCGCCTCCAAAAATGATATATATAAGGTAGTATTAACATAAATCTCTATTTACATTAGTAGCTACGTGTTATTTACATCGGTAGTTACCGCACCGAGGCTGTCATAGGTATTAGCTTAAGGTTAGGCCTGGTTTCCTCCACCAATATGCCACAAGATTTAAAGGTTTGCTTTTTCTTACTGTTATATAAGTCGACCCTCAATTTTGGGGGGCTAATTTGTCGACTTATACACTGAAATATATGGTATATGCAATGAATCTTTTTAGCATTTACTAAAAAGGTTGTTCAAATTTTTAAATTTATGAAAAAAATATGAAAGTTTCAATAATGCGAATGATTTAATTTTTCTCCCAGATAAAAAACTTATATCTGAATATGCTCTAATAGGAATAAAAATTTTTTTTAGCGAAATTGATCCAAATGATGAATCTTCACAATAAGATGAAGAAAATGGCTTTATTGATGGCCAATTTTTGGCTTGGAAATAAAAAACTAGAAGAGACCATTCAAAGTAAAATAAAATGAAACCACCACCACCTCTCAATCCTCAAATATTTTTTCGATCAAAAGTTTGAAACAAGCAATAAATAAGTTTGAAGCAACAGGGCGTCAATTCTGCTAAAAATGCCTTAAAAACTATCCCTCCGACTTCAGTTGAATCTGAGCTTTTTCAGCAGCCAGTTTCATAACAAAAATAAGGTTTCTGCTGGGTGGAAAAAGTATTAATTGTTTGTTTTTTCTTAAAGGTTTTCATAGAACGAGTAAATATATTTTTTTGCATAATAAAAACAAGGCTTTGAGAATTTTCAAAACCTATATAAATTCATGACAATAACAAACTTTTAATTATATTATATTATTCATTTTTTGATTAAATCAAAATAAAAATATTAGACAATTTGAAAAAAATTTCGCTAAATTCAATTCTTTGGAACTCGGGATTAATATTTTTTGGCGTTAATTGCCGCGATTTTCCGGTACAAAAATAATAATCAGAAAACAGAAACAGTAGTTAAAACCCCCACCTCACAACAAATTGAATTTTATCTGAAAATGTGAATGTTAGTGAACCTCTAGAAGAGCATTTAATTTTGAAAAGTGACTTACTATAGAAAAATCTTAGAAATATATCCAGTTCCAGCCCTTGTAATAAATAAGTGTGTGGTAATTTTTTTCCCTTTGCTTTTTCCTTCTTATATATGATTTATTTATTTAAATTTTTCATCAAGGATTAAAGAGTATGATTTCTGGCGAAACTACTTCTATCGCGTCTCACTTATTAAAGAAGCAAACAAATTCACACCAGAACCACTGGTATCCCAAAATATTAGTATGTTAAATGTTTTTTCATCTTTTTGCTGTTATCTGGCTCGTCGCATAAATTTTTAGAGTGAGTAAACTTAAAAAAATTCCGTCCTTTGCAATAATTTAAACAATCTGCGCCATGGTTGTTGTATATGTGTGTAATGAGATATCTCTCCATCTTTTGATACTTTCCTCAAAACTCTGAAAAGATTCCTCAATAAATTATCTCTCATGTCTAAATCTTCATAATCCAATGTGCTGAAAACCAATAAAACATCCTATTTTAGTAATCAAAATTGTTTTAGTGTAGAAATCTACCACAAAACCTTATTAAGCGAAATTTTTAATATATCGTAGATTTTGTGTTTTCAATGCCTTGATAATTTATTTGATTAAAAATATTCCCACTATAACAAAATGTCAATAAAATTAAAATTAGAACAAGCCCCAATTTGGTTGTCAGTTTAGAAACCAACATTTTGCTGCACCTAAGCAGACTTTCATAATTGCCACACGTTGCATAGTATTTTTTGTCCTTACCCTGTGATTAGCTCTTGTGGCTTTCTTCTACAATGGACAACTTTCATATCTTCAATAGTTATTGTCAAGATATTTCTTCTTTTAACCGCTATATTTCAAATATTATTTTGTTTTTCCTTCATTTCTATAAAATATTTGTCACCCGATTGAGATTTTCTGCTTTGTTTTTTGTATTAAGCTTTACGTAAAAATAAATTATTTTAACTTGGAACAGAAGGAACATGATGTATTTTTTATATTTCAACAATTTCATAATATAGATCACTTAAAACCTCAAAATTTCGATGAATTTTTCTAACATTATGAAAAAGCTTTTGTTTTCTAACATCAATAAGAAAAGACATTCTAATCTATATAGGCTAATTTTAAAAAAGTCTTTAAACACTAATAAATTTTACATGTAAACAAAAGTAGTTACAACTTTTTTTCATTCAATTTGAGAATAAATTTTGCCCATATAAATAAATAAAATTGAATTTTATGATTCTAGTCCTTATATACACTTGGGTTTAACGAAAAAAAAGGCCCTGGTGTTTCAGGTTCTACTGCATATTGACAACTTTCTCTATATTTTTGCTCTAAATCATAACAACTTTCGATTTATTTCTTTAAATACTTTGACCCTAAATAATGTATAAAAAATTTGCAAGTTTTCATCTGAATTGAATCTCTTTATAGAAGTTTTCTACCTGCTTCCTTAGTATAAGAAGAACTATATTTAGTGTGTCTTTGAAAGAACCACACGACAACGTTTAATCATTAATGGAATTATTTTAATAGCCAAAACACGCCCATCCCTAACTCCTTTATTCATAGTTCAATATAATATATCTTTATATACTACGCATGCACTATATATTTACATACGAACTCAAATAAATAGTAAAAATTATTGTATCCAGTTCTTTAATTATTTTTTATACAATATTTTGAAAGAATGTCAGATCTCATCTCCAGTAAAGCTTGCTGAAAATAAAGGGAAAGTTGAAAGAATACATGAAAATATTTTATCCGATGAATTAAAAGAATTTGAAGTTTTGGGAAAAGAGGAATCCATAGATAAAGAGTTCAATGCTATTTTCAAGGACGAATAATCCCTTTTTCTTTCTTCATTTTTGCAATACTAAATGTTTATATATTTTTTTTTACTTTACTTAAATTTAACTCCTATACATTAATATCTTTAAAAAATATTTATTATTTTTAAAAAATTTTTTAAAAAAGCCAATTGGAAGTTTAATAAAATTCTTATCCCTCAATTTGTAAATCATATAAGGATGGTTTGCTTCTTCTTTTTTGCTTTGTATACGCTTAACGCAGTCGGCGATTAACCCAGGGATGCCATTCCTTTTAATTTACACGTTTTGATAATTTTATGCGTTTTTTTTATATAAACGATATAAAATATAGTCTCTAGTACCATGAAAGATTTTTACCCACTACCTCGCTCAAATTTGTTATCTAAATCCATCACTCGTCAAAGTAAGAAAATTCTCCTATAAGCTTTACTATTTGACACTGTTGATAATAATTGATGTAAAGAAATATATGATTTCACAATCTTAAAGGAAAATAAATTTGGTATTTTCGAACAGATCATGTGTGTTAGAAAAGTTTCTACTAGGCTTAAGGCTTCTGTCACTTGGTCTCTTAGATATTTTTAGCTTGGTTCGTAATGAACTCGTCACAAATGTGGAATTTGTGTTAGAAAAGATATTTGTTCAATGCTAGAAAAACATTATGATAAGAAAGAACTCTGGTATAGAAAAGGTTTCAAAAAAAGGCTTCTTATTGGTGAGAGGCAACGCTCTCTCCCCAAAGTGATTTAAAGGGGGTGAAAAAGCCTTTCGCTCCAACAATAATTTCGACATTAAATGACTTGTTTGACTTATCAGTAGACTTCCCATATCACTTTACTTGTTTTATGGTTGAGTGTCAGATATAAATTCTATTTGAAATTTTTTTTTTAATTAAAATAAAGAAGTTTGCCCCCTCCCCTCCAAATAATTTTAATAATGTGCGCCCCTGTTCTTAGTATTTATAAGAAAAAAGTGTATGACTATAACACATCACCATAAAAGTCTAATTTTAGCAAAGTTTAAAAATTTATGAATTTTTGATTTTTATCCAATGAACATACAACCATTATTACTCGAAATTACACGTGGACAGTCATCTCACCATTATTTGTTAAACTGAAAAGCATGTGATCGTATTTTTTATGACACCATCTTATTTGACCGTAATCAGTAAATGAAATAATTATGAAAGCAACAGATTATTTTTTCATTTATCAACACAACAATCGAGTGCGAAAAAAAGCCGACAGAGGAAGAAATCATCTTAAGAGATCACCGCTTACAACAGAAGATAGTGACGCATCTGAAAATTTTGATGATGAAACCAAAGCTCACAGTTATTCAGCAACAGCCAAGACAGTTTGAACAAGGCTTTTTACAGCTATTCAGTTCATGAAAAGCCAGACTCATTCACATGCTGGTCACTATAACATCATAGCCTTAACTGGAGCAAAATTGTTAGGAAAATCACTCATATAAAGAAGAATCAAATCAAAAATAAATTGATAATTCTTCATGTTCGCTATTTTTGTATACTCATCCATTAGTATTGGGTACATTCCCGCTTCTTCTATTTTGTCTCTAATCACCTAAATAAAGCTTTCGGCTAGAACTCCTATAAATTCTTCACACGATCGTTAAGGCAAATAATTTGGAGATTTATAGCTTTTCACAAACTTATAAAGCATTTCTCTAAAAGTAGGATTTGTATCTAGCTTTTCTTTGCAAATTTATTGGTCATACATAACAGATTCTAACAATATTTTTTATCATTATTTCATAATTGTTAATATAATTATGATAATTTCTTCATTATTAATTAAAACGACCTTTTTTTCAGAGAAAATTTTTTTTGAAACCATTAAAATTTTATATTTTCAAATTTATATTATTTTCACTAAATATTCATATTAAAAATAATTGTTATTAATACCCATTACTTAACATTACTAAGTTAGCAATTAATGCAAACATATCAACCAACGTTGGAAAGTGCTTAAACTAAATTTTATTTTTAAAAATGTCTAACTTTTTTAAGAGTTAATGACTATGCATTCCCAGAAATCTGGATAACAAAAACTGCAAGAAAGGATTAGACGAGAAAAAAATAAAAAAAAAAGGTGCAAAAGACACTTTTTAGTTTGAGACAATAAAATCCAATACACTTCAAGCAGAAAAATCTTCAACGATTTGTAATGTCAAAGAAAATGAAAATCTTGAAAAAACCAAAGAAAACCTCATATTCTCAAGTACATTTGATATTAACTTAAATGAAATTCCTCTTTCTGATATAAGTATAAATGGGGAACGGTTGAAACGAGATTGTGTTGAATATCTTGAAGAAGAAAATTTTAATGATGATCAAGACATGATATTGGTTGTATTACAAATGAAGTTCCTACCCAGGCTGAAATAGAAAAGTTTGCCATTTTTGGCCACATTCCATTTCCTAAACAATTCCCAAATAATTTGGATAATGAAACTTTTCCCGAAACTACATTAAAATTCCGTGGTACAAGAGAAACTCATAAGAAACCGTTTCAAGTCAAGTAAAAAACGTTGTTTTGTTTAACATGTTGATTGTTTGGGCACGATGCCAACTGTTCTTCTGCAAAGTCTACACTCGCTTCCTCAGAAGGTTGATCAACTAGTACGAAGTGCCAAAAATTAAGTGTTAAAATCCGTGAACATGAAAAAATTAAAAACAAAAAAGAGTGTTACATAAAATGGAAAGAGCTAGAAAGACGCCTTTCTTATGAAAAAGGAATTGATTCTTAGAAATAAATTACAATGCTGAAGCTTTGAAATACAATGTATTAAAGCGTATCATTGATGCTGTTCTTTTTTTGGGGGAAGTGGCTTGCCATTTAATGAAACATCTCATATAGTTGGAGATCCAAACAATGCTAATTTTTTACGTTTGATTGAGCTTTTATCAAGGTGACACCCTATTCTTCAAGAACATGTAGAAAAAGTAAAGGAAACAAAAAAAAAAGGCAAACGTATTCAAGTTGATTATTTATCTCCAGATTTCGAAAATCAGTTCATTACAGAATGTTATAAAGCAAAAAATTTTGTTGGAAGGGAGAGCTTCAAAATATTTTGCAATCATTGTGGATTCAACCCCTGACTTTTCGCATATTGAACAAACAACATTTTAGCTGAGGTACTTGAACTTGAAGGATAGTTAATATGAGATACAAGAATGATTTTTTATTTTTGCTGATGGTAGCAGTAAGAATGGTGAAGAAATCGCTAAATTAATCATTTATACCTTAGAAGAGCATGCCATTCCTTTGTCTGACTGCAGAGCAAAAAGATATAATAATGCTGCAAATATGCAGGTAAGTATAAAGGCACTCAAGCAATTATTCAAGAGCTAAATTCAGTAGCAGTCTTTTCTCCATATGGGCTGTAATACTTTGAATCTATGTGGAAACAAGGCTGCTGAATGCATACCTGAAACAATCACGTTTTTTGGAACGGTTTAAACAATAATTTGTTTAGTTCTAGTTGGGAAATACTCAAAGCACACACGGGTTGTTATTTGAAAGGTATGTCAGATACCAGATGGTAGACAGACTCCAGTGCATCAAGCCGTTTGCATTTCATCTCAATGGTATTAAAAATGAGCAAGATTTGTTGGAGCAATACTGATGTCATCAGTGTGGTATAAAATTTTGGCCGCAATAGATATTTGCAACAAAGTTTATCAAGCTTGTGATGCCACACTGAATGTAGAAGTATCAAACATTTAAAATTCATCTTGAAGAATTATTAGGGCTGAAAAAATTTGGGATGAAATTAAAGAAGTTGCTCTAAATCTTGAGATAGAGCTTAAGTTGAGCTACGGACGAAAGCCTATGGATCGAAAAAGAACAAAGACGTATGTTATGCAACTTTAGCTGATCCAATATGTCAGATATGAATGATACCGATGATAGGAAGAAGCTTATTTAAGGAAAACTGTGTTTAATGTTTTAATTGTTAATGTTGTTGCTGGATTGACTGTTAGGTTTAATGCTGTTAAAGATTGACAGAAAATTTTGATTTTCACTCAATCTCTGAGAATGGGATCTGACTTTTTACCCAAACTCTCTCAAACTCACCCAAACTCATACAAAAAAATCATTTTTCAATTAAAAAAGTATAAAAAAATTAAAATTGAAAGGTTTGTTGTTCAGTCTTTTTAATTTTCTTTTAACCATCAGCATGTCGAATTTTTTTTATTGTTTTTTGTATTAGAGAGAGACTCCAATTTTCATTTTTAATATTTAAATTGGCTAAAAAAAAATTCCTCCAACAAATGGTAATTATTTTTATCTATTATAAGCATGTTGCCCTCCAAATAACGACATATTAATAATATATGGAAATTTATTCTACATATAGCTCTAAGAATTTGGACCATAAATATAATAAATAAATAATTATAAAAAATATTAAAATTTAAATAAATTTATAAATTTTTATAAATAAATATAAAATTGATAGAAGAAATACAACATTTAAAAGTTGTACATAAAGCTAATCTCCAAAAATCAAAGTCAAAGCCTTTAGAGTTACCAAATGTGCTGAGAAATTACAAACTGTTTCAAATTTTTCGGAAAAGTTTTTGACTATTCCAGTTACAGTAGTACCTGTTGAAAGATCTTTTAGTGAGCTCAAATTGGTGAAGAATTATTTGTGGTCCATTATATTTCAAACAAAACTTGTTGATCTGGCAAGATTAAGTATTGATCTAGCATTATTAAAAAAACTGATTTTGATAGTGTAATTTGAAATTTTGCAAAAAAAAGTCAGAAAAGCTATTATTCCAATTAGATTCTTTTTTTTTTTATTTAATTCTCTTCTAAATTTGAATCTTCATCATATGTGAAATTAGTTTTTTTTGCCAATTTACATGATACATGTGGGTATTGATATTTTTTATTTTTATACTAATCAATAAAAAAATTATTTTTTAGCCAATATGAATAAATATACTTTTTTTGAAATTCATAAGGGCCCTTGAGTAGTTTTGTTTAGGGGCCCAAAAATTCTCTCAGAGGCAAAATAACCTAACCCTCGCTTGACTGACGCTTTTTTTACTAACACGGTTAACGGACTAGGACAATATTGTTTTATATTCATTAACATATTTTTACTTTAAATTAGTGAAATCAATATCCCATACAGTGGCGTAGCCAAAAAATGGAAGTGGGGGGGGGGGGGCATGCAAGGAATTTAGGGGGGCAAGCATATTGGAAATAAAATTATTTGGGGGGGGGGGTGGCAGAAAAGGTATTTGGGGGGGGGGGGCACTACCACCCTTGCCCCCCTCTTGATACGCCACTGATCCCATATAAAACTATAGAAAACCTTTGAAACCAAAATGAAAAAATACATTGTGAAAACTATTTTTTACAATAAAAATTGTTTAAAATTTAACCCCATCTAAAAAATGCTAAAAAAATGTTTCAATGTCTGAGTATGATGAATGATAACAACAATGATTATAAATAACTACATTAGATATATGAAGATAATAATATAAGCGTTTTATGCCTATAGGTTTGATTTATCCATCTCATATACAAATATCAAGATGAATATGGAATAACTCTTGTTAAAAAAATTATTATATGTAGGATCTAAGGAGTTGTGTGTAGACTTATTATATTTGGTAAATTTTTTGTTGAAAAGATTACTCATTAGTGATATGCTTTTAATAATATGACCAATATATTGAAAGAAATAAATGCTTTTCTCTTTTATCTTTGAGATACTTAGGCAAGATTGCTTTAAAAAATTTTAAAATTCTTTTTTTTACTTTTTTTTATTTCATTTTCTATAATTTATATTTTACACTAAAAAAGTTATGGTTTACACTTGAATTTTTTTAATTTTAAATTTATTAATTTTTTGATTTTCAATTCTGTGTATATATTCTTATAGATCTTAATTTTAAGAAATAGTTAGGCTTCATATCCCCCGGTGTAATTTATTTGCCTCACCAAATTTTATGTTTTTGATATACCTGGCTTTTCTTCCTTGCTATATTCTCCTTTAAAACTCAGGGAATGAGTTAGTATTTTTCAAATATATTTAGTATCAAATTTTGTGAATTTTTTTTTATTAAATTATATTTTTAATTTGTTATACTGTAAAGTAAGAAATTTTAGCAAACACAAAATATTCTCTGAATTAAATTTTTCGAATATAATTATAATAGTGTCAAGCTTTTTTTAATATAAAATTCCTTATAAAATTAAAAAATACTGTCATTTCGGTGTTAAGTGCTCAACACGTAAAAAAGCTATTTTTTAGGCTAAATATGTAAAATTTTCGGAAATGTTTATTTGCGAAATTAAATTCTCGTAAATTTGTTTATGAACCATAATTTGCGAAATTAGATTACTTTAAAGTATTTGAAATTAGATATTTTTATAAAACTGTTGTGCTAATTGTATCGTAACCCCAGCAATCCGAAATTTTTTATTTTATAAAGTCCCAAATGTGTCAATTGTCGAAAACATAAAAAAAACAATGTTAATGCTTATATTAATTTTTATGTTAGTTTTTTAAAGGAAAAAAATATTTAGGTACTTATGGGTTAATTTTTATGTTAGTTTTTTAAAGGAAAAAATATTTAGGTACTTATGGGTTATCTCTCCCCCCCCCCCCCCCCCCCACTCTAAAAAATTTTTTAAAAATTTTTATTTTAATTTAAATGATGAGTAAAAATAATAAATGACTAAATATAAAAATATTTTATATATAAAAAAACTTACTAAAAAATATTATATAGTATAACTAATGAAAATCATACCGCAAAAAAGTAATAATTAGTTTAATTTATTTTCATAAATTAAATATATATATTTAATTATATATTTAAAATTATTAAGTTGGAAAAAAAATTAAAAAAAATTTTTTAGAGTGGGGTGGAAATAACCCATAAGTACCAATATTTATTTGTAATTTAATTTAATATGACAAATATTCTAATTGATATTCTTAACATTAAAATACTTTGATGTATTCTTATAAAGTTTTAAGAAAAACAGAATTGTTCAGTTTTATACTTCCTTAAAATTGAGAGTATATGTCAATTGTGTTATCACAAGGGCAAACCATTTTTAGCCTAAAAATCCTTTTTTTTTGAATTTATAATCAAATTTTTTTCACTTTTTTGACCTAATAGAAAATTTGATGTTTTTCAATTAAAAAGATTCGCTTCTTAGATATAAAAAAAATAAAAAATTTAGAGTAAAATAACTATTATTTTATAATAATATTTAATATTTTGGTTATTTAGAAATCGTTTTTAAAATTTTGTCTAACTAAGTACTTTTTAAATTTTATGACCTAAAAATTGAAAAAAACGAAAAAATAGTGCAAACTGGTTTAAAATTGGTTCACAGTGACTTTTTTTTTTAAGATTTTTTTGATTTTATTGACTCTTATTCGCCCTGGAAGGTGTGTATTTTCGAAATTTTTTAAAGGATGTTTTATTCGAAATTTTTATATTAGTTGGCTGGAGAGCCAACGCGGAGACAAAAAATACGCAGAAAAATTTTGCTAAACTTACACAACTTTTTTGTAGCCAGCATAACTTGATAAATATTAATCTTTTTCTAGTTTTTAAAGTAGTTTTTTAGTTGTCGGTATAGCATCCAAGTGAAGAATAATCTTCCATGACTGGACAGATGGTAGGGATAGTGACGATGGGGTTTCAAACCCAGACCATCTGGATTGAGACCCTACGTTCCCACCACATCTGCCGATAAAGTTTTAGGAAGCTTTAGTCCATTATCTCCCACTGATCTCATATGAGATCGGTTAGTTTAAGATTGGTTTACAGCGTTGCTGTTAAAACCATTTTAATTCCATTGCTTTTATGCAATTTTTAGAGTAGTAAAATATATTAATCTCTTTTTTTTTGATATTTGTTGCTTCTATAAGAGTCAAAAATTTGTGTTAAAGTAGGCAAAAGTGATTTTTTTTGAAAAAAAAACTTTTATACGCGAGACTGAAGATATTAGTTGATATAAAATTGTAACGATTGCCTTATTATTTGAATAACACACAAAACTAATATTGCATTTGTTAAAAACTATAATATGTACAACATTTAAGTAAATAGATGACAATTGAAGATTGATCTCATATGAGATCAATGGGAGAATATGTTGGCAATTGTGTTTCTGTAAGTAAGCATAAAAAATTTCATGCAAAGCTTGTCAAATGGTTCTTGATATATAGTGTTCAAGAGTGTGTGAGACAATTTTGCTCAGATGTACTTTTCTTTCAGTAGAAGATGTGACAAATGGACATACTTTGATTGAATGATCTAACACATGTATTGATCAAATCATTTTCTTTTACAGATATTTGTTTTTACGTTTTGAAATTGATAGCTTTTTACCTTGTTCTAATAACTGAAGTATATTTTCACAATGTACAAAAGATGTGAAAGATTTTTTTCATTGGAGAAGAATTGATATCATTTTGTGACAAAGAAAATGTTGAGTCTGCAGACCTGATACAGATGATCTTACTGTTAAAGAGGATCTTGATGAAGATGATTGCACTAAAGATGTTGAGATTGTCGATGTTGCAGGAACTCTTGAATTGCATGCTGTTGATGATGTTAATTTGGACACAAACGAAGATTGTAATAAAGTCAGTAGAAACAAAAAGCAGTCTTGATCTCCAAGTAAAAAAGAAGATTCAAGCAAGGAAGAAAAGAAAGCTTTGTAATTCTGTCCCAAAATGGGAATACAAAAAAGCTAAATACACATAAATTCATGAAAGAAGTGGAGCATGAAAACTCTATTGATAAAGTCTTATCGTTTAAACTGAGTTTTTGAAGAGGGAGTTCTTTTCTAAATATTAGTTGAATCGTTACTTCCTTTCAAAATCCTTTTCTTTTTTAATATTAACAGTGAAGGCAAATAATTTATTAAACAGACAAAGGAATATATATTTAGAAGAATATAAAAAAGATTTAAGTAGGATTTTTTGTTGGCTCCCATTTTTAAAAATCTTTGCACAACGATTTAAAATAATCAAGATTTTTAAATTCCAAGGGAGCTACAGCAGGAACCAACGATTTATTAAAAAAGATATTTCATTTAAACATTTTCTACCCACTAATTTTTTCATTTTATAAATGATCAAAGTGATAAATGCACTGCCATATTTATCAAAACGAAATTAACTTTATAAGGTAAGGCTCTCTCTTGCTGAACACTTAACTTCTTAGAAAATGTGCTTTCATATTATATGGTTAGAGCTTTTCTAATATCACATATGATAATATTTTTAATCTATCTATCTTATATATATAATAATAGGCTAGCGTCTGTGTGTGTGTCTGTCGCTGGAAGCATTCTGCTTGGTTCAAATTATTGATGAATATGTTTTGTGTGGGTGTGATGAGTAATCTATCTCTATGTGTGTGTGTCGCTTGAAGTATTCTGATTGATTTAAATTATTATTTGTATGTTTTGTGTGTATTTTTATATTGTGTGTAATGAGCAAAAATACACAAAAAAGATATAACTATGCTAAAAACAAATAACTCACCACCACACCATATAACACCATTAGCAACTCATCAGACCATATAAAAAATATGTACTACCAATGATCCTATGTTTCGAGCGAAGCGAGAAACCACGACCGGAACGGCTACTAATATATAATAAAAACGATTTCACCTCCTTTTGTTATTTTATTTGCACTATCATTTTTCTTTTTTCCTTATTTTATGTGATTCTAATATGCTTCGTGAAGTTATATTTTTGTTAATTTTTTTAGTATTTCTTTTATCTTATTTATTGATTGATTGTGTTTGAAAATAAAATCTTTCCCCGAAAATTTTAGTGTCGTAATTCACTTTAATACTTTTGAATTATATATTTTTTATGAAATTATACTGACGGTTTATTAAGATCCTTCACATATCTACTAATATTTTTTATAATTTTTAGATAAAGATGACCTTCTTTTGTTGTAATGAATAGAAGTAAAAAATTGAAAGAATAGTTTAATTTTGTTTTTTTTCTAAAATTGAAATGTACAAGGTATTGACATCGCTATTTCATACATCTTCTCTTATTTTGAAGAAG
The DNA here is from genome assembly GCA_030549495.1 of Nectonema munidae. NCBI lineage: Eukaryota > Metazoa > Nematomorpha > Nectonematoida > Nectonematidae > Nectonema > Nectonema munidae. The sequence continues at coordinate 60,554 of JAUIRK010000730.1, forward strand.
CCGTCTCTTTCCGAAAAAATGAAACGACCCTCCATGATTCTCAACTACAACAAATGCATTTTTCCTCCCCAGCAATTGCATGAGGAGCGAAGACCGGCGGAATGCATCTTTGTTCGAAGAAATATCAAGTATAGTGCAAAAAAGTTGTGGCACTTTGCTTCTGTGATTCGTGGACTAAGTATCGATGCTGCTTACAAGCATTTGGGTTTCATTAATTATTATGGAGCTCGTATCATTACACTTGTGTTGAAGGAAGCACAGGAAGAAGCTGTGAAAAATCATCATGTTGAATTCAAGTCGAACATGTGGATTGCAGAGTCCATTCCTTACCAGGGTTTTGCAATCAAGGGCGTTAGAAAGCATGCTAGAGCTAGAAGAGCTATTATCAAGTATAAGTTCTGTCATTATGGAGTCAGATTGATTGAAGGCCCTCCACCAGAAACCTACTATCCTAAAGACTATACATCATTAGAACTCATTGAAAGGTCCATTGAAGAAATCAGGAGAAAGAAAATTCAACAAGGCTTATAACTCTTTTCTAAGTTAAAAATAAAGCTCACTTTTTATTCTTACCATTTTTACATTTGAATGCCTTCAACAGTTTTATTAAAGAGTTCCAAACAGGCACCTATATTTGCGTCTGGTTAAATATTCTCAGTATTATGATAAAAGACTAGTGCACTTGCCCAAAACTATTGCCCTTAAAAGCCTTATCATGCATAACAGATAAACAATTAACCAAGTTAAGGCCAATGTCTATATTTCTAAGATTTTTGTTTCAGTTGAACTTCAATTCATAAAAATAAGAGATGTATAAAACTATATATTAGCTAAATTAGCTAGCTTGAACTACTTTTCAAGTTAGAATTTTGTATAAGTGTCTAAGTATGCTATAAAAATATTGAAAAATATTTTTATTAAAAAATAAAAAACGTTAGAATAAAATTTACGGTTTATTCTTTGTAAAAAATTCAAATATTGACATCAAGATAAAAATTTTTTTTTTGCAAAAATTTTTATGCTTTTTAGGCCAATACCTGTAAAGAAGGTACTCCTCCCAAAATTGTGTACTCTGCTTTACTAATATTTTTTACGGAACATTTTTGGTGATTCCTCATTTGTAGCATTTCCTTGTTGTGTTTCAAGCATAAAAATGCAAAGGTACTTTTAAAGTAAATCTATCTCTGCTTCCTTTTTGCACGGTTATAGCCTTTTACCTTAAGGTGAAAGCAAGCCTTCTCCTTTAAAATGAGAATGTATTATCCCTCAAAGAAGTATTCCTTGTCTAGGTCAGGTGGATTTCTTTTCTAATCTTGCTTCCTGAATGTACTATTTCTTTTAACCTAAAGAATCTGGGTATAAACTTCCTGACCCTTTCCATGCTATACATGAAAACTTCAATAACTTAATTTCCTTAACGCTGCCTAACCTGATCCACCACTAAGAAGATGCATTTTCTGCTGTATATCTCCACAATTGGTTCAAATCACTACAAGCCAAACAATTATTTATTTGACTGAATGAAAATGGTGCTATGAGAACTGGCATTCGGAAAATTGCTGTAGGAAAATTGACATTATGAAAACTGGCATTGTTTGGGCACTTCCATATTTTTAAGGGTATTTAAATTAAACAGGGGGCGTGTGTAGGGTTGGCTAGATGCTGAATTAGATAACTCAAGGTCTTGGGTTCGATCCCGCATCAGGCTTGCTGTGCTCATAAATCGATACAAGCGGCGCAATTGTGCCTTCTCGATGAAAACAGCCTATAAAAAAACATTAAAAAATAGGATTTATTTATTGAAATAAAATAAAATTCTCTCTGATTACAGCTTGTTTTCAAATAGTTTTTATATAGTGTGTTTTTAACCAATTTTTAACATTTTACGTAAAGAATTCTTTAGAGATTCATTTCATATTATGGGAATGCTTGCTGAACGGAACCTGTCTAAACTGGATTCAAGACCCGATAAAGTATCCAGATTGGAAAATATGTTGTTTATCAGGTGTTTATGCTTTAAATACATGATTCCTGCTTGAATATTTATCCTTTTTATGTTAACCGAAAGTAATTGGCAATAAAGCAGAAAATTCAATTGAAAAACCAAGGTTAAAATTTATTCATTTTGTCCGTGATTGGAGTTTGAAACTTTTATTACTCAATTCTTTGTCGTTTATTTACGCTTTTGGTGATGCAGAAAAACAACGATATATTCGTAATTGGACGAAAGAGTATGCAAAGAAGATTAGAAAAATAGAAATTGTGTGAAATCTTGAAAAGTCCCGTCTACGGTTTATCGAAATTAAGGTATAGAAAAGATCCGTTAAAATTTTTTTTTATGGTTTCTTCAACATAAAAAATAGAACTAAAATGTGATTAACTCAGAATTTCGGTTTATTGAGAATCCTGTTAATACGGGTTAGGCCAGGTCTGTACAAATTTTTTTGTGAAAGGAACGCTTTTAAAAATACGCACCTTCTAGAAGCCATGTGGCATACTAAAATAGGCATGGCAAGTTTTAAAGAAAAAAGAACGTTTTTTGTTAATATTTAAAGAAATTGTAAAGTTAAAAGTTACTTCATTGATTTAAAGTCTTTTATCATGTGATAAAATAAATGATCTTTCGTCAGCAAATTTTAATTTTTAAAGTTAATTTATTTTACATCTGTAGGAAAATGTAATCTTCAAGAAATATTTTTAATATTAAAACGTTTTTTATAAATTGTTATGAGATTGAATTAATTGCACACTTAAAATAATATGTAGATAAAATGGGGCTGAGTCGTCATGAAAAAAGGAATGAAATAAAGTGATACGCGCAGTAAAACTAAAAAAGGAACGAAAACCCTTTGATTTGAAAATGCCTATAAGTGTTAATCAAATTCGCGGTTTACTTCTAAAAATTGTCTCCAAAAACATTCATTCAAATTTTACAATGAAATATATGTTTTTATACCAAATCGATCATGCCAGTTACATTTCATGGCTCAATTTTTGCTTTTTGAAAATATCTGCAAGCGTTAATAAAATATGCGGTTTAAGTTTGAAAACTGTTTTCAAATATATCCACAATTTTATATAAAATATATATTTTTATACCAAATCAACCATGCTAGTTTCATTTATGGACTCAATTTTTGCAGTTAGGATTTGAAAATACCTATAAGTATCAATCAAATATGCGTTAGTTCTAAAATTTGTTTTCAAAAATATTGATTCAAATTTTACATGAAATATATGTTTTTATAGCAAATAGACCATGATGGTTTCATTTCTGGACGCAGTTTTCGCATTTAGAGGTTTTAAATGTCCAAGAGTATCAATCAAATGTTCGATTTACGTCTAATGTCTACAGAAATATTTTTGAAATTTAAATAAAATATCTGTTTTTATGCCAAATGGAAGATGCTGGTTTCATTTTTGGACTCAGGTAGGCATTTGTGGTTTTAAAATATCTGAAAGCTTCAATCAGATTTGCGGTTTACTTCTAGATACTGTCTTCAAAAATATTTTCAAAAAAAATAAATATCTCTTTCAAATAAAATATCCGTTTTTATTTCTGTACTCCATTTTCGCTAACACAGTTAAAAAATATCTCGAAATGGCAATTGAATTTGTAATGTATGCCTGAAAATCAGTTCTGTAAATTTTTTTTTAAAAATCGTTGTATATTAGTTATATAGTAAAAATATACTTTTTTTTTTGTATATTTTGGCTTATAATACTTTCTTCAATCATCTTGAGTATGAAATATTTATTTAAAAAAAAAAAAACATTATAAAATCTTTTGAAGATTAGTATTAGAAAAGGAAGCAACTTGAAAACTAATTGAAAAGAGAACGTGTGATCAAAAGAAATAATTAAAAAAAATATGTATCTTGACTAAAGGAAGATCTACCATGTTTTAATGAACTAGGAAGTGGTTTAATGATATAATATTAGGTGCTTCGAAAAGATTTTGACTGTGAAAAAGAAGTTCCTCTTTTACAAATGAAAAATATTTAAATCTATAGCTTATCATCTAGGATTACAATTATCATTTAACTAAGATGGGTAGGAAATCTGAAAATTTAGAATAGGTCAGATTTATCAAAAATGGCACAGATGCCAATATGTGAGAATTTAGTCACTATCCAGATATTTTTAATTTAAATTGAATTTGTCCATCTTATTCCTTTTGCGTCAAAAGAATTTTTTATATGAAGAACGTGGACAACTTTTTGTAATTGAACAATGAACATCATGAATTCATCAGAAAAAAACCTTTGAACTAAGATTGATTGACAAATATTCAGGCCTGATAATAAAATACACGATACTGATAAAAAAAAAGATCACCAAGAAGATTCTTTAATCAATGCTTTGAGAGAGGAAAATATCTGTTCAAAATAAATCCTTATAAAAAAATTTTCAAACACACATTGAAGAAAATAAATTTCTAGATGAAAAAAGAGCTACCAAGAAAAGATCATCATAGAATGAATAGCAAAATTACATACTGTAAAGTATAGAAGATATGACATAGAGACCACGAGCCGATAACGAATTTGTAGCTAAAAAGATGGAGGTCCTATCAAGATACGTGATTTACTAACAAATGAAATATTTTGAGTGAATTAAACACCTAAAGTTGGTTTATTAAATAAATTAAGAAAATAATTACCAGAGAAATACTGCAAGTAGAATTTATTTTGAAGTTTATATATTTGACATTGATTTTCAGGTTTAATCGATTTTTTGAAGGTTTTATTGATCTCATAAAAAATGAACATCACGATTAAATTCTACATACTTGAAATGTATAAAAAACATTTTATAAGAATAAAAATTTTAATTTTGACATTTTTTTAAAATTATTTTTTGTCAGGTTTGACTTATTTTTATACAAAAAGAATATCACCAGTAAACACATCGTACTTGAAAATCGGTATATGTGTCTAAAAAACTTTATATAATTATTCGGATAAAATGTTTCCTTTTGAGATAAACCAATTTTTTGAGAGGTTTGATTGATTTTCATAAAAAATGAATATCACCACTGAATTCATCATACTTGAAAATGGGTATATATGTGTAAAAAACTTTATATAATTACTTAGATAAAAATTTTCTTTTTGAGATGAGCTGTCATATATAAATCAATTTTTTGATAGGTTTGATTGATTTTCATAAAAAATAAACATCACTGCTGAATTCAGCATGCTTGAAAATGGGTATACATGTATAAAAAACTTTATATAATTATTTAGATAAAAGTTCCTTTTTGAGATGAGCTGTCACATTTAGATCAATTTTTTGACAGGGTTGATTGCTTTTGATAAAAAAATGGACATCACCACTGAATTCAGCATAGTTGAAATATATATGTAACATTAAAAATATTTATAAAAACTTATTAATATCTGAGAAAATAGGGGGGGGGGAGCACTTTACGCCCCCACACTTGGGCGGACAAATTTAGCCCACACTAATAGGGTTAAAATAATAAATAAAAATTTAACGTAACCAATAGTAATATTAATCTCTTTAGAACCATTGAAATATGTTCCCAACTCTCACCATTAGCTCTATCTCATCTGTTAACATTTTCATCCAATGTTATTCAAAACTAAAATAGATTTACTTACAGTTTTACTTCACCTTAGCAAAAAGTTATGCAATCTACTTTCTACAAATTACACGAATGTTGCGTTACGGCTCGGAAGGAATTTTCTTATTTTTAACTTCACTTTTTTCGTACCGTAAAATCGTATTAGAAGAAAAAAACCTATCTAAATTTGGAGGCGTAATTTCGTAATGGAACATGAACGGGAAGTTTTTTACCTTGTGAATAAATGCTTCCACCATTCTTTAGTGGAAACAAACATTTCATTTACATTTATATATTTTAAGACTTTTTTGCTTTTGTTTTTTGAGAGAACATTTTGATTACAGGCTCTATCGTTGTGCTTCTCTGTATCAGTTGATCTCCCAAATGTTCACCTGTTAAATGAGTTGTATGAGAATTTTTAATTTGGGTCAAGTAAGAAAAATGTTCATTCACAAGAATGATTAAAATCAATATTTATGAGCCTAACATTTGCAACGTATGCAATCCCTTGAAGCCGCAGGTTCTCCTCCTCTGTTCTATCGAGCATTGCTTCCCGCTTTTTGAATATTACTCATATAGTTACTATACTTTTAATTCAATTTAATATCGCCGCTTTGAATAAATTTTAGATCTCATAAGAAGATATTATTTTCAATGGCATTCGCTATTCACAAATTCTTAAGATCTGGTAAAGTGATGTGTTTGGGAAATAGGATTTCTCGTAAAGCCTCTTCTGTTGTTCGCAGTCCGTATCCTGATATTAATCTTTCTACTTTGGAAAGTAAGTCATTGGCCTCGTATATACTTGACAAGACGCACTTGTATTCTGATAAGATAGCAATGATAGACGTTGACACATGTATTAAGTACACATACTCGGATGTGAAGAATAACGTGGAAACACTTTGCAAAGCTTTCACGCATTATGGCTTGAAGAAAAAGTCGATTGCTGCCATTTCGTGTTTCAATTGCATAGAATACGCTGTGATTGTTTTAGCTCTTAATCTCCTGCAAATAACTGTAATGCCTCTGAATCCCACATATAAGATGGATGAATTAAAACGCTATTTAAAGTTAACTTCGCCTGACATTTTTATTTTTCAGGAAACTTCACAATCCTCTCTAGCAATGCTTGATGAATTCGACTTCAGTCATGTTTTTTATGTTAAAAAGTCAGATTATAACAAGAGGTTTATGAGTATTGAAGAAATTATGTCCAAGTCTTACACAGAAACTCTGGATACTAGTGATGGAGAAAGAGAAGGTGTAGCTATATTGCCTCTTTCCAGTGGTACCACTGGTCTTCCTAAAGCAGTAAGTCTAACAAACTACAACTTACTTGCCAATTTAAAACAGTTAGAAGAAATCACTGAAATTAGCGACAACGATGTTTTGACAGCGGTTTTGCCCTTTTTCCACATATATGGATTCACCGTTAATCTTTTTCTGCCACTTTGCCAAGGCGCGTGTTTACTTATCCCCAACTCTTTCAACGCGAAATCCTTTATTCCTACACTAAAAAAGTATGACGTGACGTATTTGATGTTGGTGCCTCCTATTTTCATGTTTTTATCGAAACAAAGCTCTTTTTCGCGCTTAGCATTGCCAAACTTGCAAAAGCTGCTGAATGGAGCAGCTCCTCTCTCCAAAAAGTACGTCCTGGAAATAAAGAATAAATTTGACGAAGAGTTGATTTTTTCGCAGGGCTACGGCATGACAGAGTTGAGCCCGGTTACGCATCTAGTTCCCTTCGTTTCATCTAAATGCGAGTCGATTGGCATTCCTATCGCAAACACACTCTGTAAGATAAGTGATATATCTAATGAGCGACATCCCACATCATTAAGTGCCTTTGAACACGGAGAACTTTGTATAAAAGGACCACAGGTCATGCTAGGCTACTTCAACAGCCACGAAGCAACAAATGCGATCATGGATGAAAATGGTTGGCTGCACACTGGAGATCTTGCTTATTACGACGAAGAGGGATTCTTTTACATAATTGACAGGATCAAAGATCTTATCAAGTACAAAGGAAATCAAATATCTCCAAGTGAATTGGAAGTTGTTCTTCTATCTCACCCACAAGTTGTCGATGCGTGTGTCATAGCCTTTCCAGATGAAGCTGCTGGCCAGGTTCCTAAAGCCTTTATTGTTCCTTCCACTAAAGATATTGACATTGGTGAAGTTGAAAGATTACTTTCACACAAATTGAGTTCATTTAAAAAGATTCGAGGTGGTATCGAAATTATAGAGAGTATACCTCGTTCACAAAGTGGCAAAATAATGAGAAAAATGCTCAAATCTCAGTGATTATAAAAGATAATAATTTTTAAGTTTTACACTTTACTATGCATTTTTTCTAGTTAGACTGTTGCTCTAGCGTATACAGCAAACGACAAGCTTTCAAATGAGATATATATATATATCATGAAAAAGAAATTTTGAAAAACAGTTTAATTTTTTCTTCAAAACAAATAAGTAAAAATTTCCAGGTCTTGCCAGATCTCTGATACACCTTTTGATTATACCTAACATTTTTATAACATATATATATATATAATGGTGAATAGGCATCTCGATGGTAGTAATTACGTTTAGTATTCATTTTCTTTCTTCAGAACGCTGTCTTTACTCTTATGGCTCACCCAATAAATGAGCATCATTCTTCTTAAAAACCACATTTCTGTACCAGATAGCTTGTCTTCCAACTTTTTGCAAAGTATCCAGCTTTCACAATCGTAGGTCAAAATAGGCATGATATAACAGTCAAGTACTCTGAGTTTAGTTTTCATAGATAGGTTACCTAACGCATTTTTCATATTCCAGAAGGTATTTTTTGCTATGCCAATTCTCCTCTGAATTTCTTTATCTCATTTGCCATCGGATGATAACAAACTTCCCAAGTAGTTGAAGCTTTTTGGTTGCTTTATTTTATTTCCACCAATTTGAAGGTCAAAAATAAATGCAACTTTCTTCTTTGTGAAAACCATACACTCTGTTTTTTTCTGATTAATTGTTAGACCCATTTTTTTGCTTCTACTTTGTTCACAAGCGTCTGCAAATCCTTTACATCATCAGCCATTAAAACGGTATCATCTACGTACCTCAAATTATTTAACTTGCTCCCGCGAATCACTAATCCTTGTAAGTCTTCTATTTCTTTCATAATATTCTCTGCATAGATGTTAAACAAGTCTGGAAAGAAACCAGATTCAACCCCTCTTTCTAGATCTCGCTTTGCCCTGTCTGACCCCTTTCTTTATCTTCACAAAACTACTGATATCTTCGCCTATTTGTATCGCAGCACTTTGATTCTATTCTAATGTCTTTTCCATCTAATCCAACATCTTCTAAAACTTTTATCTGTTCTTCGTGTTTTACTGAATCAAAAGCTTTCATGTAATCAACAAATAATACATAGACATCTCTTCTCATCTCGATTGATCTTTCTGTTATCATTCGAATCATGAAAATAGCGTTTCTCGTTCCGCAGTCTTCTACGAAAATACATTGCTCCTTTGAAATATGGGATTTTATTTTTGTTTTAGCGCAAAATTTTTAAAACAAAACGTGAGACAATATGCTAATGGTTCTATGTTGTTTACACAAAATTGCGCGTTTTTTTTGGGAAAAACTACAAAAATAGATTTGCTCAACAGTTCAGTAATATATTCCTGCAACCCGGACATAATAGCATTCTTTTCTAAAATGATTTGTCCATCTTTAGACTTAATGCAGCCTGTAGCATTACAGACCTTTTTTTGCATAATTCGTGAACATTTTTGTGCGCTTCTTTTGCATCAAAATTTCTCTTTTCAATTTGAAGGCATCTAGCATTTAACCATATTTCTTTAGCCTGTCGACATTTTTCTTTTATAACTGAATTAAGTTCTTGATATTTCGTTTTTGTTTTTATGCTTCCGGCGATCATTGATGAAGAATTTCTTCAGCCATCCACTCTTGATTTTTTTTGAGTGTTGGATACTACTGGGTTATGATCACTATTGATATCAGCCCTTCGGGTAAGCTTTGGATTGCTTCACTGCAATGTAATCTATTTGATTTCTAATTGAACCGTTTTGGCTTTTCCACGTATATTTCCTTCTATCTGGTTGTTTATTCGTTAGTGTCAATCTGTGCTGCTTACACCATTCAATCCACTTTTCTTCTCTTTCATTCCTTTCTCTTAAACCATGATGTCTAACTGTGTCTTCAACTCATCCTTTTGCATTGGGATCACACATCACCATAATAACTTCTTCGTATTTGCACTGTTTTATTGCTTTTTGTAGATCATCGTAAAATAAGTTTATATCTTTTTCATCAGAAACTACAGTTGGACTTAAATAATTGACAGTTTGCTAGGTTTTGAATTCAGTTTAACTAACAACACCCTCTCTAAAATGGGCCAGTAGCCTATCAAACATCCCGCTGCAATTTTTCCTAAAACGATTGCCTTTCCAATGTGTTTCAGAAATGCCAAAAATATTGATATTCATTCTAGACATTTCAGCTTTCAGATTAAACAGCTTATTAACATTCAATGTTCCTATTTTAATTATATTTCTTCTCAAATTTAGAGTTTTAGGTTGAAATATTGACAGCACGATAACAGATTGAAGATTTGGCTCCACTCATTGCTTGATGGAAACCAAACCTTTAGATTGGTATACGAAAGAATTAAGTGATATGAAGAGAAATAAAAATAGATTATTCAGTTTGTATTGTAAAACTCGGGATAACGATGTTTATAAAAAATTCACAAAGGAACCAATACAAGAAGTTTGTGAAAAGAGCTAAGCAGACTTATTACTATATTTTTTTCATTATTGTAAAAATGACAACAAAATTTGGAATATAATAAATTCACTAAGGGGTAATTCTAAACATTTCCTAATTCATGCTGTCCAAATGACCTGAATGAAAATTTTTTGTAAAATGATAATCTAGCGTTGAACAATACACCATTTCTTACACATACCACCTTCAGTGAAAAAACCTTTTATTTTGATGATATAACTGAAGGTGACATATTATGTACTGCACAAAACTTTAATTCTTCTTCATCTTGTGGATGGGACAATATTTCCAACAAATTGGGCAAACTTATTTCTTTATATCTTAGTTATATTTAATAAAATGATTGATAAGGGAACCTGTCCTGATATGTTAAAAATCAAAAAAGTGAGTCCTGTTTCTAAATCTGGAGATAAGAAAGATTTAAATAATTATCGTTCTATAAGTTTAATACCTTTTTGAGTAAATTGCTTGCAACGATAATTTATAAAAAGAATGGCGTGCTTCATTGATAAATATAAATTGATTAATGATAAACTGTTTGGTTTTAGATCTGGTTTATCTACCAATACAGCTCTTCACAAGTTGTTAGTGAATTTTTTGCTTCTTGTGATTATAAATATAAAAATTTAGGTATTTTCATAGATTTACTAATCTTTATTTGAATATCTAATGAATATTGAACATGCTAATTGTATTTTTCCGAAATCATCAATACTTAATTTTAATAAATTAAATAAGAAAATAGATAAAGCTTTGAGATTTGTTGGTAATGATAATAAAAATATCATATATTTACCCTTGAACAAATTAATGTATTTCAATTGGCTTCTTTCATCTACAAGTGTAAATATGATAATAATCATTACAAAAACTACTTTTCTATTACTGTAAATTTTGATTTTTTACAGTAGACGCTCGTTAATTCGGACCCTGATAACTCGGATATCGGATAAGTCGGACCGTGAGCGAGAATACAAATGTTTGCCCTCATAGGCCTACACGGCGTCATTTTCATTGACTTCTTTAATTTCGCTTTGGCTTACAAGCAGCCATTTTATTATTTTACTCCATAGGTAGTTCGCGGTCATTCTAAATTTTAACCTTGTTCCAAAGCTTATTGTGGCTATAAATGCGTCCAATTTGAAATACTGTTTTCTCCCATATACATATATATAGTAGACCATATGTTATGTCGGACAATCGGCATAGTCGGACACCCTTCTCCCCCATGTAATCCGACTTAACGAGGGTCTACTGTAATTTAAGATGTGAAAATGAAAACTTGCAACACTTTCCTTTATAGAAAATTAATTATTAGAATGTCAATATATGCATGTCTTATACTCTAGTTTTTTCTTTGCCTGTTTTTTTAAAGATATTTGACTGTTCAACTCACTTCAATCCTCTCGACTGATATTGAATACTTAACAAGCGAGAAAATCAACTTTCTCTTTAAATATTGTTCTCTTATTCCTCTACCATACACCATCTGTTTATAGACTTTATAAAGTGTTTTTTGGTATCTACGATTGATTCTACTTGAATATTTCATTGTTTTTCATAATGTCTGATCTATTATATTGTTGAAATTCAAGGGTTTCAGTAGCGGATTTTTCCCATATAATATTCAATAATTTGTTCCCCTTTTTTACAATTGTGAACATACAAAAAAACTTGTTTTTTCGTTCAAAAATAGAATAATTATTATATATGTGTAAAATTTATTTATTTGCAAAATTAAGGAATTGATTGACATAAAATTAACCTATCAGATGAGATACCATCACAGAGGCGAAGAATACACCGAAAAATACTACCCTACTAGGCGGCGCATGTCCATATTATTTTTGCTGTTTTATGGCTAAGTAAGTCTTAAACACGTTTTTTCGCATGATTGTACAGTTATGTTATTTACATTAAATATTTCTGTATAAATTTCATAAGCATTTATAGGGATCCCTGTGGTAAGGCTTGAATTACAAAAGGGTCCGCTATTCAAAAAGTTTGAAAACCTCCTCTAACGTATATAGCGTTCACAACATACAAATCACCATCGACCCGAACCTCTATCCATGAGTTCCCAATCTTTTAAGTCGTTATCACCCACTTTTTAATAAAGAAAGTGTCCATTTTCCACATAAAACTAATATGGTTTAAATCCATATACAGAAAGAACTGTAGCTGAAATTAATTTGTTTATTGGTAAACAAATAAATTGTAAAGTGTTTTATGGTAATTTTAACAGATAAAAGTATCGTACAAGTTTCGCAAGAGGCTGCCTAGAGGAAAAAATATACGAGTGAACAACTATCAAAATACTACAATTTTCAATTATTACCAACGTCGGAGAATCTGTCATTAGGTTTAAATTTTTTTAAAGTTCATTTCAAATACGCTTCGTAACTCCAGAATATATCCGATGAAATGGGAACAAAAAATTTTTCTTATTTTAAACTTTCTAGCTAATAAAGCTTTTAATGTCTTTTCAACGTATGTCCTTATATAAAACAAAATTTAAAAAAAAGAAGAATTATACCAGCTATTATGGATAATTGCAACACAGGCCAAATCATTTATCATCCACTATTACCTATAAATTTGTTTATCGTCCAGATTGTGAACCCTTGCTATGTTATGAAGATGTATATAAATACAAAAAAGCGTCCATTTTTTTAAACTTCTTTCTATGTTTATTTAAATAGAAAAAATCTTACGGGAGTTGTAGACTTACTCGATTCTTACGTCATTAATCTATGTCAATGCATAGGGATACTTGGTGTTGAATGCCAATGATAAACCTGTTTAGAATTTTACAAGCTTCATATCAAATTTACTGTTATATGAATATAAACATCTCAGCAGATTTATTGATAAGATTAGCGAAAGAAATAAACGTGTGGCAAAACTCTACTGGACAAAGTGCGAAGCAAAGAGATTAGAAGAATGACAGGGGTGGAAGATATAGAGCAGTATTTGGAAGAGCATAGACTCCGTTGGCTAGGACGCTTAGAGAGAATGGATCCACAAAGACTAACGAAGAGACTATGGGATGAAAACATCACTGGACAAGCGAGGAGAGGGAGACCGAAAAAAAGATGGGAAGATGCTGTTAAAGAAGACATGAAGAAAAGGAACCTGAAGATGCCATGAATCAAGGACGAATGTGGCATTTGTAAAGTTCTATTACATGAAAATTTGAATAGCTTTTATTTTTGGCATATTTAAGTACTAATCTTTTATTGCTGAACTGTTATCATTAAGAACATAGAAACTTAAGAGAGACTACTTCAAGAAAGAAATTTTTATTCAAAGTATATATCATTCATTGTTTGCATACAATAAAACAAAAAAGTGTATAAAGTGACTTAAAAACAAACTATGCTCTATATAAGAAATCGTCAGGCAAATGAAGATAATATTTTTTTTCTTTATTAGAACTTTGGAGGATTAATTTATTAGAAAATTTTTAAGAGTTTAGATTTATTGTTCTTTGAAAAAAGTTATTCAATGAATTTAATAGATCTAAGTAGTATTCAGACAAAATATGATATATACATATATATATTCAAGTATATTACAAGCTTTCAAAGTTTTGAATTTATTATTACAGATAAGACAAAATTAAACAAAGGTGAAAAAATAATAAACAAAAGATAAGCTAATTAATGATTTTACAATAATAATAATAATAATATAATAGGTGTCTACCCAAATTTCACAACATCTACAAAAAGATTAAAATTAAAAAAAACATTTATAAATGTTGCAAGATGCAAAAAATAGGTAATACATTGAAAAAGGGAAAATCTTAAATATAATTTAAATATAATGATGAAAGTATTTAAAAATGAATGTAATTTTAGTGTTAAGCAACATCTAATGCTGCTTCTGAATTAAAGATGATATAATCGATAGGAATAAGGGTAAAATAGAAAGCATGGTTTCGTTTTCGTAGATTAGGAAGTTTAAAAGGGTAGTAATCAATAAAGTATACACATCAGTAGAAAACTCGTTGTTTGTAACAAAAACTGTCCCTTTAAAAGTGTGTGCAAAAATGATAAATGGAAACCAATAGCGTAACGTCTCAATGCAGAAATAATGTCTAAAAATAAGTAAAATAACAGAATTGAAAACCCAGGTTAGGTTTTAACATCTCTTACGTTTAACACATAGACACAATCATCGAATAATAAATATAACAAAAATGTTGATAATTTTTATATTTTAGATAAGCTTTTCGGGGGCGCAATAGGACATGGAGAATATTCATCTTTGTTATTACGGCTCGTATTTTTTTGATAGTACTTTTCTAACTTCATAATGATGTGCTTACCATATCTAAAAAATTGAAAAATATTTTATCATGTATTTGTTGAAAAGCAAAAAGGAGGAAAACTTTTTAGGCATAAAATTAGTATATACTTATTGATTAAATTGTAAATCAATCATCTAATTTTTAGGTTAAAAATGTTTGTCGTGTTAAAGATGAAAATCTGGTATACTTGGCAATAATACCAAAGAAAATACCATTTCTTTATATTTCATAGAATTTTTTTAAATTTTATGTAGTATAGTGGGAAATCGAAAAGAGACAGGAGAGCGCGGAGGAGTGATTAGCCCTTCCTTCTCTAACTACTCCACTATTGTTACTTATCATTTTAACCCATTTAAGACCAAGCAAAGCAGACGATATCTAAAAAAACGCAGACGATTTATATTCAAAGTCATTGAAAAAAGCAGACGAAGATGAAATTACTTATGTTCCAAAATAGGAACATTGGTCATAAATGGGTTAAACCAGTTTCAAATTTTACAATCTATAAAACAAAAACACATATTCCTGTTCTGGAAGAAAAATTGCTTTAAATTGAATTGGTGTGCTCTAAGTATTTATGCCTATAATATTAATCTCATATTGTTTTCTCATTTATCGGCAAAATTTTTTTTTAGTTTTTAGGATATTTTATGGCTAATAGTTAATTCTAGATGTTTGGTTATCATTGTTGAAAATACTGAAATTTTTTTTAGGCTTGCTTTGCTTTATTCACAAAAGCACATTCAAACCAGTTAAATTTTATAGATGAAGATTCATCGAATTTTGTATGTATTTTGACATTTGTCAAGACTAATGAATTATAATTTATTTATGCAAATTAGATTGAGGAATAAATGCTAGCATAAAAAGGTTGGGAACTACTGGCTTAAACTATAAAAATGAAATATGACATGAAGCAAATAAGAGACTGCTTTAAAAATTATAAAAACAGATCCTAGAGCCACAATGAAAGACCTCATTGATGCAATTTTTTTTGAAACTAATTTAAACCATTTTATGAAAGTTTCTGAGTAAATATTTTTCTAATTTTTATTTCTTTGTTATTATAAAACTTTGCAGAAATTTATTCAACGTTTTACTTTATATTTCATATCATTCAGCATTTAAAATTTTATTCCTTTATTTTCATTGGATAGGTAGGAGGAAGTAATTGTACTTTAAAAGCGCAATTTTTTCAAATAATTTGATTATGTCTAATCAATTCTCGTTATTTTTCATGTAGATCTCTACACCTTCTACCCTCAAATTGAAAAACAGATTTTAAAATTATTATAACGTTTAGATAGTTTAATTCAAGTTAATTTTGTTAAATGTTAAAATTTTTATGATTTAGCTGGAGTCGGAGTCACTAATAAAATGTTGCAAAAGTTATTAAATTATTTAGAAGACTCCACACCGCTGGGTATAACAATCTAGTTGTAATTGATCTCAATACTTAGCGTATTTTAAAGATAACTTTTAAAATGCAATCATAAGCTAATACTTATACATCTTTGAATAAAAAGTAAATATTGGTAGAATAACAATTGTTTCACAGTTATCTCTTAGAAAAAAATTAATCTCGAAATCAACAACCTACATGATAAGGTAAGATTAATAATGAAATCGTAAAAAATTTGTAGGAATTAAAGTAAGATTGTCATAACTATCAAAAAAGGAAGCTGATAAATGGGCAAATAAAAGAAAAATGTAAAGTAGAAAAGAAATGAAAAATGGAGATGGATTTGAAAGAGCTTGAAGAAAAAAGAAAGAAAATTTTAAGAGATGGTACAAATGAAATTACAAAAATTGATCAAGAAGCGAAACTAATAAAAAGCAATCTTTCACAAAGTTAAAACGCTTACTTATAAATATATGCTCTCTTTTTCATAAAATAAAAAGTTTGAACTTATAACTTCATATAATCGATATAAATGAAATAATATTGTAAACCTTGAAAATTTTCATATTACTCTTGAAAACCTCTTGAATTTCATTTTTGAAATTTGGTAGACACCCTCTATAAATTGTTATGAACAACAAAAAATACTTCTTTGTAAAAATTATTACAATAATATGTGCTTTTTTTAAATATTTTTTTTTGATTTTCACCTTTTTTATGACGAAATTAATTAAGAAAATTGAAAACTACTTTTTTATAAAAAACATTTTTTATCTTAGTTCAAGGTAATAGTATATCAGAACTATATTACAGTATAACATTTTATACATGAATTTCTATTTTATTTTTCACTGTATTCGTTCCAATCATTCAAAAATATTAAGATATATTATTTGAAATTCAGGGAAAAAAATGGACAGCCGCAATAGAGAAAGAAGATGGGTGATATATTTGTAAACAGCATTTTATAAGCACTACCTTTTCAATGGAATTGTGAGATTTTTGAGGAATTATGAGATATCGAGTTATATATGTATGAACATCTAGAATTTTTTTATTGCCAAAACCCATTTGCTTTCAATTATAAGCAAAGGGTTTTCAAGTGATTTCACACCAGGACCTTGAATTATTGATACAGTTACATTGAATATACTCACTAGCAATGCCAAGCTAATTAATGTTAAAATTTAAAAGATAGTGATTTTTAATATGTCCATATTTTCATCAAAATTTGGAGTCAAACACTACAAGGCTCAGGCCTCATACGGCCAAAAGAGGGTTTTAATAATTTTAATGCAAACTCTTGCTTCGACTAAAGAAGGCCCACTCCGTATGTTCCCGACTCCGCACCCTAATTTACCTCTCAAAACTTTGAAGAAAAAATTTAAAAAAAATGTGAGGATAATGGGGATAAAAAATACAGATAGAGTTTTTACTGCGTCAAAATGAAGTCAAAGACTAAAGTGTTTTAATTGAGAAAGTGATAAGAGTAGGAATTAGCGGGTGGCATGCTGCAATATACAAAAGTTTAGGCAAATTAAAATTAGACATACTTTTCTATTCAAATACGAATTGAATGGCAACAAAGCGACACTTATATAGTTGTGAAATTAGAAATTACGTCAATTTTCGTAGTGATGGAATAAATGGCCTAATTTTAGCCAAAAGAATTTTTCGTTGATTTGCATCTGAAACATCAAGCATTCGTTGAATAACATAATTTGCAAATTGATCTTTCATCAAATAGAATAATGGACTTGCAGAACTAAACAGAATAAATGTAATACGCCTAACCGTTTAAAATAGAAATTACCTTTTTGGATACTTATAAACTTCTTCAATCAATGCAGCTTTTTCCCCACTTGAAGAATTTACAATACACTTTTCAATAACGTTGCTATTTCGTAGAAAAAGAAAATATATGCTATCGAACAAGGGACAAATACAAAATTTGTATATACCTAGCAAATTTCTGTTGAGCTAAAACAACAATCTTGCCTTTAACAGACTTAACTATCTTAGATTTATCAGCTTGGGATCCATGTTCTAAAACATGTTGAATGACATAATTTCCATACTGATCGTGTATTAATTTTTCTAAGTTATCATGTAATTCCTTCAGAATAAGAGACACTTGATCTGTGGGACAATGTTCTAAAATCCTCTGTATCACTCTACAACCATAAGGATGTATTGATAAGGTATAAACCTAAGATAAAAACGAAAACAATATCAATAAAAATATGCCCATTCAAAAAGGATTACTTGACCAATAAAAGAATCTATAATGAATTGTAAATATTCGGGTTTCACACATTCTATGCTCTTTTGTACAACGTGATTGCCATTTTGATCCTTTACACATTTTATCACATGTCCTTTTAGTTCGTTAACGATGTTCAACTAAAAAATGTGAACTTACGCTATCTTTTGAAACATGATTAAAAATAAATACCTGATCTTCGGAACTTATGGATTCCAAGGCTTTTTGAATAACTCTACAACCATACATTTGTAATGCTAATGGCAAAACATGCCCAATAAGCTGCGTTGCTAAGGAACTCTTTTGTTTATTTGTCCCAAACTCAAAAAATTTCTGAACAATATAATTTCCAAAAACATCAGTCATTAAACTGTAAGCATGAGGAAGGATTTCTGCAAAAACAATCTGAACATCTCCAGGTGAAGATCTTTCGAGTTTTTGTTGAATAAATCTAAAAAATATTATTTTATCTCAATTAATGTAGAAAGTAAAATCAAATTACCTAGAACCATGTTGATCTTTAGAAAACTCAACAATATGATTTGTCAGGTCTTTTAACTGTAGATTCGGAAATTTATTGTTCCTGAAATCTTCTAATAGTTTACTTCTAGTACTTAAAGACTTATCTTTATTACCCAAGTATCTATATTAAAGAAGAAAATAGCCATAAACTTTATTAGAAATTAGTTGGCAAATACGTTTTAAAATTTCTGTAGGGTTGTGGAAAATAAAATTGAGAGTGAGGAAATGGTGGTGGATATGCAGTCTTTATTCCAGGAGTAAAGTTCCTGATTTTCCCATCTGTAGAGTAACAATTATTGTAATAGCGATAACCATCAAAGTAAGGATCTATGTAAAAATGGAAATGAATCATGAGAATACTAGTAATATTGTATTTATTACTATGAGCGTCTTCAGTGCCGTTGAAATAATTGAATGTATTAACATTGTTGGGAGGGCGCGGTAAAATAGGATTTCTATGATACAAAGCAGATCTTGTTGTAGATAAAGGTGATTGTGTTGCAAAAATTCCGGCAGAAAAGTTCGGATAATTAACATTTTGATGATTCATCGAAAAATGAGAAGGTCTAAACTTATTGTATTCGGTACTAAAATTATTTTCCTTTTGGTTGAATGATTGAATTCCATTATTGAAACCTATACAAAAACAAGTATTAATTTTAAGAACAAGCCACTTAAAGTAATAATATCAATTAAACGAAAACTTTAGAATATCATTTTTGCTTTTTAAACATAGAGATTTCAGAAGCATTTTCATTTAGATTCCGAATTAATACTTTTATGTAATAGTTTTTTATTTATAGTAATATTATGTGGAAATATTATCCAATATATATTCTGGCAAGATTTTCCAAAGTAAAAAAAATTAAGTTGCAATGCGTGGAAAAATGGATTAAAATTAGGGGTGTAGGGATTTCAAAATTTTGGCATTCTTGTTTTTTACAATTACCGATACCAATACAAATACCTACACATATTCTAATTGTAGTTTTGAAAATGCGTTATAATATTGATTTATTATTGTTAAAATTAAAATTTACAAACTTTCGATTTTCTCCGACTTTTACCGGAAGACAGTTTTTTTGCGGCATGAATGCGTTACCTTCAACCTACTAGTTAATAACAAAATATAATTTTGTTATTAGTTGATAGCAAAATACATATACAGTGAAACCTCAAATATACGAAACTCAATCGAGTATTTGAATTTTTATCCCAACAACGAACGTGCCCACCTAATGAAAGAAAGAAATAAGTTTTCACGTATCCGAACCTGTTGGGATACTTTTGGTTCTACTATATTTACTTAAAAATTTTCCCGAGAAAATTGATAAATCGTATAAAATTGGAAAAAGAAGCAAAAACGAATAAACTCAATATTTTTTTTGTCAAAATTGACTTTAAAAAAAATTTATGTACTCGAATAGAACTGTACTTTTTAAACTCTAGTAAAAATGTCATGAAGCTCTGATGTAGTCAACATTTTCATTTGGAGATTTCCAAAGGGGTACACTGAAATAGTTGTATAAGTTCATGTCTGAACTAAAGTTAACAAATACTGCATATACAAGCTTATTTGTATTAGCAAAAGAAAAAAAGAAAACTAAAAATGTATTATTTATTTCTATAAAATTTTCGGGTAAATAAGACACTGTAGTCAACATTTGATTGAACATCCAAATACAAAAATATTTTGATGCAAGGTTGGAAAAACAGGGGCATACTCAATGTTGTTAAAACAAAGAAAATTGAATTGTTGGAATCAATTCAAAAATTTGATTTTGTTTTGCAAGTAATTTTTTCTTTAAAGCGTAAAACGCTGGAATTGAAATTCGCGGAATTTTTGTATTATAAATGACTAAAGAATCGCTATTTTTACGTATTTTACCGACACAGATTGTTCAAAATTCAGCAGGTTCTAACGATGCCGAGTAATCGCTACACCCCTAATTAACCGGTTAACGACCACAGTAGACATATGTCGACTTTACAAAAATGTGAATCGTCTGCATTTATTAATGCTTTTTAATACAAATCTTCTGCTTTATACTAGATATCGTCTGATTATTCTGGTCGTTCGGGTTAAATAATGTTATCATTATAAAATGCTCAAATACAACAAAGCTGAATTATCTTTAAATAAGCAGGAACACATTTATTTTCGTTTTATTGAAGCATTAAAACATTAAATGCCAAAATCGATCTATTATTAAGTAAATTTCACAAGTTACATATAGCTTGGCTGAAAATTCTTTAATTAGTTAATTTTTTTTATTATAAAAAAATGAATAGTTTATTATTTTTAAAACTAAAGTCAATGAAAATTTCTTACCCAGTGCGATTTTATTCATCATGCGACTAACATAGGGAAAAAATATAACCTCAAAGTAAGAAATTCTCATTGACTTTTTATTAGTTTTATTAAAGAGTAAAGCTTTCATTTTTTATAATAAAAAACTAAACAAAAAGTAATCCTATAAATATCTCCATAAAGGTCAAAGGATGAAGACGTGCGATAACCCATCTTTTATGCTAGATGCCCTTATTTTTTCATTATTTTTAAACAAGTTAAAATTTAAAAACTTTTTTGAAAAGGCGTAAAAATTATTTAAATAACTTCTCACCGTGCATCAACAAAATATCATTAACAGAAGGTTTTACTTGTGCATTCTTTCAGTAAAAACTATTCAGCTAAGGTGACATTTCTTTTACTTGCTGCACTAGTAGCCATAATGGAAAAGGGAAATATTAGAGTGACCCTTCCAATAATAATCAAGGATATCATTTCAGGTTGATAAATCCACTGAAATTTTATTGAATTTTTTTATTTCAATTTTCTAACGATCATCGTCCAACTAGTTTAGAAGGCACCCTGCTATTTTTTGAGTCACTTTATTTTGACTAGTAATCCAATTGTCTTTTTTTTAATTAAGAAACGTTAACATAGAATCACACAGGATTTAGAAAAACAGCTATTTTTTGAATTATATGAGTCATATATTTTTTTCTAAAGAATAATGATTAAAAAAATTTACAATAAATAACTCAAACTTGAGTGTCATTTTAAGAAATATTTTTGTTTTGTCAAATGTGTGTTTTAATCTTGATTTCGATGACAATTATTCTTGAAGAATTGTTGTCTTCATTTATCACCCGCTCTTAAAAATTTCTATACCCACATAACATTTTTAAGGTGAACACCCAAGGGTATCTGCCAGGACTCTAGCAGCTACACTGTAGCGAGGGGACTACTTCGCAATTTTCATATCGTATTAATGCTTACCGTTTAATGGTAACCTTGGAGCAAGAAATTGGGTTGATTGGGAGAAATTATTCGAATCAACAGCATCATTAGATGATAAAACAGAAGGATATTCCAAGAACATAGCATTAGCATTACTGCGAGGCATTCCCTTCAAAGATGAAATATCATTAAAACCATTTGAAAAGCTATTTTCTGTTTGTCGCATAGAAGAATTGTAAGAATTAGCAGAAGCACTTCCGAAAGAGTCAGGGTGATGATGCGGATGATGTGAGAGCGCATTATTACTATTGATAAAGCGAAAAGGCGTTGAAGACATAGCATGTGAGTTGGAGTTTGTAGGACCTGAAAAATAAGTGGTGTTTGTAATGACATTCATAATGAATTATGAATTCTATTTAAATTTTGCTAGAACTAAAAAGATATAAATTCCGATTAACTTTAAGTATTTCAGACACTCAAGGTAGAAAATTTGAAATTTTTGGAATACTTCATCAAATTAAAAAATAGTATGATAAATAAATACACTAAAGGGACTTACTATATTGAATAAAAATGGTAATTCTCTATAATAAATAAGATATTTGATTTTATGTAGGAATGATATTAAACTGATGTTTGTTATGATATATTTAAAATAGTGGACATTAAGAATATACGATTTAAAAATGGTACCAAAAATACCCAATTAAATTTAAGTAAAAAAGCGTTTTTTGCTAATTGATTGTAATAAAATACAATAAAGAGTGTTATACGAGGCAAATTCAAGTCATCCATATATAAAAAAAGTAATTCCCATAAAAAAGAACATGAAGAAGCAAAGGAGAGCGTATACAACTTTTTTCGATAAAATAAAC
Organism: Nectonema munidae; assembly: GCA_030549495.1. Classification (NCBI taxonomy): domain Eukaryota; kingdom Metazoa; phylum Nematomorpha; class Nectonematoida; family Nectonematidae; genus Nectonema; species Nectonema munidae. Next base: position 83,568 of record JAUIRK010000730.1, read on the forward strand.
TAGCTATAAAAAAGAATCTGATATACCTAAGACATGGGAAGGGGGAGTCATGAAGCATCTATTAGCTGTAATGGGATTCATCGCTCTAGTCGATGATGAAGAATTTTGCAGGAACATTTGAGGGTTTTGGTTGAAATAATTATTGTTTACAAGCATTTGATAAACAGCAGCATTGAAATTGGCATCTAAATGAAAATTAAAATTGGGGAAATGTAAGTTATGAGTAAAATCATTTACCAAACGTTGCTGGTGGATGAATCATATTAGTGCTATCACAGATACTACCAGCACCATTTGAAGGATTTATAATATGATTATTAAAATTCATAACAGTCTTTTCGCCCATGAGATTTTTCGAATGATTGAATGAAATTTCTTCATCCAATAAATTATTGTGATTTTCATTAATGTCGATTGGAGTATGAGAACTCTGGTTTAAAAGACCTATAGAGCCGTTCTGAGATATCACAGGTGATGAAGAAATACGCTTAAATAACTGTGATTGATTTTGTTGTTGAATATGCAAAAGTGTCTAAAATTAGAAATATAGACGTGTAAACATTTTTGAAATTACGAACAAACTTGTTGCATGTAAGCTTGATGATGGGGATGAAGAGGATGTAAGATTGGATTAGAAGGCTGTTGGGCAAAACTGGGTGTATGCGGAGAACTTGCAAGTTCTGAAGTCTGTTTGTTCGGGTGATTCGATAAAAACCCTCTATTACTCATATCAGACTCAATATTTGAAGACAAATGATCAGCATTTGTATCATTTGAAGTAACATTTTGAGAAATTTGTTGCTGAAGAATTCCAGAATGGTACAGATTCCATGGATTCAAACCATACGCAGCAGCGTGGGGATGGTGATATTGAGGTGGCATAACAGCTAAATAACAAAAATACTAATTTAAAAGATTCTAACACAATAATCCCCTAAGATCAAAAAAGATTTCTCATTAAATTAAAATCACATTAAAACAAACATTCTCACACGCTGATATTATACACTTTATCAATTCACAGGAAATATTTGGTCAAGAAGTTAAAAATTGTTAGAGTAGTTTTTGTTACATGCAATGATAAATAATAATTAAAATGTATAAAAAATAATATGAAAGTCATTTTTCATAAATATTAATTCAAACATAACTCATTTATGTTAAATTCCCCTTGATATAAATTAGGGTGACTAGACGTCCGGATTTAGCCGTACAAATCCGAAATTGTCGTGAATTTTTTTTGAAAGAAAATGTCTGGATTTTTTGTTGTAACAATTTTTATAATTTTTTAACTATTATTCTTATTCTTTTCAAAAAAAATTGTTAACTTTTTTCCAAAATTAAAATGTCTGAATTTTTTACTTTCAATTTGAAATTTAAATTATAGATTTTTCTATGCCCAAAAGAAAGTGTTGTTTTAATCAAATACTTGCATAGAAGTATCCTTTTTTAGAGAAGGTCGTAACAAAAATGAAGTTGAATGTTGGAATTCAACACAATAATGAACAGCAAATGTTGAAATCTGCTGTTGAAGGCGCTTTAGTTTATCATTGTGTTAAACATGAAGTTAGTTTTAGAACAATGGATTGTACTTCTTCACTGTTAAAATAAGTTTTTTCTGATTCTGAAAGAGCAAAAAAAAATCATGTTGTAGAACAAAAACTTCTTATATCGTTACCAGAGTTAAAAGATATTAGTTTAAATGCTATAAAGAGAAAAGAATTTGAGTTCTTGTTGAAAAGTAGACTATGTTAGTTGAGCTCAAAATTGAAAACGATGTTTGTCTGTGTATATAGCAATTTGATATAATGGTATTTTTTATAACAAAAAATATTCCAGAAAATTGTTTAGAGGTTCTATTTTCAAATAGATGTGTTAAAAATTGCATATCATGATTTAGTTACGATCTAGAGAAGGGATTCTTAACCAGATTAAAAAACCTATTTTTAATTTAAAATTATAAATATACTTTCATATACATTTTTTTGATTAAAATATTTAATAAATATTCAAAAACATTTTATAATGATTCATTTTAATAAAAACTTTAAGTATTTTTTGCAAGTACAAATATTAATTGCATGTAAAAATTTCCTCGGAGGGGCTTTCATAGCTTTCATCAGCTTTTTAAGGGGGTCCATAACTGAATAATGCTTAAGAACCTCTGATCTAAAGGTAATTTTTAGACAAAAATTAGGGTAAATAACCGACAAAATGATTAACTTACTTCTTCCACAGTGCTCTAAAAAAACCTTAGCACTTGATAAAGTTATGTTGGAAAATAAGAATTGTCCCTAATTTTTAACCTCAATATAAATATAAAATTATTTAGTTTTTCTATTTATTAATTTTTCAGAAATAAAATATATCATTTAAAAAAATAGTAGGATACATTTTGGCAGGATAGTTAATTTTAAAATCTTTATGAAAAAATATATATACATTTTAATATATAATGTGCTTTAGGAAACGACGAATTCATTTTTTTAACAGACTTTTTATAATTATATTAAAATGTTCATAAAATTCTAGGATGCAATTTTCTCAGAAACATATATAAATGAAACGAAGTTGGAATGAATGAAAAATTTCATACTTCCTATGAATCCCATTGAATAAGCTTCTTGCGGATTCATCAAAAAATTATTATTAAAACTTGCATTAGGATTGGAAACATTGTTGCCAGAATTTAAATCTAAAAGTAAATATATATTTTAACAAAAATTACTTTATTAAAAAATATAGTACATGGCGGCTTAAATTATGATCATGAGCCTCCTAAGCTAGAAACACGCGGGCCCTGTGAATGCCTTTATATTATTTTAGCACGGTTCGTTCTTAATTAAAACTAAAAACCTTCTTTCGAAATACTAACCGGAAAAGGTGTTTTCTAAATGTTTGCCCCTCAATGCTTTTCAGACATTTCTCTATTAAATTTCCTCAATATACTCGTTTAATATAAAAGATATATAATAAAATATTTGTCGCGGAAGGTCAAGATTAAAAGAACAAAGTTTACAAAAAGGCTACTCTTTATGCTGGATATTAGGTCTTATATAAATCAACTTATTGCTAAAGTACAGAAAAAGAAACACTTCTATTACTATCCTTTTTAGAAACATTTTTAAAAAATTATTTTTTTTCGAAAAATTACTTCAGTTGGCTAAAAAGGCTTAGGAAGGGCAACTTCCTAAACTTTTCTACGATTTACAAAAAACAACCTCTTTAATGAGAATTTTACGACTGCCGTTTTGAGCATTAGAGAATTTTTCAATGAACAATTTTCTAACATGAACTTTATTAAATGTAAATTGATGAACCAAATTGGAAGCATATAAAAAATTGAAAATTACTCATTCACGCCTGACAAGCGGAAACTCTTTAAAGGAATAGCTCCATATTTTGATTGAAATCAATAATAATAATAATAATAGGGGAATTGTGGACATAAAATGCATACTTCAATAATGATGATATTATCATCGTAATTAAAAATCTTCAAATTATAAAATATTTAAAGTCTTTTGAAATTACGAGTTTTTGAGTTACGGTTCTTTTATCTTAGTTTGCTGAACCATGAACTAGTAGAGTATAAAAAATTATTGAAGGTGAAAGTCTCTAAAGAAAACTAGTGGCTTAAATGACATTAGGTTAACACCATTACTGGAGAATGCAGGCTGGCAAGTTCGTTATTTCCTGTGTGATCAGGCGCATAGACGGATATGGGTGGATAAGACTTGTTATAGAAAATTATGGAGGTGCAAAGAATATTTGTTGATATTCTATGTTCTTTGTTGAATAAGGTATCATGCAATTTTAATAATACAATTCTTATATAACAAAATAATAAAAATTCCTCATAGTTGTTTATTTTACGAATAATGATGATCTCAATAAGTGTAGTAATATATAATTTACTACACTTTGATAATCAATGAAATTAGAGTTAAGTAATCTTACCTTTCCTTTATTTTATTTTCATATGATAATTCATTTGTATGCAATGATTTTTATAGTTATTTTGTTATGTTATAATTTATGCGCAGATTTTAGAATAAAATTCTGTATTTAAACTAAAAAACTGCCAAAATACTAGATTTTATCATATGGCTGTTGCAAAGCTTTCAAAGTTAAAAAAAGATTCTACAGTGTAATTAAGATTGGAAACTATTGGTCTACTGCCTGCTTTGACTGAATAAAATCTGGCTATCTGGTCTACAATGTAAATTCCCACCTTGTTTTTGTTGTAAAAAAGTATGTATCTGCTTTCTTATTCGGATTACACATTAGGATGTAAAGTAATCAAAAGAATAACAGACTACGTAACTGTAAGTGTAACAGTGGACGTCTCTGAAGATAATCAAATATTAAAAGTGGTATAAATCTGCGGTTAAAGGTAGATATTTATAAATACAGTGTGGTCTAAAAAAACATTCGCATTTTTAACCTAGGACGATATAAAATGTTTTTTATATAGTAAGAATTTTGACATTGTTATTTTCTTTTTAACTCTTTGAGGACCAACATTTTGAAGAGGATTTGTCTGCTTTCTTTTTCAATGGAATTTTATATATTCAAGGCAGACAATTTTCATTTCTTGGGTCACTGGTGACCCACTGGTCCTCAAAGGGTTAACCCTTTCATTACCATAAAAATCAGACAATATTTATTAAAAAGCAAAAGATTTATATACAAAAATTTATAGCCCTAGATAATGCCTTTTACTGAAAAAGAGAAAATTTTTATTATCATTACCGAATAGATAAGAAGTACGGCAGAATGAAAGAATTCCCTCACAAAAAAAATGGACTTTAGGAGGATTAGGTATACTTCTAAAGAAAATTGATGAAACTGAAGACATAAAAAGAAAAGCTGGAAGAAGCCGCCTAAGACAGCAAGAAATGACAAGAACATCAAAGAAGTTTCAGAAAGGATTCTCAGTCAAGAAAGTCAACCTGGAAGTCACGAAACACCTGCACAAATATCAAAGTCAATAGGAATTTCCAAGAGTAGCATCAAACGCATCATCAAGCAAGATCTCGGTTTTAAACCTTATAAAAAAAATTCGTAGTCAAAAATCAAGCATTTCAAACGAAGTTAAACGAGTCGTGTGTGCAAAGAGGCTGTTGCGGCTTGCTGATGCAGACAAATTAAATGTCTGTTTTTTTAGTGATGAAAAGATATTCACAGTTGAGCCTCCTTTGAATGCACAAAATGAAAGGGTGTAGTAGAAAGAAAAATGAGATCTCTAATGAGAGATTGTTCTCTACGAAGTCTCATTTTCCTAAAACTGTAATGATTTCTCTCGCTGTTTCCAAGCTTGAAAAATAATCGATTCATTTTGTAGATCATGATGTCAAAATCAACAGAGAATATTATAGAAATAACCTCTTAGCAAAAATGATTCCTGAGATTAACGCTTTAGCCTCTGGTCAATATTTTTTATTTCAACAAGATGGAGCTAGGGCACATACAGCAAAAGATACACTTGCCTATTTGAACGAAAATGTACCTGAAATCACCTTGCCAAGTGATTGGCCTGTAAATAGTCCAGACTTAAATCCTCTAGATTATAGCATATGGGGAAACTTGGCTCAACGAGTTTATAGCGGGAGAAAAATTAAAGATCTGACTGAACTGAAAAACCTCTTGATTCAAGAATGGTCAAAATTCCCTCAGAATGAGATCGATTCTGCTATTGAACAATTTAAACTTAGGCTTCGCAAGTTGATCGAAACGGAATGAAAAGATATAGAACAATTTTTCTAACTATTGTTATTCTTGAAATTTTAGTTGAAGTTTATAAATAAATTTTAAACCGAACGTTTTTTGGACTACCCTGTATATAGTACTCAACCGGAATTAGTTGTTATCAAATAGTTAAAGTTAAAGAAATAATTTTGCGTATGCCTTTCTACTAATTAGTTTAAAGCTTTATTTTCTACAAAGGGAATTTTTTAGAAAAATATTATGAAACTATGAGGAAAACAAATGCAATATTCTTCCAATCATTGAAAAAGTTATATTAAAGAGCTCACGTTCATTAGCACGTTAACGGCCAGAATAATCAGACGATATCTAGTATAAAGCAGAAGATTTGTATTAAAAAGCATTGATAAACGCAGACAATTCACATTTTGAAAAGTAGACTGTGGTCGATAACCGGTTAATTCTCGTTACACTTTTCATATTCTGTAATAAGGATAGGTGCAGCAGTGTATTTTGTAAAATTGAAGCCCACGAAATCTAGAATAGGATAAAAAATACTTACTAATGTGTTGCTGGGTTTGAGCAGCGGCAGCAGCTGCTGCTGCTAAAGCAAACTGTTGTTGTGCAGCAAGCCAATACTGATGTCTTTGGTGCTGAAGAAGCTTAAAAAGTAATCTTCCTAATTAAACAAGAAGCATAAAGAATGGTAGCGATAAAAAATTTTTTAATAATTTAAATACTCGATTTAAAAGTAGTAGGGACGCTATTGATGCTAAATACTTTAATAATAAGATGTAATAAACCGGTTCTATTTTAAATTATCATTTTTCCTTGAGTAAAATAATAAAATGATTCAAATTCTAAAAGACAAATGAATTAAGAAACAATGCTGTAAAAAATAGAGGTAGAAAAATTATAGAAAAGCTGGCTATTTTTCACCACCAAATATTTTCAAAATGCAATGCTCTAAATCAGTGTTTCTCAACGTGGTCCATGTGCGTGCAGTGTGCACCCTCAAGGGGTCAGCAATATTTTTAGACCGGTCGATATAACAATTTGTTGAGGAAAAGTTCTGAAATTGAAAAATTCGATTTATTATGGCAAAAAGCTCATTTATATGGGAATATTTTGCCATTTTCGTATCTGGTTGAATCAGGTTTGATATTAGTAAAATATAATTATTTTTAATTAATTAATTTTAAAGCGTTCAGTCGTGCTATTTGTCTGCATTCAAAAGGTTTTCAGTTCAAAAATTTTCACTTTTTGATTTTATAAAATTTAATTAATTTTTAATAGATAAGCAGGGTTAAAAAAATAAAAATATATTAGTTAGCTGGCAAGCCAACAGGGAAACAAAAATGCACAGAAAAATCTTGCCAGACTACTTATATATGTGAATATTGAAAATTTTCAAATGTAAAAAATAGCGCTAGCAGTCCTCAAACAATCTAAGAATGGTGTTTATAGTTAACACCTAAAATTTGTAAGTAAAACGGATGAAAAATAAAGTTTTTATTAAACTTCGATGCCTTGGAATGATCGTATATATATATATACTAGGTAAATTAAGAAAACCTTTTAGTACTTTTAAGGAGTCTTTATCAAATGAAAATATTTAAGCGGTCTTATAACCACCTTCTTCAGTTCTTTGCAAGAAGTTAAAATAAAAATTTTGAGTATTTTCTTTTTTAATAAAATTATTATTATTTGTATATTTTATCAAACTTTATAACTTTAAATTTTACTTTGTCTGATTTCCTTTAGCCCTAATAAAATTGAATCAATTCTTCTTGGAAGAGAGCTATATAGATTCTTTATATATTCATCTGGAATCAATTTCCATTCCTGCTTTGAATATTCCCATAATTCTTCAAGGCTTCTCGGGTTCCTTAGAAGAACTTTTCTTTTTAGCTCAACCCACATTTGTTCAATTATATTAAGATCAGGGCTCTGAGGTGGCCAGTTTTTTAGAGGACGCACAGAATTTTTTTTTTAAATTGCTGAGTCAAAAAAGACCTATGGCAAGGAGCGCCATCATGTTGAAATATATTACTAATATTTATATTAGGAGTAAATTGGTTTTAATTAATTTGTTGTTATACTATTGAGTGTTGGATCAATTTTTATCTTCTACCATCACTTTAATCCCTAAAGCATCAAACTTTTTCTTCCGTGTTTGAACGTCTTCGTTTCATCACTAAAAATTACATTATGCCAGGCTCCATAAAAATTTTCCTTTGCCCACTCAAATCTTTTTTTAATTGAACTTTATTAAAAGTTGGTTTTTAGCTCTTCAATCCCCCATTCAAATCATTTTTCTAAGGATTTGTTTTACTGTATCAATTGAAATATATTTTGATAAATTATTTTCTTCCATTAATTGCCTTGCAGAAATTAGGATTAATCTTTGACATTCTCACTAACTTTCGGATATCTCTTATCTGTAATTTTTGAGGAGAGTTCCTGTACTCTTATATTTTGATAAAATTTGAGAAATATTATTTCTAGATATACCATTTTTACTTCTAAATTATCTTTTTTTTTTTTTTTTGTTTTTTTAAGTTCGAATTTGTCTTTTTTAAGTCCTAAAATGTCTTTTTTAAATTCTAAAGGCTCTTTATAAAATACAAAATAAAATTGAAAAAAGAAAATTTAGGACTTAAAAAAGACAAATTAGAATTGAAAAAAGATCATTTCAAACTAAAAAAAGAAAAAAAAACTCTTTGAATTTTGTTAATTGAAGGAAGTACAACTTTAGTTATCAATTCTAGAGATACTTTAGGCATGTCAGTCAAAAAAAGACGTCGAGGAAAGATCGTTAAAGGAAGCAGGCGATTTAAAGAAATCAATTTTAGAAAGAACAATGATAAAAATTTATATTAAAATTTGGAGAAAAAAAACGTTTTTACCCGAAAAGTCAATAAATGGTCGAAAACTTTTCCACGGAATTTTTAATAGATAAAATGTACATAAATAATTTTGAATAAATTAAAAAGAAAATAATCAGAAATTTTTATTAATGAAAAAAGAATTATTTTAAGATGGTATTTATAATGAATTAATTTAATATAAATAAATTTCAATGATCAAAAGATTCTCCTCTACTGTTATATTCCACTCTCTGTATATTAGGGTGTCACAAAAAAACTTTTTTTTATCTATTTCGTTTTGCACACGTTTCTATTTTGTTTAAATCTTGAAAAACAACAAAGAAACTTAATTTCGGAATAAAGCATTCACTTTATTAAAGGTTCCCTCAGCCTAAAAATATAATTCGAAAATCTTGATTTTTTGATAATTTTGTACCTACTTTTTTTTTAATTTTAAAATTTTTTGAATTCCATTTGATCCAATTTTGAAAATAATAAAATTTTGATATCTAAAACATTGAGTTTGTTTTAGAAATTTCGCTCAACCATTGGTAATTTTTTTCCAATTTTTCCTTCTTTTTTTAGAGCAAAGGCAAAAAGAAATTATTTTCGAAGGTATTTAAATAAACTCTTTGATACTGCACATGTTGATGTACTAAAACTTGTTAAAATTGAACAAGATAAAAGGTTTTTGGATGATCAGAGAACTGTTAGGATGTATATCGATAAAGAATATCTTCAATATTCTCGTAAAGTTTTTCTCAAAGAGTCACGTAAAAGTGCTGAAGAGGAAAGAAAAAAGAAGTCAATTTGCCAAATAAATTTTAATTAAATAACAATTATGTCTTTTTAGGAATTGAAATCGCCAACTAGGGAGACAGTCATAATAAATAATTTGACGTTAGGGTTATAGTTTTCTCTTAAAGTTTCGAATAAAATTTAAAAAAACCAATCTTAAAATAAAAACTTAAAAGGTAAATGTACTCAAAATCAGTTTTGTTTTATTTATAATTTATTCTAAATTTTTAATACGTTTTTTGTCCACGCAGAAGTTAAAAACTTACTGTATCAGTGTTTTCTTTATTCTGATTTCTGAGTATTTACCCGTTAAGCTTTTATTTTAAGAATGCGCTCTTTGCGAGGAGTAATAACCTGCCAATTCCCCATCTCCTATAGGATTTAGAGTTTGTAGGGGACAAAATAATGATCAGGGCATATTTGAAACATAAAGAAAAAAATAGGAAACAAAATTCTTTTTCAACTTAGAGGACTAAAATTTGGATAAGCAGTATAAGAAAATAATAAAAGGTATACTTTATCCACTTGTTGAGAGTAATGCAGCATCTTATTATTTTGGTCAATGAAAAAAGGATCATTTGTGAAATTATCGTTTTCCATTTTAATACGAGTATCAGTGCTTCGAAGCGACAAATTCTTTTCATCTTCACTTATAATAGAGCCAGCAGTAACAACGTCACCACATAGCGAATCTACATTCTCTGTCTTTTCATCTCTTGCAGATGTGTTTAGTTCTTTATTTGGGCTAACTTCATCGGCACCTTTACTATCAGAAAGAGAAGAATGATTTCTAACTGCAGCTGTACCAAGCATATATTCCATCATGGAAGACAAACCCGAAGTATCTGGTGTACGAGGAGAGAGTGGTTCGCCAATTTCATTTAATGTCGAAAACGACTCTGATTTTCTTAAAGATGATACTGATTGTGCTGAGTGTTCTTAAAAATGAAAGTTAAAAAAAGAATAAAAATATTTTAAGTTGTATACAAAATTATATATAATTCAAAATCCTACATCATCTAAGAATAAAGACATTTATATTAAATGTCTATTAATGGATGAAATACTTAAACTTTCAAAAAGTACTATTTTCAATATGTACAAAAGGCAAAAATGATAGTTTGGCACAACGACGCACATTGAAGGATGGTGTTCACCCCCTACCAATAATTTTGGTAGATACAGATATATAGCTTTATATTTTATTTTTATTTTTTAAGGATAAAAATTTTAGAAAATTAATTTTACTTTAAAAGTGCATATTCAAAACAAAATTTATATTAAATATGAAAAATAAATACATGGATAGGAAATTTTTGGAATGATTACAATAAAAAAAGTAACCCTTTAATATAACTTTTATTTTTTCGCCTTATATAATACATTGATTATTATTAAAAATTTTGTTGAACTATCTATTATCAACATTTTTCATGGAAATACAGCTTATATGCATTTGGGGTCATAATTGACCCTAGTACAAACTTGTAAAATAAAAAACACTTTGAGTTTGTGAAATGTATTTTTCTGTTTGTCTAAACAGCAAAATTAACTTCTGACTATTCACATCAAAAGCAAAGAAGAAGCGAAGTAAGTTGATGTGATTATTCATCACACTTCACATGTGATGTTCAGTTGCATAACATAAATCAAACAAACACAAAAACAGTGCATACAATACAGGCATTTGTTTTCCAATTAATATTCTTAGTTCATCTGATGTAGATAATAACATAAGCAAAGAAGCTAACTCTCTACTTAGTTCTGATGATCAAGACCTTTCAGATCATGCTTCTTCTTGGGATTCAGATACTTAAAGTTTTTTATCTTCAAGTTCTGAGAGGGAAATAATTGAAGAAAACACATTTTACCTTTCTAAAGACAAGGAAGTAAAATGGTACCTATCAAAAATTCTTGTGGTCGCCAAAAAGCCCAAAATTTCTTTAGAATAAAAGCCGGGGTAACTTCTTTTGTGCAAAAAAACGTGAAAAGCATAAAATCTTGTTTTTTTTCTTTTATTTCCAACAAGTTTGAAAGATGAAATATTAAAATTTAGTAATAAAGAAGGCACATGGTTGTTTGAAAAAAAATTGGAAAAATAAGCTTACTTCTTTTATCAGGAATATATAAATCTAACCATGAAGCAGTATAGCAACTCTGGAGTAAAAGAAATGGAAGACCTATTTTCAGAAAGACTATATGTCTCGTAATAGATTCAGAGAAATAAAGAGAGTTCTACGTTTTGATGATGCTGAGAGACGACGTCAAAAATAAGAAGAAAAATCTGAGCCAATCAAAGACTTGTTTGAAAAATGGGCGAGCAAAAAAACGGTTTCATTCAAAAAGAAAATATTTTGAGTTGATGAGCAAATTGTTACTTTTGAAAGAAAGTGTCCTTTGAAGCAGTAAAGCCTGGAAAGTACGGAATCATATTTTGGCTCTGATGTGACTCTTCTACATCTTATGTTTATAATATTTTGTTGTACTCTGGCAAAAATAATAACAAAAGAGAAAAAAATCAAGGTGAAAATGTAGTGAAAGATTTCGAAAATAGTCGTATGAACATAACATGCGATAATTTTTTCACAAGTTATAGTTTAGGAAAGTACTTATTCAGTAAAAAGTTGTCACTTCTTGGAACAATAAGAAAAAACATTCCAAAAGAGTTCGTCTTCAATAAAAAGAGAGATCTTTTCACCATGATTGCATAAATTTTTAGCAGTCATTTTCATTCAACATTGATTTTACTTTGCTTTAGCATAAGTTTGTTTTTGTTGCTACATCCGTTTTTTTATTTCATTTGCTTTCTTATAAACTTAGAATGTCCAATAAGCGTAAGAACTTTAGCTTTGAATTTAAACTTCAAGTTGCTAAGGAAGTTGATGAACAAAAAATTAGTGACATAGGTAAGAAGTATCAAATAAGCCACACTTTAATCAGTAGAAAAATAAAGAAGAACTTTCTAGAATTAAAATGGAAAATAAAGATTTCAAAAGAAAAAGAACAGGAGTGTTGCCTGAATTAGAAAATTCTTTATATGGATGGTTTTGTTCAATGGGAGAGAAAAATGTGCAAATTTCAGGTCCTCTTTTGATTGAAAAAGCTAAATTACTTCATAATGATTTATCTCCAACTTCTGAAGCAAACCCCATGAATTTATCAACTGGTTGGTTGCAAAGATTCCAGAAAAGATTCAATATTGTTTACAAACGTCAACATAAAGAGAAAGAAAGTGCAGATGTAAACAGTGCGGAAGAGTGGAAAAAGTTTTTTATTGATGAAATTTTGAAGAAGTACCCCGAAAGTTGTATATTCAATGCAGATGAAATTGGCATATAATATAGAGCCAGGCCAAATGGTACTCTTGCTAGAAAAAATGAAGTTGTCAGTGGGAGCAAAAAAGCAATGAACAGAGTCTCTTTATTATTAGGAGCAAACATGCATGGCACCGAGAAATTACCCTTGCTTGTGATAGGTAAATTTCAAAGTCCAAGATGCTTTAAAAACAAAAAAAAATAATTTAACTGTTGAATATACGCACAAAAAAAGCATCTTGAATGACTAAAGATATTTTTGTGATTGGCCTTTAAATTTAGATAATAAAATGCAAAGAGAAAAACGAAAAATTGCTTTGATATTGATCGATGCCCTGCACATCCAAAAGATCTCAAAACCTCGAATATTGAAATTTAACTACAACTTCAATTATGCAGCCTATGGATCTCATTACAGAAAGAACTTGATGAAAGACGTCATAGATCGCTTGAATTGTGGACAAGATGAAAACATGGAGAAGGCTGTTAAATCTGTCACGATACTTGGCGCACTTCACATGTTACAAAAGTCTTAAGTCTTAGAACAGCGTTTCTACTGAGGTAATTAAAAATTGGTTTGGTTCAAATTTACAGGGCATGGCGTTAATTGAACACCCTGAAAGAGCAGATAATGTAGTGGGAGAAAGTTTTTAACTTCTGAATATATTGATTGCGATGAAGATTTGGAGTGCATCGAAACAACGAATGAACTACCGCTGAATGTGGTTTCTGATAATGAAAGTGGAAAAGAAGATGAGTATCTCCTATGGAAGCCTTACAAATGATGGATGAAATTTAAAAAAAGTCTACGAACGATATGGAGTTACAATTATTGATTTGAAAAAGGCTCAAAAGTCACTTCAAACCCACGTAATTGAGAGCAGAAAATTGCGCCAGTCTTCAACACCTATTCAGCTGGTCCGCTGTAAGTGCTTATATCGAATATTGACATAAAATAAGTCTTGCATATATCTGACAGTTTAGTTTTAAATTAGCATATTTACTTTCTCGTATAATATAATTTTTGAAATTTGTTTTTTTTTAACAAATTCTACATACTGAATAATCAATTGAATACTGAATAATCAGTGATATTCTTTTCTATATTCATGAATGATATAAGTGATAATTTGAAATCAAATGTAAAAATTTATGCTGATGATATTAAATTATTCAAGGGTTCTAGTGGAGATGGCAAAAAAATTTACAAGATTAATATAAAATATATAAATCGAGTAGAGAATGGGATTTGCAACTCAATATTAACAAGTGTTGTCACCTTCAAGTTGGAAAAACAGATGATACTTATTTTTATATAGGTGGAACTAAGCTTAATCACGTTGAAAAGCACAATGATTTAGGATTAATTGTTGATTCAAAATTTTGTTTTTCTGATCATGTTAATTTTTTGAATTATTGCTAATCTTTTTGTATGGACCATAATATAAAATCAAAGGATGTTACCTATTTTTTTTTGTCTAGATTGGGCAACATACCCCCCCCCCCCCGGATACGGCATGCAGCCCTTGAACTCTTTTACGACCAATGTTTTTCCCATTACGACGAATGTTCCCAAAGGGAACGCAGACGAATTCTTACTTTAAATGGAATTAAATAGGAATTACTAAAGTTGTCTGCTTTGCTTGGTCTTAAATGGGTTAAAATTAAAATTTTTTATTTAGAAGTATTTTTGTAAACTTTTAAAGCATCAGCTTAATACCATGAACGTTTTGTCACATTTTAAATTAAATAAAAAGTGTTAAAAATTATACAAATTAACTCAAAAAAAATTTATTTTTTGCCTGTAAGTACATAGAATGAGATAGGTATTTCTATTTTAGAAATAAACGAATTTTATTGCCAATTATCAAGAAATTATAATTTTACACCATTTTCACTCGTATTCCTGTCTTTTTAAAAAAAACAAAAATAAATAATTAAGAGTATTCACTTCATTCAAACAAAAACAAAAAATTATAAAACTATTTCAAAGATATACGCACTTTTAAACACTATGTTCTCCTCACACATATAGTAGTGGACGGAATATCATGGACCAAACAAATATACTAATCCATTTCACACCATAGAAAGTAGACAGATATAAAAATACCTTAAAATGAAGAAATGGCCTGCGTCAGTTTGAACTGACGATGCGATGATTTGGGTTAATTAATAAAATATGCACCTGCATGAATACTAGCAGGAATCCAAGCTCCATTATTCCAACTTGCAGATGCTGCGAGAAAGATGCTTTTTTCTTGACCTTTGTCATCACTAACACCATTATCCCATATCTTTTTTGTTGATTGGGATATCTAGATATAAATTTTAATTTCGTTGGATTTTAATAAATAGAATATTTACATGAGCAAAAACTTTTTGTTTTAATTAATTATAACAAAGTGAAAGATTCTTAAAGTAAAAAAAATTACTTTTCTTAGCAAAATCAATAAATTTTTGAACTTTTAATTAAGATTTATACGTATTGTAATTGTGGATACAATGTATGGAGTTAGTTATAACCAGGGCGAGTTGTTGTTGTTGTTAGCCCCTAGATTATACTATCTTTATATGAGTATAATCTATCAGTTCAAAACAAGGCTTTGTTTAAACTGAAAGAGTATTTCCATAAAAGCAAATACTCTCAGGGAAAAGTGTAGAATTTTGTTACACTTTCGCAGCAGCAGCCATAAACCAGTGTAATTTCAGCCAACCCGCAAAAATGCACCATAAGGTACTGTGGCTTCTACAAATGGCTAGAAATAATATATATATATTTATAATAATAATATAATATATAATACATCTAAATGAGTCAGATCCAAGCTTCTGTTAAACAGTTTCCCCACAAAGTAAGTAGGTTAACTATTTTGCATGGCTTTGACCACAAGTGAATGGTTTTGAGTGTCGTGAAATGGGCAGTTAAATAAATGATGGGTGTTGTGTGGGTGTTGATTGCAAACTGGACAGAGTGGATTTGTCCAGGGCGAGTAAAAGTCAATAAAGTCAACTTTTATTTCCGTTTAGCAAAAACTCTTTGAAGATCTTTACTTGTTTAGTCTAAAAAATTTTGAACTAATTTTAAATTTTCAATTCAATCAAAGTCAATTTTTTGAGTTTAGGTCAATAAAGTCAATTTTTATATTTAACACTTTTGATTCAATGTGTCTAAAATTGTTATAAGCAATACATACAAGATTTCTTCTTTATATCAACACTTCTAAAAAAAAGTTGGGCTTTTTTTAATCTAATAAAAGGTTTTACTTTAAAGTTTGCCTGACTGAGGTAAAATATGAAGAAGTTTTTTGTAAGACAAATTTTTTGTCGACAAACGCGGTTACATACGATATATCCGCTGCAGAAATTATGAAATTTTATTCCCAAACTTTTTATCATTCCATGTTTTTCACATCTTTTACACAAGTTTACCTTAAAAGTTAAGTTATCCTGCAAAATTGTAGATTACTGGCATTAATTCATTCAAAATTAGTAATAGAAAAAGACGTTCTCTTTTCAAACCTATCGGCAACACTTCAGTTCCAATTGTAACGAAATTGACAAATTTGTTGCAAGCAGCAAAATATTTTCATTAAAATCTTCCAGCAGTGAAGAAATTAATGATGATAGAATTTTATTGCCAATTATCAGGAAATTGTTAAAAAAAGAAAATCTGTGTAAAAACTTGCTAACAATAATTAGAGAATATTCACGATTCATTGAGTTAGTCGGAAAAAGTCAACATAGAGACTTTTTCAGTCGATGATGCCTTTACTTGTTTCTTCAACATTATTTCATTTAAGACGAATGTGGCGTTAAAAGTTATCTTGAAAATAGATTCAAATAAAATGAAATCAATAAAATCATGAATATGTAAAACTCTCAAATCTCTCGCAGTACTTATCCCAAATTACAAAATTGTCAAGTTTTAACATTAGAAGTAGAAAGATCTTTTTCTAAACTGAAAAAACTGCTAGAAAATGATCGAATTTTAAATCAGAAAATGTCAAATTATATGTTTTTGTATTACAAAGTCATGGATTCTTTGAAATAATTTTTATTACTTTCTCTAAAGTGTTCATAGTTGTTCAATTCAATGAACCTTTAAAAAGTCAATAAAGCCACTTTTTTCTCAGAGTAAAAGTCAATTTTTTCCAATTTTTTCGGTCAATTTTTCCTCGCCTTGGTTATAACTGGAAATTGTAAGTTCGCTTATATTCGATCATCATCACTAACATACACTCTGAAAAAGCCAATTTTAGCTATTAAAATTTCATCAGTTTCCCTTTGGATATCCTAATCGCGGCTTGAAAACTTCTGATGTTTTTCGCCTAACAGGAATTAGATGTCAGTTCAAATTCACCAAGAGAACTTCAAAAAATGTTAAAGTACAGATATGTTTCCTTAAAGTTCAGATATGCTTCAATAAAAGAGTTTTTAAAAATTGACTTTTAAACAGAGGCGCACATTTTCTAAATTTTTGGCAGAGCGAAATTATTTATCTTCACATTATCGTGAACATAAATAATTTGGAATAATATAGCTTTCAAAAATTCATCATACTATCTCTGAAAGCAGGATTTAGAGCTATCAAAAACTCAATAAATTTATGACATTTACCTCAGATCTACAGTTTTATCACGCTTGCAATAGGAAATTTCAAATTAAAAAAATATATAATACCTTCAGAAAATTTTCAAATAGTTAGTTTTTGACGAAAATAGACTAGTAAACAAGATCTTAAATAGAATTAATAGAACAGATTACACCAGTTTTTTGTTTGAGACTTTCCCATTAGGACAGGTAGAGACAGTGATCACTACTCATCGCATTAAATAAAGCCTTTATCCCTCATTATTGCTTTTCACCAGTAATTGATGCCCTTTCAGATTTATGTTAAAGTACTAAAACAACTGCACGAGTTACAAAAAACGTTATTGAGAGATATTTTATACCATGACTCTATAAACAATCTCGTTTGTAAATCTTTGATGAATGAACATAATTCTTGGTTGAGTGGATTCAGTATTTACTGTTCGAGGACAAAAATGTCTGTCTTCTCAATAAAAATATAACTGATGAGGCTTCAATGGCCGAAACGGTTCTTTTGGCCAAAACCGGTCTTTCAAAGAGTGTACGGTTAGTGATGATGATTGAATACAAGAGAACTTACAATTTTCAGTTATAATTAATTAAGATTTTTAGTTGATTTTTTAATTAATAATAATTTGGACAAATTCAGATTCTTTTTTATATATAACTTAAAAATCTAAAATTTTTTTGTTCCGTTTTCATACAAACAAATCTTGGATGAAAAAAATTTTGTATTAAAAAGAGGTGCACATTCAGAAAGCCAAGGGAATGCGTGGGTGGCAACACAACCCAACTTCCAGTAAATTTGAATTCTCTAAATTTGATATCTTTATTTCAATGACTTCAAAGACGTAGATTTTCAATATTACTTTTCATGGTTAAAGCGATAAATGGTATTTTTTAATTAATTGATATAATAGTCAATCCGAAATTGAGTCATAGTATATCAGAGGTAGTAAAGAACAGTAAAAGTACTCTAGGTAATCTTTTAAAACTTAATTATTGCCTGCTTTTCTTGGGATCTAATAGGTTACATTTTTAGAGCTTATTTGGCAGCTTTTGCATTATTTTGTGTACAAACAATTTCTCAGTATTATATAATTAGCGCGCATTACTTACGGAATGGAATAGCTAATTCAAAAAAATGTAAGGTTTGTACCAAATTATATTTGGAAAATTTTAGACCTTGAACTCTACTTAAAGGGACAAATTTAAATTCACAACTTCATTAGTGTCAATTACTAGACCGATGTGCTAAAAGTATTTTCGAACAATTTAGATTACTGACTGAAAATATGTTTAGGTAGAAGGAATACTATGAGGATAAAAGAATATTGTTTGCTTTTCTATGTTAGTAATCTCGTTTGCTGACATTTCGTTGCAAAAAATTGTAACATTAATGTAAATATCCCCTAACCAATTCATTTGATTATGAACCAAGCATGTTGAAAATTGGTGAGAGGAGAAGTTAAGAAAATTTTTTACCTAGTTCTTGTAATAAATCGATCTCATGTCTGTGACATTTCACAATGAGTCTGATTTCTTGTTTAGACCCAACTTTTTATATCTTTGATAAAATAATAAAACCCCAAAACTACTTTAAACAAATAATATAGAATTTGTATTGTGTAGAAGATATACACAATTATAATTGATCAGGGAAATTTAATACCAATAAAAATCATTTTTTCATGGAAAGTAAAAGAAAAATGCTATAAGTAATTCCTGAAAAAAATGAAAATTTCTCTCAAAATGCATCATAAAGAGCAAGAAATAGGTCAGTCAACCCCCCTCCCCCTGGATGTGCGCCCATGTTTAGGCTATTTAAAAATTTTAAAGGTCAGTAATCTCTTGTGTTTTGAGGTCAAAAATTTTGAAGATAACTAATTGAATCAAAGAAAGACCAAAATCAGTATTTGGAAATTTTGTTTTTTGGTGAATTACATGTAATTCGAAATATGAAATCCTTTTCCGTTAAAATAGGATTATATTTTTAATGAATTTTTTCAAATACTTATAATGAAGTATTTTGTATAAATAAATAAATAAATAAAAGGGATGTTCACCTCAAAAATATTATTTGATTCAAAACATGAAATTTTAAATTATAGGCTACTGACTTGATATTTAATTTTATACAGGCTTAAAATATTTATACCCATAGGAAAATTCTCGAAAAAATTGATGTTCAATGAATTGCAATAAAGAGCCATGGGGTGTGGGAAAAATTAGACTAATTTTTAAGCACTTAAAATTGATAAACTTTAAAATGTTAAATGTTAAAACTTTATTCATATGAAAATAACAAGAAACAATAAATATTGGACAATTATGGTCTTCAATAGATCAACAACCACTTTCAAGAAAATGTAAATTATTATGACTTATATTTTCTTGAAAGTGGAGATCTTAAAGTAATTCGTTGAAGACCATAGTGGTCGAAAATTTATCATTTCTTTATCTTCATATGAATAAAGTTTTACTCTTCCTTTATCGATTTTAATTTGTTTTATTTATATGACTTCTTAGCGGCATAAATTGGGAATAATTCGAACATTCTTTTGTTTTACACGTACTCAACTTAATTAAACGTAATTATTTTGATGAAGTTTGACAATTAATAAGTTTCAATGTAATGTAGTAAGGAAAAATTGGGCACTTTGTTTTATTTATAACCAAATAGTTTCGGAGAATAAACTTCTTTATCCAAGTTAAATATAAAGTAGTGAATATTTTGAAAGTAAAAATGAGACAGCTAATATGAAAGGTGGTAACAATTAAGTACCTATGCGAGTTGAAAAGGAAAAAAGGAGTGCAAATTGAATATTACTTACTTACATTACACAAGTATTCATACAAAGAATATGTGAAAATCAAACAGATTAAGTGCAGTTAAATATTACAAATAGGGCCATAGCGAGAGAGGGACAAGAGACCTTTTAATCTGTGAATGGACAGCATTGCATAAATGATTTATCCCTCTCCAAAATTTTCAAATTAATATTTTGAAAGAATTAGAAAACTTTTCCATAAAATAACACTAAACCATAGACGTCAATTGACGTAAATTTGATTTTATTAGATGATATAACATCATGTTAAGCAACATCATATCTTAAAAACACATGACAATATTTTGATTAATATTATCTTTAATATTGGAGTGTTTCAACCTAAATAAAACTACATTATAGATCAGGGGTCGGCAAATTACGGGTCGGGAGATAGATCATGCCCACGTAGTAAGTTTATCAGGCACAAAGCTAAATTTTAATATTGATAGGTGTTACAAAATGTGTATTTTGAAATATATTGTGTTCATTTCCACTTTTTATGTATCCTCAATGTATCAACTTTGTCATGTCCATAGGCAAAACATCGAAAAGTTTGCTTTATTTTGTTTTAAACAAGTATTAATAAGAATTTTATAATGCACGTATTTTTTAACTTTTCAATATTCCGGCCCGCGTTTTTTTTAATTTTCGGTAATCAATACAGGATATGAGTTATATTTTAGACTGTCTACTTTTACTGCTTCTAAGCGTTGTTCTCTTTTGCATATCTTTTATTTATAATTATTCTATAATTAGCTAAAGTTCAATAAGGTAATTAAGGTTTTATTCTAAAGAAAACCGTAGCGATTCTAGTGATGATGACGAATATAATGATGGAGATGATAATTATAAGAATATTCCAAATGAAATTATCAGAAAAAACAAGTTGGACAAAATTTTCAACAACTGAAATAAAAAAAGAACGTATTCAACAAAATATAAAAAAGTTTTCTCCAGGTTTAACAGTTTATGCTATCACTTATACAGAAAAAAAACAATCCATTTTCTTTACGACTTTTTTTCTCCGAAAAAAATACCACTAATTCAATAGCGGACAAATACTGAAGCCAAAAGAGCGATTAAAAACATTACTTGGGTTGTGTTTTAGAAGAGATAGAAAAATTCATAGGACTTATTTTTACGAGAGGAGTTATTGATGCAAAAAATTTATCAATAAAAAGTATGTGGAATGCAGCATGGGGTTGTAAAATCTTTCCCAGTACCCTGGTGCGCACTCGTTTTTTAGAAACAATCAAGTTTCTTCGATTCGATTTCAAGGCTGAAAGAAAAGCAAGACTCTGCGAAGGTACATTTTGCTTGATTTCTTCAATTTGGAACAAATTTATTCAGAGCTATCAAAAATGTTACATTCCCAAAGAATTTATTACTGTAGGTAGACGAACAACTCATGATTTGAAAATGTAAATGTAAATTCCTTCAGTTTATGTCTAACAAGTCGGATAAATATGGTATAAAGGTGTTAGCTTGCTGTAGACGTTAAAACAAAGTATTTAGTGAACGGTTTTCCTCATCTTGGAAAATATAATGTTCCAACCGATGTTATCATGAAGTTCATGAAACCATACTACAACAAAGGATATAATATCACGTGAGATAACTTCTTTACTTCGCTTGATTTGGATGTACAATTCAATCAAAAGAAATGCAGCCTTGTTAGTACTATTCGTAATAAAAGAAAAAAACTCCCTTCTTTATTGAAAGAAAAACATCACCTTTTTGATACCTTAGTTTTGAAATCGAAAAATAATAATTATATTACCCTGACTAAATATCAATGCAAAAAAACCAAAACTGTTATTATTCTCAGTAGTTTGCACGAAGATGTTCAAATACCAACTGAAAACAACGAAAAGAAAAAACCAGAAACTATTCTTTTTTACAAAAAGAAGAAACCTGATGTGGGTGTACTTGATCAAATGATAAAGTGCTATTCAGTAAAAGTAGCAAGTAGATGACCAGTTCGTTTTTTACAATATTTTAGACATGGCTTCAATAAATAGTTGGACAATTTACAATAAGGTAAATAATTCAAAATTGTCAAGATTTTAGTGTCTACAAAAACTCAGCAAACAGTTAACTAGGTATAAAGAATACGAAGAAACTAAATCTGAGCGAAGCTTGACACAAAAACATAAGACTTGATTCAACAAAGGTTGCAAGAGTAGAACTACGGAACTGTGTTCTGATTGCAAAAGGCCAGTTTGTGGAAAGCGTGGAGTAAAAAATGTAAATAGTGTATACAATTTATTGTCTTATATCTTAAATAAATTTTCCCTTTATATATTTTAATGTTCACTTTTTTGTAATATCGAAGTAATGGAAGATAGTAAGGGTTTTGGAAAACATTGAAATTGTATTTGGATATTTAATAAAAACGTCAATTGACATCTTTGGTCTTTTATGTTGAAATTACTCGGTCTTTCTAGTTAACACAACCTGGCCTTTTTTTTAGAGATGATGAATCAAAGGACATAATAGGATATAGAGATTTCTTAGCACTGTTGCTTATGTTTGGTTTTAGCCCCTACTAATTTGTTTTCGTATTACGGGCCTGCATATAAGTATATAAAGTGTAACATCATAATGTGTCTATGAAATATATTGCATTGCATAATATAAAATATGGGGAAATCTGTCAAATATAAGTTTTAAATTGAAATTTTAATGTTAAAGCCTGATCAATTTTCCCTATATTGATTTTTACGATTTATTGACAGCAATGACTCTTCACAATATTACAACTTTAAAAAACTAAGCTGCATGTAACATAATTAATAAATAATTATATCTCACTGTATTATGATATCACTTAATTTTTCGTGCAGTTGTCTCCATAAAAATCGTTAAAATATTTTCTAACGATATGAGCGTTTTTTGCAAAATCGCTTAACTTAAAAGAGTGTCGGATAAAAAATAACATGTCTCCCCGTGTTCAACCTAGTTAATGTTTGATATTATCGATGTTAATTGAAACCACAGAACTCATTAAAAGTTGTTCTTTGTTATATGAAACTCATTAGTTACATTTGATCTAATATAACTGGATAAGTAAAATATGAGCAAAAAATCTTTTACCTGTATCCTACTTTCCAATGCTAAGGCGTGAAAGTTAGACTCTAATTCTGGTATAGGAATATTCCTCTAAAATGGAAAATATTTTATCACATAAAAGCATCAATGATATATAACTGTAGATGTCAAATCTATACAAAAACATAGCAGCAAGTGTGGAATTACACAAATATAAAAAGTTAGAAAGTTAAATAATACGAAAAAAGTGAGTAAAATATTATTTTAAAATTACATGATTAAAACTGTTGGTACTTTCCTGTTATCGCCCCACCACCCATCGCTCTTCTACCACGATAAATATTCTTGTATTGTTTTAACCTAACCTACATTAAACTAAATGTAATATGTTTGATGCGATTCTTTTTGATATGGTTGAATTTTATCCACCTACAGATTAAAAGATTTTTCACTTGTTTTTTTAATACATTTGTGTACTTTAATACATGTTTTATAACATTTTGGGGTGGTGGGGCGATAACAGGAAAGTACCAAACTGTTTGTTATGAAATATGAATTACATTTTAAAATAACAAGTCTAACCCCTCTATCGGCTTACGCCCTGGCTATAAAAAGTATACCTCTGATTAAAAGACAAACAAAATAGAAAAGTTAAATGGTTGGGCATATTTGTTCTTACTACGATACATATTTGAAATAGCAAAAATAGAGGGACATTGCAGCACAGGCTGTACTGGATATACGACTCATTGACAGACGTAGAAAAATATATTATCATGAATATGAAATCAAAATTTTTAGTAAATGTTACAAAAATAAATGATCTTTAGAAGATAGGTAGATTTATGAAACTTTTATACAATTTGAAAAATATAGATAGATATAAATGTAAAATAAATTGAATAATGGCTTTACTTGGTATAATAAATTGTCATCCATACGACTCCATCTTTTTACAAAATTAAGATTTCCAGAAACATTACAATTATGAGAACTACTAGTACTGATATTATCACTATCAGTTGTATTGATATCCGTACAAGGAGGTCTTTGAAAAAAATAGCCTACCATAGCATCATCTTGAGATTTATTAGAAGCAGCGCAAGAATGAGAGTTTATACTATTATCAAAAGGTAACGTCGAATTATCACCATTATCATCATTTGAAAAAATGGAAGTATCCACTCGATGATTTTTACTCCAAGCAACTTCATTCATAGTCATTTAGTAAAATCTAATTGCATACTATTTACATTATTTACACTAAAAAGAAATACATTTATTAAATAACAAAGTAAAAATAAATAAAACTTAAAAACTCATGTAATTAGATATATAGTATAAGAATTTAACCATTTAAAATAGATAAAAAATATCCTAAAATTAAAGAAAATAAAAAACCACAATGCAAGAAGCTCATATGATGATTGAAGCTATTACAGATTAATTTTTATTCTGCTAAAACAAAAACAACACCAAAAATCAAAAAAAAATTACCAATTTTTTAGATAAACTATATATAAAAAACAAGTAAAATAATAAAATTATACCTAAAAATTAAACATCTTTAATTTCTATAAAATCTTGTTTTTTTGTCACTTCGAATAATAGGATTGCCTAACGATGAAGAAATGTTTTTTTTTCTAGTTATTAGAATTATATTTATTTGATGCAAATGGATCATAATGTATTTGTATAACAAATTTGCATTCATATTTTATAATAGGAAGAGTATTTCTCTAACAAATTTGCCTCTTACAAATTATGATGTTTAAAAAATAAAAAAAATTTAGTATGTTCTGTTGGTTGATTTTTCCGCCGTTAAGATATATGTTCGCAATAAACTTTAGGATAGTAAATCACAGTTATTTGTGATTTTAATTTTAAGCGAGTTTTGGCACCAGTATATATATACAATAGAGGGGTCAACTTTAAAAAATATTAGTTTTGTTTTTTATCGTCTTGATATTTTCTATAATTTTCACTTGTTTTTGTAGGCTAATAATATCGGCAATATTTGTCTTTAAAAAGGCGAAACTTTTTATGATAAAAATGAAAATTATGTATATAAAAAATAGATATAAAAAATATTGGAAAATTTTAAATTTTTTATGCATGATATGAATATAGTAGAAAAATAGTGTTTTATATAAAAATAATTAAATTGAATATGAAGTTCACATTTGGATTTTTTTCTGCTGGAGGAAAAATAATTCCATTATTTTATCAACAATTTCTGTACAATCCATATCACGATGAATAAAGGCTAAGGCGATTTCATTGAGACGGTTTTCTCCTATGGTGGAGCGAAGATATGGCTTTAGATATTTCAATACAGAAAAAGTACGCTCAGCAGTAGCAGGGATACGGGTAGAGTGGCATAGATAGTAAGAAGTGTTTGAATGTTTGAGTAAAATATCTTATCACATATTTTCAAGGCAGAAATTTACTTGTAAAAAATATCTGGAGTTGATTTACAAAAAGTCTTCCATAATTCAAACTCCAATTCTAATTCTAGGCCTAGGTGCCCCCCCCCGTCTGGATCCGGCGGTGGCACCCCTAATATTTACTAACCACTTATGTCTTAATTTAAATAAATTAAATTTTCATAAATTTTTTACTATATTTTTTTCAAGAATTAAAAATTAATGCAATATCCTTCCTAAATATTATCGAATATTTACGTTTTATTAATGCTAAACAAACTTTATCAAATCTTTAATTCTACACTCATATTCACTCTTTCAACTTTTTCCAATCTTAAAACATAGGTTAGAATATATTTATAATTCCCTAATATAGAAAAGAAAACAATTCTAAATATACACTTGCTCATCACTTCTTATCATCAAATTCAAATCTAGCAAAATTTTACTAATTGGCAACCCCGCCCCTCGCTCCCTCTATCATGTTAGGCTATTTTTAAAGTGAATGATCAAGCCATTTCTTTCTTTTTGTAGATAATATGCGCATCCAGTTATTAAGAAAATTTATATGCTAATTTATTGAAGAAAAGTATTCTATAATAATATCAATACCATTTTATTTATTTTCAGAGTAATTTCGTCTAAAGGAGAAGTCTAAAGAAATTTTATATTATTATTGGATGATCTATTTTAATAATAATTCCTAACGCCCGAAAAGATAAGCTAATAAGGAATGACTAATTCATGCCAACCTCAAAAAAATTCTTTATAGATGAACACTTCTTACCATATTTGAGATATGCTTGAAAAGTAAGAAAAAGTAGCAAAGGGCAGAATCTGCCCCTCGGGTTTCTTAAAATTCAAGTAAACAGCGTTTTTTGAACTTTATAGGTATTTTCTACCATTTTCAAGTATGTTGAATCTATTGGTAATATTCACTTTGTATAAAAACTTATTAATCAGGAAGAAAATCAATCAAAATTAACACCTGTTTAAAAATTCGTAAGAATTCTAATGCTTAAAACACAGATACACTACACATTTTGAGTAAGTTTAATCAATTGGTTGTACTTAATTTTCTCAAAAAGAGACAAATTATGCAAAAAATCACTAAAATGAATAGCCAACTTTTAACTACTGATAATAGTTTATACCACTTCTCTCAAAAAGAAATTAATTATACATATATAATTTGTATTAATGGAGAAATTAATTTGAAATTCTATGGTAAAAAAATTTGTTCAAGAAAACATGCAATTTCTGTACAGTGGTGACACCAAACCGCAAATATTGATGATGAGAAAAAACTTGTTTAACTTTGTGACGATTTATAAAATATATTCGATAAACTACGGAAATATAGAAAAAGATGTATAATGGATTTTACATTAAATATAGATTTTTATACAAAATCGATCATGCTCCTTTCATTTCTGGACTTTGATTTTGGATTTATGTGTTGAAAATATCTGGCAGTGTTAATAAAATTTGCGGTTTACTTCTAAAAACTATCTCCACAAATATTCTCTCTAATTTTAGATAAAATATATGTTTAATACCAAATCAATCATGTGTTTCATTTCTGGACTTAGTTTTAGCTTTTAAGTTTTCCCCAAAAATATTGATTCAAGAAATATCGTGCTGGCTTTATTTCTGGACTAAATTTTCGCATTTAGATGTTTCAAAATATCTGACGGTATAAAGCAAATTTGCGATTCAAGTCTAATGGCTATAGAAATAAAATAACTATTTTTATATCAAATTGGCGATGCTGGTGTCATTTTGGACTCAATTTTCGTATTAAAGGTTTAACAATATCTGTAGGCTTCAATCAATTTTGGTTACGTCTAAAAAATGCTTCAAAAATATTTTCAAAATTTTAAATAAAATATTCGTTTTTAATATTTTATTTCTGTAATCCATTTTGGCTTATATGTTTAAAAAGTATCTGAAATTCCACAAAAATCATTTGGCTAAATTTTTTTAGTAAATCGTTGTATATTAGTTATATAGTAATAATATAATTTTTTTATATATTTTAGCTTATAATACTTTTTCCAATCATGTTGGGTATGAAATATTTATTTTAAGAAAGAAAAACAATACGCATTATTAAATTTTTGATTATTAAATGATTATTACATTTTATTTTAAGAAGGAAAAACAATACGCATTATTAAATTTTTGAAGATTATTATGAGATAAGGAAAGAACATGAAAACAAATTGAAAAGGGAACATGTGATAAAAAGAAATAACAAGTGTGTATCTTGATTAAATCGTAGATCTACCATGTTCTAATGAACTGAGAAATGGTGTAATGATATAATATTGGGTGTTTAAAAAATGATTTTGACCATGAAAAAAAATTCGCTTTTGCAAATGATAAACCTTTAAATCTATAGCTTATCATCTAGGATTACAATTATCATTTCAATAAGATGGATAGGAAATCTAAAAATTTTGTATAGGGCAGAGTTATCAAAACTGTCTCAGATGCCAATATTGAAGTTTAATCACTATCAAGATAATCTTAAATTTAAATTGAATTTGTCCCTCTTTTTATATTTGAGTGAAAGAGAGAGTCTTTTAGATGAAGAAGGTGGACACATTTTTAATGGGCAAAAAATATGCAAACTAATAAAAATCCAAAGACCAGAAAGCTGCAACTAGGACTTTATACTAAAAAACATCGTATAATATAAATAGACTTATAAATTAATAAGAATTAATGGCAATTTGTGTCACAACATAAAATTGAAATAAAGTAGCGTGAGAGTAAGTGTTTTTTAAGAAAATTTTTAAATAATAACAAAAAACATCAATATTATTAAATAAATAATTCAATTTTTGTAGAAATTGTAAGTTTTAAAATAAATTCAGAATTCTAAATCAAATAAACGATAAAAGACATATTTAAAAACAGATATTAAGGCCTTCTTCTGTAAAAGTGATTTTTAATTTATTTTTTTGAAACCAATTTACTATACTGAAATTTAAGTACTGAACGAAGAAAGATTTATATAGAAGTAACTTTATCTTAGTAGGGAATATATGCTTAGTATGACTAAGTTGATTCAACTGAAATGCTAGCTATCTTTTTATTTATATTTTTAATTCGAAGTGTTTTGGAAACAGATCTTGTTGGGAGAGTTATAGCTGGTTTCAAAAAATTAGAAACAATCAATTCGTATAAACTTTTAAATAAGGGGAAGACATAAAAGCTATGTAATTTGTCTGAATAAATGTTGGCCTTCTATAGATATTATGAATAACAAAATCTTTTTCACCACATATGTTACCAATATTGAAAAGTATTGATACAAACAAAACTACCCGTATATATAGAGAATTTATAATTAGCATCTATATAAAAACCTAACCCTCTGTGTGTAGATATTCTACTTCGAAGAAAGACTGAATTATAACCTGGAAGAGGAAAGCTAAGAAATTCATTAGTGCACCAAGTTTCTTGAAGCACACTAAGTTCTTTTGAAGGCACAAGTTTCTTGAAAACCATAGTATACCCAGCACCCTATTCCCAAAGACAAAAACTCGTCATACTAGCTATTTAGAGATTGAATATTTAAACTCGGAAAGTTGAAATTATATAAGTTAAGCATGGTGAATCTAAAGTGAATGAGTGTGAGGTTTGAATGAAAATATCAATTGTATCAATATGAAATGCATGATTTGTGGAAATAAAGTTTTTATTTTTCTCTATCAGAATCAAAGTTTGTGATGCCTTTATAAATACTCTAATTCTTTCCTAACAAAGGGACAAGAGTAATCCACAACAGTGAAAAATAAGTTTTTGACATAAACTAGCAATAATATTTATAGTTAAGTGAATCATTTTTGAAGGAGCAGCGTTGAGATTCATATTTTTCCAACTAATATTTACTAACACTCTGGGTGAGAAAAAAACTCCTTACATTCAATTTTTATATACTTTAGGAGACTTTATAACTTTTATCTTTTTGTCATCCTTTATTTTTTTTGAGAAAAGAAATTCTAAAACTTCATCCTGTGTAATTAATTATTGAATTTCTTTATTTTTTTCCAAAATTTTATCAATAATAACTTCATCTTTAATATAATTCGGCAAAACAAATAACAATTTTGGAAGTAAATTTTTTACTTTTCGTACTTTGAAGGAGGCATCTTTGAATAAATTTTCCGCCTTATCTAAATTTTTGGTATCTGGAAAAATAAACTTGAAAGCAATTTTGGGAAGATTTAAATGAATTAGCTTTACACACTTCCGTACTTTTAGTTTCGACACTACTTTTGGATAAACCATTAATAATAGCACCTTGTTGATTAAACTCTTCTACCTTTTTTTTACATCTAAAGTAGAACTATCTGAATCTCCACACTAAATACAATGACACATTACTCACGATGAGCTATAACTACCAAGTCTTGAATAAATCTGAGTTAAAACTTGGAAATTATAGCACATCCATTTTTTGTAATCACACTTTATCAATTCATTCTTTTTCTCCATACAGGCTTCACAAAACCCTACAGATTATTTTTTCCATTGTTACAAAAAATATAGATTAACTATGGTTAAACACTATAAAGTTTAGCTATAAGCACAAGATTTTATTTGTTGTTAATGCTATTACTCTATTTCTTTTTGTAAGTTTCAAATAAAAAATAGCCATTTTAAAAATTAAACTTAAGAGACAAAAAAATCAATTACTTGTAAGTTTGTAAGTTGGTTTGATGCGCCACCATACATAAGCCACCTATGCTGGTTTACAGGCAATTGCACATTACCCGGAAATTACTTGTTGAAATTTATTTTATAAGAGAAGTCTATGCCTCCATAAAATTTTATATCATTTCTTTTATTTACACATATGTATTTATATATCACAAAAGCTAATGAAAATGCCTCCCTTGTGCTAACCATTATGTGGTCATGTAAATGCAAGTTATAAAAAGTATTTAGTTTTATATTTAACAATGAATGAATATTTACACTGTCGTATCAAAATATTTGTGTAAATGTATCTTGAAATGAGTGATGCTTGAATAACTCATGTGTATTTAAAATTTAGATTAGGAAAATAGTATATAACATGAAAAAAATTAACTTTGATAGATATATGAATAAATTTAATTTTACAAGAACAGTAACATAGCTTATGGGACTATTTTCAACATAGGAGTATTTTTTTACGTTTCTAATTTTACTTTAATCGAAAAAATTAAATATGCGTTGTAAACCTATTAAAAGTGGAAATATATGTAAAGTAAAATAAATGAAAAAACAAATAAAAAGAATGGATCAATTTATTTAAAATTTTGAATTTAATATGCATTCTTAGTTCATTCCTAAAAGAAGCAAAGTAATTTATATAATATATCATTAATTCGAAAAATACTTTGTACAATTTTCCATCTAAAAAAAATAAAAATTTAATACTAAATTATGTCTTGTTGTTTTCCCTAATCATTGGTCTAAAAAATAAAATTATGTAAATTAAAACAAAAAAAAAAATAAAAAAAAAACAATCAAATAATGACAAAAATTTAATCATAAACGTGTAAAAATATTAAATTTATAAATAAAAAATTATAAACAATTTTAAATTTGCATTATTAAAATTTTCATCTAATTATAAAATGGCTGATAAAATATATTTGTCATTCTTAGTCTGGAAAGGTATCAGTTTCTTCAATTAATCCGATAAGTATTATCTTAAATCTTATGAATTTACGTTTTAATTTATACCTTTTGAGGTTTTGAATTTAATAATTGCTCGTTTATGAGTGAGGGTGAATATAAGGACGCGGGAACCTATAAGTGTTCTCAATGTTCTATTTTAACCGAAGAGATGATCCAATGTGATAATTGTTTTGAGTGGAAATGTTTTGATTGTCAAAATTTCAATAAAAGTTTTTTCAAAACTTGATAAATTTAGCCAGCATGGTTTTCATTGGCATTGCACCGAATGCAGAAATAAAAATCGAAGTTCGATTAAAGAGATTTTTGATATAGTAAAAGATTTGAAATCACAGATTGATGAACAAAACTCAATTATCAAAAAACTCAGTGAACAAGTTGAAGAGCTTAAAACACCTAGAGTTGAACAAAAGTTGTCTTTTGCTCAAGTAATAAGTAAGAAAATGATAAATCAAAAAATTTTTGTACCAAAAATTGTATAGTTGTGGAACCAAATCAAGAATTTTTATCTGGTAAAAAAATGAGGCTGAAAAATTTCTGCATGAAAATTTGAAGTCTAAATGTAATATAAATAAAATTAAAGTTTTAAAATCCAAAAAGCTGTTAATTGAGGCTTCCTCTACAAAGTGCCGCAATAAAATCGAAGATGAATTGAAGGAAAAATTTAAGACAACGCAACTTGAAAATATAGTTCCGAAATTAACCTTCAAAAGAGTTCCAAATTTCATAGAAATGAACGAAATAAATGAAAAAATATCATCACAAAATGATATTAAAGTTGAAGATATTATTTCAGTAGAAAAATATAAGTTCAATTCCCATAAAGACCATTATGGAATTGATGTGGAATTTGATAAACAAGCTTTAACCTTCGCTCTACGGACATATACTTTATAGCTTGGTTTACGGACTCTATGCATTTTTTACACCGTTTTGTAAACTTTATAATAAAAATTGCTAAATCAAGTACTTGTGACTACTCATTAAAAAAAAGATTTTGAAGGTTGAATAGTTTTGTGTTTCATATTTTGAACGAATTAAAGATGAAATTTCACTCCACTAAATCTGAATATTGAAATATTATTTATATTTGGATATGTTTGTTTAACGCCATCTAATTTAAAGAATAATTATAAAAGATAAATAAGTTATAACAAAATTTCGTATTTTCATGCAATGAAAATATAAATTAATTATCAAGATATAAAATATATCATATATATTAATTTTTTTAACATCTTTTTGATGAAATTTTTCAAAAATTGTACTAGTTGTAGTGGCATACATGCTCTGAAACGTACTATAAGTACACACATGTATCATCCATAGGCATGTCATTTTTCTCATCACTAGGGAATTGATAGTTTCATGTTTCATACAAAGCACAGCTTTACAAATGAAGGCGCAGTGTACTTTTATTGCGATGCATCGACATTACAGGATTATTCTGTTGCTTTTTTTTATCGTTTTTATCATATGAAACTCTTGAATAGATTTTATATACGGTCGTGTGTAAGAAGAAAAATCATTGAACGCATTGCTGATTACGTAATAAACAAAATTGTGGTGTATGTTTCGCAAAGAAGCAGAGTAAGGAGAAAATCATTGAACTCATTGCTGATTACGTAGTAAACACAATTGTGGTGTATGTTTCGCAAAGACGCAGAGTAAGGAGAAAAATCATTGAAAACATTGCTTATTACGTAGTAAACAAAATTGTGGTGTATGTTTCGCAAAGACGCAGAGTAAGGAGAAAATCATTGAACTCATTGCTGATTACGTAGTAAACACAATTGTGGTGTATGTTTCGCAAAGACGCAGAGTAAGGAGAAAAATCATTGAAAACATTGCTTATTACGTAGTAAACAAAATTGTGGTGTATGTTTCGCAAAGACGCAGAGTAAGGAGAAAATCATTGAACTCATTGCTGATTACGTAGTAAACACAATTGTGGTGTATGTTTCGCAAAGACGCATAGTGAGTGACATGCTCACTGGAACAATCAATAAATTTTCACTCCATCGTGCTCCCTTACATTTTGGTATTTGCTTCATTCCTTTCGCATTCGATTGACTTCAGTAGCTTCTCTTGACTTTCCAAATTTCTAATGTCTAGTACTTCACAGGAAACTGGAGATATTTCCTCAATTTCTAATTGTTCCTCTGAATCATCCAGCAATTCTTCATTTGAAATTTCACAAGAAATAAATGACAACTTAGTAGCTCCTGATTCCACGGAATTTTACTGGGATCCACGTGCAAGTTTAAGTGGTAGAGTAGAGAGAATAAACATCCGAAACTTTTCTAATCATCCTGCAGGCCCCAAAGGACAATGTAAAAATAACTCTAATGCTCTATCTATTTTCAAATGTTTCATGACACCTGAAATAGTTCAGCATATATACTCTATGACAATGTTAAAACTTAAAAGCAACTATGAGTAAGTTTTTTTTTCATATGTGATTTGTGTTATTATTCATTTTTTTCAGATCAAATTGTCCTAAAAACTCAAATCTCAAATATTGTTACTTGAACTTCAAGGTTTATCACCTACTCTCTTATTTTGCCACACTTCTTTATATTGGTCAAAATTGCGACCAAAAAATTAAAATTTCTGATTTGTTTTCAACATTTGCAAGTCCTTTTTTGAAAGCTGCCATTGGACGCGACATGTTCACTTTAATTCAAATTTTCATCAGATTTGATAAAAAAGATGAACGTGATAAAAATGACAAGATAAGCCCTATCAGACATATACACGATCACTTCTATAAAGTTTTTCCAAAGTTTTGGACTGCTCATTCTTCTGTGACAATTGATGAGCAGCTCGTATCATTCAGAGGGGGCTGTCCAGTCAAAGTCTATGACCCTCACAAACCTGGCAGGTACGGTATGAAGTTTTACCATATTTGCGATTCAATATACAATTACTTTATGCTCTCTGAAGTTTATGTGTCTGGATTGCAAGACTCCACATATTTTTCTGGATCATCAATTGTAAAGAGACTGGTTGAAAATAGCAATGTTCCAAAAGGTTGTGGTCTGTTTACGGATCGTTTTTTTACCACTCATGAACTTGCTGTATGGGCACATAACAAGTGTTTATCTCTTTGTGGAACAATTATGTCCAACAAGAGGTTTTTGCCAATTGTGTTTCGTCCCCTTCATCTCAAAGAACTGCGTTTGAATGAGTGCGAAAGCCGTATTATATACTCAGATTACGTGTCCATTGCCGCATATATTCCTAAGAAGCATGCTCGGAGAAACTTCAAGGTAGTCTACTTACTCTCTTCCCAGCATAAAAATGTTCAAATCAGCAATATTGATTCAAAACCCGAAAGTATTCTGGCTTACAATGAACACAAAGGTGGTGTTGATGTTGGCAACAGGATGATAAAAGCATACCGTGCATATAAACCTACAAGACGATGGCCCTTAGTGGCTTTTTGTAATTACCTAGATATATGCACCTTGAACACTTGGATTGTTGCTAAGTTCAATGCACCTCAAGATTATCCTCTCCAAAAAGACAGTGGAAGAAAAGTCTTTATAAAAAGCCTAGCTTTTTACTTGGCTGAAGAATGTATGAAAGCTCGCTCTACCATATCTGAATTGCAGATGAACATCAAGCATCTTTTCCATTTTTATGGCATTAGAGAGTGTGTGTCTGAACCTTTGGAGCCAAGTTCTAGTAAAAAAAGAGCTTCTTGTTCTTTTTGCGTATCTAAGAAGAACAAAACATCCAGACAATGTGAAAAGTGTTCTTTGTTTATCTGTAAATCTCATTCTTCAATTTTGTGAATCAACTGTAAATAAATTTTGGTGAATTCTTCAAGTTCATGTTTTTATTTTTAACGCCATCTATTTTATAAAACGTCATGTTGAGAAGTTTTTTCTATTTTTTTCAAAAATTATTCGATAAAATTTAAATTTTAATGTCACATTGTGTAAAGTGTGTGAAATAGAAAATTTACATGCAACTTTCATAATAGGTTTCTATGGAGGCACATTGATAAAAAACGCCTCAAAAATTTTTAGTGTAAAAAATGCATAGAGTCCGTAAAGCGAAGGTTAACTAAAGTGCTAAAAGCAGGTAAAGTATATATTGGATTTTCATCATATCCATTAATCCCTACTTTACCGCGTGTAAAGCAGTGTTCAAATTGTCTTAAACTAGGACACTTTAAAAGTTTATGTAAATCAAAATCACAATATTGTTCTCTTTGTGGAGATAAAGATCATGAATACACGAATTGTTCTTCAGAAATAACAACTTGCAAAAATTGCAAAGATAAAGGAATGCAAGCTGATCATCACCCATTTTCAAAAGAATGCCCTCTTAAGAAAAAAATATACGATGATTTGTTGATAAAAAAAATGAATGAATTGGATATATTACTTTCTAATGGTTGACGAATCATTCGATTTAACAGATTTGCTTTTTGATAATTATGATAAAAGTTATGATGTTCATTTACATAAATCTGATATTTTAAAATTAAATGAAGATAAATCTTCTGATTTTTTCAATTTTAACATATTATCAATGAATGTTCAATCTATTCGAGCAAAATTCAATCATATTGAATTAATGTTAAAACAATTAAAAAGAAACAATGTTTACATTGATGTCTTAGCCTTGCAAGAAACTTGGATGTTGGATGATATTACATATAATATACCTGGTTACATGTTTTTTTCTCAACCGAAGAGAATTTCACAACATGGAGGCTTATGCTTTTTCGTTAAAGAACAGTATAAAGTTGACATTTTTGATAGTGAATTTTCGTCAAATCTTTATGAAGTTTTTTCCATTAGCATAACTTCTGGTTTTTCAAATATTTTATCTTTTCACAATATTTACCGATTGCCTCTTTTTGGTAGCGATCATATGGATGAATTTTTTGAAAATTTTCAAACTTTTTTGATGAAAAACAAACACAATAATAACACATCAATTATTCTTGGTGATTTTAATATTAACCTCCTCGAATATAATAATAATAATTATTCTTCCTTTTTTTTGAATTTGCTTATGCAACACCATTTCGTACCTTCAATCACCAAACCAACGAGATACCAAGCATTTACATTGATAGATAATATATTTGTATCAAGTGAGAAAAAATTTAAGGGATACAATATACAAACATCCTTTTCAGACCATATTCCAATTTTTACAACCATTGAACATAGCTTTCGTAATCAATTGCATAAAAATCAGAAATCTCCCAGAGTCATATTTGATAAGAGTTTTTTTCAGAATCTATTACGTTCAATTTGTTGGTATTTTCCAAGTGAGTCTGATCCAGAAAATATGATTTACACAATTAATCATTGTTTAAGTTATTGTGCTAATCAGGCTAAAAAAGTACAAAAAACGAAAAATTTCAATAAGTATAAAGAAAGATTTGCTGAATGGGCAAATGAAGAATTATTGACTCTAATAAAGAAAAGGGATAAAGTATTTTTTAAAATTAAAAGAACCCGTGAATATAAAATAAATTATGATCTAAAAAATCAACATACTCACTTTTGTCAACAAGTAAAGCAGATGACGAGAAGTTTAAAAGAAAAATTCTATGCACGATTGTTTGAAAACAAAAATAGCAAAGAAGTCTGGAAGAATATTAATAAATTGATTAAAAAGAATGAAGATTCATCTTTAATTCTAAAAGATAATTCTCAAATCATAAATGAACAAAATCTATGTGATTTCATAAATAATTCATTTATTAGCCGTGTACCTCAATCATCTTTTTCTGAAATGAAAAATTACATTCCTTTTCAAAGTTCGAAGTTTAGACTTGAAGAAATCACTCTGGAGGAAGTGCTCATTGCCATTAAAAATTTGAAAAATAGTAAAAGTGAAGATTTTTATGGAATTTCTTCTTATCACCTAAAACTCATTGAAAATGAAATAGCATATCCACTATTTTTAGCTTTTAATTCGTGCATACAAAATTCACTCTTTCCATCATGTCTCAAAATTAGTAAGTGCATACCTGTCTACAAAAAAAAAGGTAAGAGACACGACATCAACAATTATCGTCCAATCTCTTTGATTAGCATAATTTCAAAACTTTTTGAAAAAATTATTCTCAAGCAATTAATTCATCATTTTGATCA
This sequence comes from Nectonema munidae, assembly GCA_030549495.1. NCBI lineage: Eukaryota > Metazoa > Nematomorpha > Nectonematoida > Nectonematidae > Nectonema > Nectonema munidae. Next base: position 120,991 of record JAUIRK010000730.1, read on the forward strand.
AAACAATCTCTTCAATTCAAAGCAGTTCGGTTTTAGGAAAAATTCTTCTACTACGTTTGCACATTCATTTTTCTTGACATCAATTTATGAATATCTTGATTCTGGAGATGATATTTTAGCATTGTTCCTAGATTTATCGAAAGCTTTCGACTCAGTATCACATGAAAAACTTTTATTCAAGCTGGAAAAGTATGGATTTGATGAAAGAACTTTGAAATTTTTTAAATCATATTTGTCATTCAGAAAACAAGCAGTGTTTGCGAATGATAGTTATTCAAATTTGATTCATGTATCCAGAGGAGTACCTCAGGGTTCTGTTTTGGGTCCCTTCCTTTTTTTAATTTATATTAATGACATATTTCAATCAAACGCTTCGTTAGAGTTTTTAGCTTTTGCTGATGATTTGACTATTCTTATACCTTATTCATTTCTCCTAAATGTTTCTCTGGCTCAGAATAAAACAATTGAGTCTGTTTATAGAGAAAATGTCAATAAAGTTTTTGGTTGGTGTACAGTGAATGAACTTGGAATTAATAACTCTAAAACTGTTCATATGTTTTTTTCTAAGAAAAATGCTCAGCCTACCTTCTTGAAAAATCTCAATTTGCATTTATCAGTATCTCATAATTATTTAGGTTTAATCTTGAGTGAAAAATTGAATTGGAATCTACACATTAAACACATTTGCACTAAAGTTAGTATTGTAATTGGTATTTTATATCGATTCAGATCACTTCCATCGAAAATTAAACTGGATATATATAGATCACTAGTTTTGCCTCATCTTTCCTATAGTTTGGTCAATTGGGGCTTTGTGGACCTCTCAAGTTTGCATACTCTTCAAAAAAAATGCATAAGATTGGTATCCAATCTGACATTCCGAGCGCATACTCTTTCAATTTTTAAAAGTAACAACTTGCTCAATATAAAAGAAATTTATATCAAACAACTTTGTATTGTGGCTTGGAAATTTTTTAATGGATATTTGCCTGTGGCCATAAGCAATTTTTTCACATTCAATCACGATTCAGAACGTTTTTCCCCAAGATATATATATAATTTGCAGATACCATCATATCGCTTGAAATCCACGCAGTCAAGTTTGAAATTTCGTATAACTAAAATCTGGAATGAATATTTGCAAGATTTTCAAATTATGAATGTTTCACTTTCAACATTGAAAAGACGCCTGAATGAATATTTATTGAAACAAGATTGAATCAATTTTGTGATGATTTAATATAATTTGATTTTTTTATTTAAATTTTTTTAATATCAATTTCATTTTTAACTATGTTTAATTGTTGATTTAACATTTATTTAACATTTATGAACAATTAAAAAAATATTTTAATGTTTTTTTTAGTATTTCTGTTACGGTCTTCTGACCCTTGAAATACAAGCATATTCTCAAATGTGAAATTTTTTTTTATGAGATTATTTTATGCTAATAAATTCTTCTTCTTCTTCTTATACTATTTCACTATTAGTGTTCATTGATTTATTCTGAAAAAAATATATTAAAAGTTAATGTTTTCTTAAATAATAATTATTTTACTTGTTTCATTTCTTAATTCTTTTTAGCTTAAATAAGAAAAAACTTAGAACAAAACTATTACAAATTTTTCTTACCAGGATAATTGGAAATTTTATGGCCTAATTTTTGACAAAAGTAACATTTTCTTTTTTAAGGTGGTATTGTTAATCCTTAATTAAAAAAATTAAGTACAATGCATAAAAAAAGAAAAGCGTACACGTAAATTATTACACGTATTTGGTGCTAGATTTTGAATTCCATCTTAAATAAAAAACATTCATTATTTAGGTATAAATTTAATAACAATTAATCTTTTAAAAATTATTGGTGAAGCTAAAATAAGCTGCGGATTTTTGCTAGAAAAAGAGCGCCATTTTTATCTCCTAAAATGGGAGAATGTTTTCCATTTTTTCTAAAATTTTCTTTTTTCAAATTATTGTAATTTTCAAGGTTTATTTCATTTTCTATCCTAAAACTATCCAAAATATCAGTTTATATCATATATAGTTTTTTTCACTTGCAACGCGAATAGCAGCAATATGTTTTTTTGCAGACTGTGAAAAGCCAGCATTATGCAAGCCAGTTATTTTTTCTCAAAAATAAAATAATTTTTGTTTCAGTTATGATTTTTCTTAAGAACTTTTTTGGTACAAAAAAAGAAAATGAAAACTATGCTAGTAATATAGTCAATGATTTTAATCTAGTGAGTTCTTTCAGTGGATTGCCCATATGATGACCAATCTTCAAAGATTTTACTTCCTTCTCCACAAAGTAGTGTATTATTTGTAAATGATAACATTTTTTTTGAATAGTTTTTTAAATGATCATACTTATACTTCAAAATTTTCTACTGATAAAAAAGATTCTCCTTTGAATATATCTACTTTTTTAACAATGAAAACATGGCTTGATTTTGTAGTCAGTTCTGTAAATTTTTTGGAGAAATTTCCTTTAGAATGTAAAGAAAGTTTGTGTTTCATTTTAAAAGGGAAAGATTTTTCCAAGAATAAATTTCACGATAATTGTGGTGCATGGCACAAAAATTCTACCAAAAGTTTTATATATAAAGTAAATGATGATAATAGCCTTTCTTGCTATAGGGAGAAAAACCGTAATATACCAAACTTGATTAATTAAAAGATATTCAAAATTAAAAATAAACAATAATTATCATCAAAGAATTTCTTATTTTCAAAATCCTCCATTTTTCGATAAAGATTTGTAAAGTGTAATTACATATGAATATTTGGGTTCATTTCCTGATAATATTCCCTATAATAATTTGTAAAACTCTATTCCTTTTGTAAAAACTAACCATCAGATATCAAATTCAACCCAAAGTGTAAGAGAAATCTTTACAAACTCTCTTATAGATCAAAGCGCTCCAAGAGACTCAAAATATATTAAAAATTTGTAATATAATATCAAGAAAAACGAAAACCCTATTTTTTCAAGGTTTCTGACGAAATTCAACTTTAAATAAACCTAGTTTCATCAAAATATGATTTTGTTAAGCACTTTTTTTCATCCCAATTAAAACCGCCATGTTTCATTTTATATACGGACTTTCAAATGGAAGATTTTATTTATAAGTTAATCGCACGTTCAATATCAGTCCCTGTTTTTTTTGACAAATTTTGTGTTCCAAGAGAGGTGTATTATAAATAAAAAAAAACATCCGATTATTCTAGGATCCATGTGTATTCATTAGGATGGAAATGTTGAAACCTATTTATCTTTTTTTCAAATTTTTATTCAAAGTTAATCGATAAAAAGTTTGTAATAGGATGTGATGAAAAAAAGCTATAATTAAGGCTTTGATAATAGCATTTCCCCAATCAACGATTGCTCTATGTACAAGATATATCAAAAATGATCTTGTAACTGCTGGCACACGGATGATAGAATCACTTTTTGTTTTTACTCTCTCCGTGTTTACCTCCACTCACTACTTGAAAGGTTTCTTCAAGATCTCCTAGTTAGAAAATCTTCCATGCCAGTGGGCAAAAAGACGAAGAAAAGTATCCACTAACAAAAGGGTTGCCGCTACTCAGTGGAAGGTAGGATTCGCCCAAAATTCTACACGACAAACTCCAGAACAATTTTTTGATGATGTTTCTGCTTGTGATCAGGCCTTGCACTTCTGATTCGTCACCTCGAAAGAAAAATTCTTGAAGATAAATCGTTTTCCGCATCCTTTGCCCTCCAATGCTTCAAATATTCAGATCCTTTCCTCGCACGGTTACCTCCAAGCAGGACGAGACCCTATGCAAACTCTCAGAACAAACAGTAATTACTTTTGGGGATCTGGCTCAAATGGCAGCTTCGCAATACCGTCAAATGCCAACAAAAAACAACCATCAATCAGAGAAAATTCCTGAGAAGTCAAAACACTCAAATCGTCATGACACTTGCACAATATTGCTGTTTTTCCCATTTTTTGTCGTGTGTATATTAAACCTTGTGTATACTATACCAAGGACCTTTTTAGAGCCGACACCATAACACTTATTTATTACTTTAATGATATGTTCAATAAAGAATCATTATTTCGTTATTAATCAAGAATAAAGAAGTATTGGTTTTATGGATTCACTATAAAGTTTTTGAACAAAAATAAAGTCCTTTACAAAGAGTATTAATACCTCTGCCCCTAATTGGATAAAAATCAAAAATTTAACCTTAGAATATCTTCGAATTACTTTTTGTAATAGTACAAAATATAGATGCAAGTCTTGATTTTAATATTTTTTTATTGTTCAATAATTTTGTTTTATTTTCTTAATGCTTATTTCAAATAAAAGATTTTGAATTTTCTATTTTTAAATGATATAACCGCAGATTATCCCAGTGTTCCCTAATAAAAAGTAAAAATTATATTTTCATGTTTAGACTTATATTTTGAAATTATATCAAAAAAAACTTAATAGTTAAAGACATCAACCTTAATGAACGATTCACACCTGCACAGTCGCTAAACATTTGTGTCCTCCTGCCTGCCAATAAAAGATGCAAATTTCGTTAAATGAAATTGATTTACTCACTCTTAGAAGATAATATATCTATATTTCCCATTAAATATATTCTTCTTTCCTGGCTCGATGTTGCCTAATTTCAAGCTTCATTCGGTTGATCCTAAAACCAAAATTGAATTTAAAAGTTGATTTTTGTATATACCATTAGAAACTATGCACAAGTTAAAGAGTTAAAAATATAAATTACTTTTAAACTTTAGCATTTTGTGCTTCAGAGATGGATTCTAAAAAATTTAGAATACTTTTAATTAAAATTGTTAATCACGTTTGTAGCTCATTGTGCTGCTGAATTCTAATTTAAAAAATGTTTTATATTTTCTTATAACTCATTCGTAGTTTATCTCTTAGGAGTCTAATAATGTGAAAAATCGTGTTAAGACGTTATAATTATTCAATCGTATGAAAGTTTTTGAACACATCGGCAAAACCTTTTTTCAAGATGAAAAGGTATTAAAACTTAAAATTTTTGAAATTTTTAAACAGTCTCTTGATAAATTTATGTAACTCCCCAAAATGACTGGCTAATTTTTTTTGAATTACATCACATGGAGTGAAAGTTTTAAATCATTTTTTTCTATAATTTGTTTTTTGGATGTAAAAGCTCGAGTTTAGTATATATTCCAAATTTTGTATTTTATTTCAAGTACTTTTCATTTTATGATACCTTTTATCGCCGGCTTACTTTAGACTGACCCCAAGAATATTTTTCTTTTAATTTTATTTTTTTACATAACATAGACATATTACCCACACTCATAAACCAATCTAATAACCTAATAACCACACCTGCAATATTTAATTTTTTTTTCTAGTTTTCCCATCTCCCTCTACCTTGGTTTTTTAAACTTCCCATAACTATGGAAAATAACACCACACAAGCTATCTCAAACCCCAACAACTTCTCAAATGATCTCCAGCCTTTTTGACGACTTCATCTCTCACATCCGCTGAAGACTGCATTAACCTTCGCATGCCACGGTTGGGCTTTTTACTGCACACATTTTTTCAGATAAAAATTTCGGTATTAAATCAATAGGTAAAGTAGTTTAACGAGAATATGGAAATTTTCTAAATTAAACGGCTAATAGAATGATCAAAAATTATAGATCATGCAAGCCATGCTTAAGATGGCCTTTAGCAGCTTTCTGTAATTACTTGGACATCGTTTGTCTAAACACATGGATTGTAGCCCGGTACAACTCACCTAACACTTTCCCCAACTCTAGACAAACTTTTTATAAAAAAAAACTTTCTTTCCTCCTAACTGAAGAAAGCATGAAAGTAAGAGCAACAATTGAACTTTCTTTGCAAATCAAATTTTATTATCTCTTTACGGTTTCAAAGAAAGTTCCGATGACAGTCAAGCTCAAAGAGAGGTGCTTGTTATATATGTTTGAATAAAAGAAAGAAAACATAAGAAATTGCTCAAAGTGCTTTCGCTTCATCTCCAAAAGTCACTCTAAAATTGCTTGTTCTATGTGTATATAAACACTATATTTTTTAAAAAACCTTTTTCTAAAAGTTTTACTCTTTAGTTTTTGTAATAAATAAATTGACTATTTAAAAACTTCTTTTTTTTCGATAAAAATTAACGCCATCTACAGTTTTATATCATAATTAAAAAAAGTATTTATCATACGTGTAAAAATTCAGGATTCATTGCTTTTAAAAATTTTCGTTAAATTTTTATAGTCTTCGTCAATGAAATTTTTTTTATAAAATGGGATTAAAAATGATGCGCGGAAAAAATTCAGAGTCCGTAGTGCGAGGGTTATGGCTTCATAGAAAATATTTTTCAATTCATCGGATATAGTTTTATGGCTCGGCGCACTTGGTACCAATTACATCTGGAGATTCTTGCTTAGCCAGATTCCGACTTTATACCATGTGCTGTAAAATTTTTTTATTATTGTCAAATGTTTCTCTTGTAGTTGTTCTACTGAGGAGTTTTGCAAAATAAAAAATTGTCTACCAGGTTCTTGTCATTGTACGTAAACGCAAGGCTGAGACAAGTTTTCAGCATTCATCGTTTCATCAATCTGAGCAAAAAAGTTAAAAATCGAATTCCGAATCAATAAAACTACGTCCGACATGTCATCAGACGTCTCTCCTATTAGCCTTGTAACGGTATCGTTTAACAGGAAGATATGTTTCAACTTTACAACTTCAGAACTTCCTAGCACATCACTATATCTTTGCAGCAAGGTAATATAAACTGTTCTGATATGTTGTGTGACTTTTTGACAACCGTGTCACGACAATTGAGCGCAAGGACTATTTTAACATAGACAATAAATGTTCTAGGCAAAAAGTGACCACAAGAGAAAAATGACCACTATCTTGCTATGCGTAGGCTTAAGGCAATTTTACAAGTCAATTACGAAGCAATGGTAGCTCTTTCTATCTGGACACTTTTGTTCTCTGGATACTATTCTCCGGTTACCAATTTAAAATATATTGCTTTTTCAACATTGTTCTTTAAACTAGGCTGCTAATTATAAAAAGTGCTACTAAACAAAATTATTTAACTTAAAATACCAGACAAAATGCAGCAAATTCTTTCAGAAAAAAAGGTAAGCAGTTAATTTTGAATGGATTTTTTAATCGCTTAGACAGAAAGCTTGCCAGTATAAAAGAATCGTGGCGATGCGTTGATCGAAAATACAAAGGAAGAATTCATGTCGGTGACGACTCTTCTTGGAAAGAAATGACTGAACATGATCATGTTCCTCAACCCGCAGTAGCTGATCTCAAGAAAGTACTTAATCAAATTAGAGAAAGAGCTGGTTTTTCAAATGACATAGAGAGTGGAATTATCTAAGAATGTTGTCTTGACTTAAAAACTGAATCAACTGCTCTTTTTCAAAAGTATACCTTAATACAGCGAAACGTACAACTCAATAGAAGAAAAGAAGGGCAAGCAATACCAGCTGACTAATACAGTGACCGATATTAAAATACCTGAATGGTTATGCAAAACACACAGTGAAAAAAATTTTGGGCTATGATTCAGGTGTAAACAATTCAGATCGATTTTTCGTATTTTGTACTTCAGGAAATAAGCATTGGTATGCTGATGGGCACCAAAATATGAAGGGGAAAAGTAGGGTGTCTCTCCACCACACACAATTCCAATACTACCAGTTATACTTCAACTGCTGCCACCCAACCAACGATCATTACTAACCCATCTATCTCTCACCCAACTTACTTCCACAACCACGAAAAAAGCTAGACCCAAAACTCTCAATACAAATAATTCCTGAAGAACCAATTAAATCCAGCACCGAAATCGTAGACCTTAAAAAATCCATAATTAAAAAAATAAAACCTAAATCACACCCTTTTACCATAAAAACGCCAGAAGCTCAAACAAAGAATTTCCTGTTTTGGCCCCGCCACAAATTTTTTTCAATTTTCTGTTCCATAAATGTTCCACAAACAATTCCATAAATGAATAATTAATCGTCTGCTTATTAATCGTCTGGTTAATAATAAAACAATCTTATAAATGAACAATTTAAAATCACTCATTCGTATTGAAAATAAAGAGAAATGCATCATTTATCTACAAGAGGTTGGAATCGTGTAATTGAAGCGAAAATGTGCAAATGGACACTCAATGAGGTTAGTTTTTGGAGGAAAGAAGAATCGTTGGCGTTGTTACAAAATGGGCTGTAGAAAAGAGAAAGGAATACGAACAAATAATAATTGGCTTGCTACTTCATGGCTGTCTTATGAGCATATAATACTCTTCATTTATTCATGGGCGTATGAACTGACTTCAATAAAATATTGCCAGAAAACTTGGAATGAATAAAAACACAACGGTTGACTAGAACAATTACATGAGAGAAGTATGTCTTTCGAAGCTTCTTAAACACCCTGTTGTCATTATTAGTCCAGTTATGCATGTGGAGATAGATAAAGCATTGTTTGCCAAGAGGAAAAATCATGTTGGTCGAATTCTTCCATAACAGTGGGTGTTTGGAGATATTTGCATTGAAACCAATAAAGTTTTCATGTTAGCTGTTAAAGATCGCACAGAAAGTACTCTAATTTCACTCACCAATAAATACATACGTCCCGGAACTAGAATATTTTCGGATAAATGGCGTGCATATAATACAATTAAGGCTCAACATTTTCAAGAAGTATCGATATACCAACTTCTGACAGTAAATCACAGTCAAAATTGATCCTGACAGTAGAGCACATTCCCAACATATTGAACGACTTTGGCGTTTCGCAAAGGTCAGAAACAAGAGGCAATGTGGAACTAATCGAGAGATGCTAAATGGATAATACAATTCTTAATGATATGACTGCATTTTATCCAAACACAGATTAAAAAATTTTCTTGATTTAATAAAATTATGTTATTCAGTACATTTTTTTAGTTACCCTTAGATGGCGGGGCCAAAGTAGGAAAGTACCCTATTTCCAATTCTTCTCAACCGCCGAAAAAGTAACTGTTGTTTCTAAAACAAAAACCATGTCACTACCAACGATATTCCACCTTCATACTCAGCTTTCCCTTTTCCAAGCATCCATAAAGAAATACTCCTCTACGAAAATAACCGCCATATTAAATCCTTAGGTACACTCGAATCTTTTAAAAAAGGAAAAGAGGGCATATATTCTTACACCATCTCCTTTCGCCTAAGTAACTCGACAATTGCTAAATTCCTAATTGATAACCCGAAACTTATAGTAGAAAACCTCATTATAACTTCTAAAATACTAAAACCCAAAATACATCAATGTGAAAACTGTCTTAAATTTAACCACACGACCATATACTGTAAATCAAATTCTCCACACTGTAGTCAAAGAGACCACTATATCGCCTCTTGATAACCCTCTACGACTAAAATGCTCTAACTGCTAACTACAACATTCAGCGGCCTTCCAATCGTATCCCTTTCCACTACAACACATTATCAGCTTAAATGAAAGCCAGCAAAACTTAGTCAAAACGTTTGTATAAGGAGGCCACTTTTTTGACGATCTTAAAGCCACTCAAACGTATCAGCGCTATCCTACAAAATTACCACTTAATCATCAGCACTGATTACAATTTCCGTCCTCTCCTGTGGCATATAAATACACGTGGCGCTTAACTCCTCTCCTTCCTAGCCTCACACAATCTTTGCATAGTCGATACATCCAAAGACCCCACTTTCTTGAAAACTACCAACAACAAAACTTGCGGTAAGCCCATGTCAACAGCATCAGCTGTGGAAAGCTTTGGAAGGTTATATTTGCTGCGGACATCTATATCATCTATAACATGACCGATATTTTCTCAAGTTTCAATCAGTTGTTTTGTGTTGATAAATCCGTTGTAGTTAATATTTATTTGTTACAAATCTTTTAATTCACTTACATTTTCATTTTTCAGAAAGTTAATATTCTTTAGTAAATATGTCATCAAGTCAAACAGACAATGACATCGAAAGTGAGAATGTGGCGGCAGACAAAGATCTTGATAAAATTGTGATGGTAGAAAATGAGCCTGAAAAAGATGTAGCAGCAGAAAATGAGCATGGGAAAGAAAAGTGTGGCTGAGCCCTCAAACCTTTGAGCCACAGAGAAACACTCAACTGTAGAGTTTGTGAGAAGCAATCAAAGGCAAAAACTACAACATTCACTTAGAAAGATTGCACCCAACAGAAAACAGCAAAGATTTGCTGGGAAAAGAACAATCAAAAATTACAATCACTCACTTTTTCAGTATAAAGGGAAATAGCTCTTCAAATGTCGCTACTGAATCAGGAGAAACAATTGACCTTTCCGTTGGTGGTGTGAAATGATTAAAGAGACACAACCAAATAAAACTTTTGGTGATAAATGTCAGATCCATTCCTAAAGACAAAAATATAACTGAATCTTTAAATGTCTCAAATATTCCGCAAGAAAGTGCCTCGTGCTATATGCAAGAAGGAAATAAATCTTCTTTCGGGCAGGATACAGGAGTTGCGCCAAACTCTCTCGAAGACATTTCTCTAAAAGTGTCTCGCTTAAAATTACAAGTTGAAGATTTGGAGAACTTTGTTTCAGAGACAAAAGTTTAAAACACGCCACCTTCATCTAAAGAAACTTCTCTTGGAGATCATACTTTTAAAATGACAAATGCACCTAATTCTGAACCTGATGAAGTTGATTACAAACAAAGTTTAAAAGAGTCACTGAGAAAATGCAGAAATGTCAATGATTACATTGAAATATTTTGTTTGCAATATAATGAAACAGATGGCATACTAATTTGTGAAGAATGCATTTCGGATCTCGAGAGAGAAACTTTTAATTCTAAAGTTAGTCGCAGTGGCGTCTTTTGGTATAATCAGTATAAAAATACTGATTCGAATGTGCCTCTCTCTGTTGTCTTTCGGAATCTTAAAAAGCATATTTTGGATCATCTAATAGGCCCTAAACACATAGAAGCATCCAAACAGAATCAAGAAAATTATCAAGCAAAAAAATCCACCAACACTGAAATTGATATCGGAATGAGAATCGCAACTACTATCTGTATCAAAAAGCTAGACCATTTAGTGACTTTGAATCTCTTTTATTCATACAACATTTGAACAACATTCACATAGGAAATATAAACCATTCAAACAACATTGTTAGAAAGTTTCTCACTTTTGTTGCGGAAATTGTCAGGGAACTCAAGATCGAATTTTTCACGACAAGACTCATTCAAACGGGATTTCGGCAAGCTTTGGCATTTACGGCAGATTTGGCCACTTTCCGGCTGTCGAAAATTCACGACGACTCTCACATGTGTCCCTGATTCTCCAGACAGACTAATTCAAGTTGTTTACCTCGGACAGCATTTTCATTAAACTTTTAATTAAATTTTCATTAAATTTTCATTGGACCCCGAAAAGGAAAAAATTTGGCAGAGCAAAATGAACTGGACGAGCGATGAAGAAGGTAACGGAAGTCGCAATGAATGGTCCGTTTCTTGTTGAGGCTGACAAGCTGCTTAAGAAAGCCATGAACAGGTACTGGAAAGGAAAACGCTCGCATTTTGTCAAGAAATCTGATGTTTGAGATTTCTTTAAAAACTCTTTAGTTATAAAAAGACTTAAGAAAGATCGTTCAAAGTTGCCCTTCATAAATCTTTTGAATAAGTGATGTAGAGAAACCTTTCAAATTTATATATATGTATTGAAATAAAGATTTAAAAGTACATATTTAGTATTCACATATTTTATATAGCTCATGCCGTGATATTTGACTTGTGATTGTAATATTTTTATATAAAATGAAGGTAGTTATTTACAAGTGGTCGTTTTCCAATGAAAAACCCTTTTTGTGGAGATGTTGATTGTTTTGAAAGCTTCTATATTTTTTGCGGAAAGGTCTTCCTCCAAAAAGCTTCGGTCGCGGTAAGGTTTAAAAAAATATATCATGCCTCCCATGTTGACCTGACCATAGCTTCAAAAAACACCTTAAAAGTCATTACAAATTGGCACACCCTATGCATCTGACCATATTTTTTTATAACTTTTCAAGTTAATATAAAATACTTCACTAGATTATCCTACCAAAATCAGCATAATATCCAGCGGAGTACCTTGCTAAATCAATTAAGTTCACAACTTCCCTCAACTATTCCACAGATAAATTCTCCTAGTGATCTTGATTCTGCAGCCCTTGCACTCAACAACACAATCAAACTATCCATCACACTATCACCCCAGTCAAACCATATTTACGCAGAAGATACACATACTTCTGGACTCCCTTTCTCACTTAATATAAAAAATCCCTAAAACATTCTTTCAAAACACTTCGTAAAAACCATAACCCTAACATCGAACATTACTTCAATATGAAAAAAAGATATGTCAGAAATAAATTCTGCAAAAAATGAATCTTGGAAAAAATTCTGCACCTCCTCCCTTAAAAATACATCGAACGTGATTAAGTCCGTCCGGAAATATCGAAAAGCCTTTTCTCAACTCAATCCAATTCTACGACACACTATTTCCAACGGCCCATTAATCAGTGTTCGGAAAATTCGCCGCAAAGAAGTTTGCCGTAGTAAAACTCGCCTCAGGAATTTTCGCCTAATAGGAAAAATCGCCTCAAGACAACTTTGCCGTAAAACAAGTATTTGGGGTAAAAACAGTTTAGTTTATGAGGTACCATTTTATCTCTTTCAAACAACCAAATTTGACCAAGTAATTATTTTTTTTTTATTTTTTTTTTATCTATATTTTTATTTTATCTATATTTTTATTTTATCTTATTTTTTATTTTATCTTTTTTTTTCGACTTTAGTTTTTTGTAGGCAGCCAACCCAAGACAATGGTTTATCAAATGGAAACTAGTAGAGGAGGACTGAAATTAGTTGAGGATCATAACAATATTTACCGAATAGATCGAAAATAGGGTGAGAAAATATATTGGAATTGTGAAGCAAGAGTGCATACCAAGTTGAAAGATGATTGTGTATCTAAAATGAATCAATAGCCACCAATTCACAAACCTCTGCACGGTCCTTAATTGCAGAGGTTGCATCTAGTTTAGATTAAAATGCATTGGCGTTGCTGCCCACTAAAGCACATTTGTCGCGCAGTATTAGAGGCTGGAGGCAAAAGGAAAATCAATCTCCTCCAATCCCAACCGGAAGAATTGGGTATATTATACCAGAAGATTATACGAGTTTTTAATTATTTACTCAGAGGATTATACGATAGTGGGGAAGATTGTTCAGACAGAATTTTAGTTTTTGGCCCAAAAGCTGGGCTTTCCTACCTTGAGAAAAACAAGGACTGGGCGTGTAACGGCACGTTTAAATACAGCCCAGAGATATATTACCAATTGTTCACATTACATATTGTTATAAAGAATATTAGTAAACCACGTATTTTTGTCTTGCTACCTGACAAATCTTAAGTAACTTAGAGCAGATTTTTCAGTGCCTTGAAGGATCTACGCCCATCATTTCAACCCGAAACCTTGATGGTCGATTTTGAAAAAGCAAGTATTAACGCCTTTTCTGCTGTATTTCTAACAACAAAAGTCTTCTAAGTCAAACCGACGTAGAATTCAACAACAAAATCAAATATTTCACCGCATTAGCTTTCCTTCCTGTGCAAAATGTTATTGGTGATTTATCGAGTTATCAGATGATCACGATTTGCCCCAAGAATTAGTATCTTATTTTGAAACGCACTATATTAGAGGAGAGCGAAGACGAAGAGTGGCGCCTACTTTTCCTATTGCATTATGGAATGTTTTCGAACGAGTTGAGCATAACGAACAACAGCATAGAAGGCTCAATGATGCAAAGCTCAATGACAAATATGCACCAAATCTGTGGAAACTTATTTTGTATCTAAAAAAGAAAAAGATTTTAGCAAGAAAAAGTGTGACTTAGACAGAGGAAACGCAGAAGGAATGAAAGAGGTTATATACTGATATCAACACAAACTCCAACGACAAATAATTTGCTATAATTCTGCACAGAAAAGAGACTATTTGAGTAGTATTGCATGGAATCTGCAAATTATTACATTTTTTTTGTTTTATTTCATGTATGTTCTTAAATAACGAATCTTTTTTTAAAAAAAATTTTTAATAAAGTATTTTATAAATGGTCTACGTATTTTCATTGGATCATAATAAAAAAATAATTACTCCATTTCCTTATTGGTTGTTTACTTATCAGAAACTTCAAAAGCCAAGCTTGGTTGTTTGGAAGAGATAAAATGGTAATTCAGAAACCAAACTATTTTTATCACAAACACTTGTTCTATGACAAAATTGTCTTACGGCGATTTTTCCTATTAGGCGAGTTTTCCTACGGCAAATTTGTTTACGGCGAATTCTCGAAACCATTAATCAACCATCTTTTCTTTCAACCCTCTTCTCTCAGGATTCCCATACATTCCTAAATAATCTCTAAGCCTTGATCTTATAACTACAAAACATCATAAAATCCTTCCCTTTATATTCACAAAATCTCTTACAATTATATAACAGTTGCCTAAAATTCTCCTTTTTCTCATCTATCAGAATTTATGTATTAAATAATTAAAAGAAAAATATTCTTGCGACGTTGGCAGCAATTGAAAAAAAGAGTTTTATGAAAATAGTATTTAAAAAAAGTTGTTGTTTGACACAGCTTATAAAACACTGAGGTTTTGACAGCTGGCATGGGGCTTAAAATCTTGAGACCACATAGATGAAAGGTTGAAAGATTGTAGTTTCCTGACATATAAAAAAAACAAAAAAATTTTTTATATTTTATATAGGGAGGAAAATATTCAGAAAAGCTAATACACCAAAATATTAATTAGATACTAAACAGTAGAAATTCAATTTTCTTAATATATTCAGTAAGGTAAGTGAATGAGTTGAGGCTTTTTGTAAACTTCTTTTTGAGAGTTTATCCTTTGCCATATCTTCTGATACATTTAATTATGAAAGTGTTTCTTTTAGCGCTCTACTTTTCAGATTTAAAAAGTAAATGGTCAGCATCTTCCACTGCATCACAACCTAATCTACATGATGAATCATTCGCTTTAACTTTCAGACAAAGAAAATTTTTGCAAGAAAAATTACCGACTGACCATCTAATAACCTTGGTGGCAGGGCTAAGAAATTCATTTTTCAATAAAAAAGTTTTAAACTATTCATACAAGGTTCGTATTCAAAAATCCTTAGATTAAGGTTTTGAACACGTCTATGTCACCCTTTTACTAATTCATCATTAAGTGACTTTTTTGCCAATTGTAAGGGACATCATGAACTGTAGAAGACAAACCCAAGGCTATTTTTGTTAGACAGTCTACATATTCGTTTCCGCTAATGCCAGTATGACTTGGACACCATATTATTCTAACTTCGAAAAACTTGCTTAGCTTGTAATATATGAAAAGTATAGTTGAGACAAAATATGTTCTATCATTTTTGAGTTTTATTGCTTGGATCAATGATAAACAATCAGAAAAGAAGAATATTAAAGAAAACCGTGTAAAAGAAAACCTATTAGCGTAGAAGTATTTAATAGCAGCAAAAAACGCAGCACATTCAGTATAAAACGATGAAACTGTTCGACCCAGATTATAGGAAAACTTGAAAAAATATAAGCATTAGAAGGCAAGAAACCGCGAAAGTGTAGGAACCGACTGAAATTGTTTTATCATATGAACCAGCAGAGAAGACAAAAATTCCCTTAGACAAACAAGATATTTTGCCAGAAATTGTAAGCTTGCTTTTTTGAAAGAGTAGATGTTGTTTTTATAGAAAGATTGATGATTTCTAAATCAAATATTTTTGGTTGTTTAACAAGAGTTTGATTAGGGTAAAAGAAAATACCAAAGTGCTTAAAGTATACCTTTTGAAGGAAAGCATAATTTGAGAGATGCCTTTAAGGAGAAAAATTTAGACCAAAAGATGTGTAAGAAGAGCAATGTGAAATGAATGACTTTTTTTGAAAGAAGAATTTTTTCCAAGAGTAAGTCAGGTGGAAGTGTTAAGAAGAAAATAGGGAGTAATGCATTTGGTGTCAAAATCTTCAACGTAAAGCTTTTCTCATCACAGCGTTGTAAAGGGTTGCGAATTTAGCTTTATATTTCTTGTATGAAAGTAGGGGACACCATGAAGTGATAAAAAAATATGAATTTAACTTTGGAAAAGTTGGCCAAGCATTTTGTGATTGTTAAATCGAAGTAACGACTCTAATTTAAATTTGATGTAAAAAAATACTCATAGGTAAGTAGTTGAGGGCTAAAAGGATTGGTTATTGAAAAACAAATCCGGGCAGAATTTTTTATTTTTAGAAAAATTAACTAGGATACATTTTTTGAGTTAAATCTTAAATTTAAATTATTACAAATGAGAAGTATTCTTTCTAGACTTATGGTGAGTTTAACTAGGTTTTGTATTGGATCTGATCCCTTCACTGCTATAATCATATCGTCCGAGAAACCCTGATAAAAACACTCCGAAAAATTGTATGTTTCTAAAACTGGATTGATTTTAAAATGATAAGCAGAATATCAGATATACAAGATCCCTGTGGAGATGAATCCACGAAATTTATTAAATACTGAGGAAAATTTATCTTTTTCATATTTCTCATTATACATGACCCACAGGCAGAATTGAAAGCACACTAAAAATCTATGAAGAAAGTAGTTAAGGACGATTTGTGCTTGAAACATTCATAAATTAAGGAGGTCAGACGTTCAAGAGCAATTTCAAATGATCTCAATGAGCAAAGGAATTGGAATATCAACTTGACCTTATTTCCCCCCTATCTCTCTCTCTCTCTCTCTCTCTCTCTCTCTCTCTCTCTCTCTCTCTCTCTCTCTCTCTCTCTCTCTCTCTCTCTCTCTCTCTCTCTCTCTCTCTCTCTCTCTCTCTCTCT
This sequence comes from Nectonema munidae, assembly GCA_030549495.1. NCBI lineage: Eukaryota > Metazoa > Nematomorpha > Nectonematoida > Nectonematidae > Nectonema > Nectonema munidae. Next base: position 137,963 of record JAUIRK010000730.1, read on the forward strand.
CTCTCTCTCTCTCTCTCTCTCTCTCTCTCTCTCTCTCTCTCTCTCTCTCTCTCTCTCTCTCTCTCTCTCTCTCTCTCTCTCTCTCTCTCTCTCTCTCTCTCTCTCTCTCTCTCTCTCTCTCTCTCTCTCTCTCTCTCTCTCTCTCTCTCTCTCTCTCTCTCTCTCTCTCTCTCTCTCTCTCTCTCTCTCTCTCTCTCTCTCTCTCTCTCTCTCTCTCTCTCTCTCTCTCTCTCTCTCTCTCTCTCTCTCTCTCTCTCTCTCTCTCTCTCTCTCTCTCTCTCTCTCTCTCTCTCTCTCTCTCTCTCTCTCTCTCTCTCTCTCTCTCTCTCTCTCTCTCTCTCTCTCTCTCTCTCTCTCTCTCTCTCTCTCTCTCTCTCTCTCTCTCTCTCTCTCTCTCGATTTAGATCTAGGAATAAAATAATTTAATTTTGTTCTTGTATTATGATTGTGTAACTCATAATTAAACCTTAACATATTTGCAAAATTTATCGGAAACAAACCATGAATAATGTCATAATAAAAATTCAGAAATTTAATGTACTTCTCAATATCTTCTTTTGAATAATCAATATTTTATCAAGAATCGCATCTCCCTAGTTACCAAAGAAATAATTTTTACTGATAAACTAATCAGTTATATGCGATAGTTTTCACTTTTACTAGAAGATAGTCCCAACTTTTAAATTTTGATAACAAGTAGCTCACTTTATTACACACCGAATCAACTTGGGCTTTCCAAAGAAGTTTATTCAATAATAGCATCTAAATAAATCTTGGTAAGCAATTTGAGATCATAATTATCAATCCTGACATTAAAGGAATACGTTTCTATTTTAAGGAAATAGCATTAATTTTGGTTTGTTGTAATTTAAGAATAGCTGGTATTCAAGAAGGTTTTGCTTATTATTGAGAATTTATTATTTGTGTCTTCACAATTCAAAGGATTTTTTACTTTAAATATAAGTACAATGTCATCTGCAAAAGCTATGTCTTTTTATTCTTGTTTAAATTATCGTGTATATCATATATGTATATGATAAATAGTAGAAGTCTTAATAAAGACCCTCGAGCTACTCCTGCAGATGTACAATCATAGATATTATATAAACTACCATTTACAAATATTGAAAATTCATATATTTCATAAAAGATTTAATAAATCTTATAAATATTAACGGGTATGGATCTTAAAAACCCCGTTTTGGAAGGTATTGTATCTAAGGGAAGAATAATCATAACTCCTTATGGTTAAAACGTTATAACTTAGATAAATAATTTTTTCTAAATTTTTTATTTGTTTTTTCTATTCTCGTTTAGTTCAAATTTTTACCGCTGCTTTGGCTTTAACATGTATCATTTAAAATTTTTTAAGGTTTTTATTCAATATTTAAATATATTCTCCAATTTCTTTTCCTTCTTATACATTATTTATAAAAAAATATTAAAATACTCATAATTAATTGATACGAATTTGTTAATTATCATTATTATAAATAATTTTTCTGCATAATAAAATAGTAGTCTAATATTCTACGTGAAAAATGTATAAAATAATTGTTCATATTAATGAACATTAACAGTGGGGTTGAGAAAGTTGAGTTGGTCCTCCAGTGGTGTAGTTAGTATCACGTTCATGATTTTTTTTATATCGCAACAATTTAAAGGTTTTTTTTGAGAGAAGGAAGGGGAGGGCAGAAATTTTCTCAGAGGTGCCCGTCCTTCTTGCTACGGCAAAAATAAAGATATCATATTTTAGTATATTCATACATTCAACGTAATATTTAATGATTTTTATAAGTTTCAAAATTTTGAGGCATACTCGCTCCCACTACCAAACCATAAAAAATCTTTAAAATTTTTTTTCATTAAAGTCTTAAAAGTATTGTTGTCCAATCGCTCCTTATATAATATTATTTGAAGGTGCGAAATCAATTAACGGGTATGGATCAGTTGCGTGTCGAGGAATTTAATTAATTGAACCCAAAAATGTTTTAAATCACAATATAAAAATTTTTGCCATTCTGAATACGCTACTGGTATGGCTTATTTAACCCAATTAGGCACTCATAAAATAGAATTCACCCTGGTTAAGTTATATAAAAATTCATTCAAAAAGAAAAGCAGAAGATTATTTTCGAAAATCAATGTCTCAAAGAGTTAAGGTGTATAAATCATATAGGCATTTTATCCATGAAAGTGCTTCTCGTGAATACTTTGCATAAATAAAGCAAATAATAAATAATTTAACGTACAATACAATAAAATAAAATAATTAAAATGAAATTTGTATAATTTAGAGATTCTACCAATGATCAAAAGAAAAACAAAATAAGGCCCTACACACAATTTTAAGAATCTGGAAACAAAATTATAAATAAAAAAGAAACTCAACTAAATCGATAAAATAATATTCAAAACATTTAAATACTTAAATATACTAAAATGGGAAAAAACCCCATAATTAATTTAAACCAATGGGAAAGGGCTATTTTAAACCAATCAATTGTCTCACTTTGTGATTAAACATTCAAACAGAAATTATTAAATTTTTTAAAAATAATATAGACTAGAAACTTCTCTAAACCTAAAAATGACCGGTTTGTAGAGGTGGCTGGTTTAATGAAAGCACTGTTGATAATAAGATCATCCATCTAAACATATTTTTGTTATGTTTTATATAAGTTATAAAATAAATAAACCCAATGTTATATCTATGTTTCTTCATAATTAATTACAACATTAAAAGAAATGAATTTTTTATTGGACAATAAAAATGAAAAATCTAACGTTTTAAAAACCTTTCCATTGTTGTTTGTTTTTGTTTAACTCGCTTTTTAATTATTAGTTCTTCAATATATGTAATAATTGACAAGGTTTTCGGTAAAATGCACTTGATTGTAGTTGTTTCATAAATTTTTTTAAATAAGAGTTTCTTCGAGAGATAGAGAATCTTTATTTTTTTTGTAATGTTGGATTCGAGTCATTATCATAATCATCATCATAATTACTTTCAAGATCTGCTTGCTCTGGTAAATAATTAACAATGAGAGTTTTTTCCCATTCATTAGAGTCACTTTCAATTGGCAGGTCTTTATCAAAATTTGAATCAACATTTTCTATTTCAAATTCTTTAGTTAGTTGATAAACTTGATCATCATTGACATTATCATCAACATCATTAACATCTTTATTTGTATCTAGATCCAAATTTAAAAAAGAAAATCCCACTGAAGCAAAACAATTTTTAATGGTCGTTTCTTTTACACTATTCCCAGCCCTTCTGATCCAATGAATCGAATCAAAAAGAATTTTTTTTACAAAGTTCTGCTGTTGAACTTGAGTTTTCCAATTTAGTGAGAAGCAAAGTTATCATTAGTTTTCGATAAAGTACTTTAAACGATCTAATAACATGTTGAAGTACAGAGGTAGTGTTCGGTGGTAGAAACTTGAGATATTGTGTGCGAGATGCAGCATTATCCAAAAACATCAATATGTTTCGCCGTTGAAGCTTCATTTTATTGTTCAGTGTGTGTATCCAGTCTACAAATATGCTTGACGTTATCCAAGATTTTTTATTGGCGTAGTAGGTAACGGGTAAGTTAGTTTTGTCAATATTTTTAAAAGAACGGGGGTTAGTTGCTTTACCTAAAAAAAATAGAGAAGTCTTGAACCAAAGGATTCAAAATTAAATTGCATTTACTTATGACTAATGGCTTAAGTTTTTCTCCAGTTGAGCTGCATGAGAACATGACAGTAAGTCTTTCTCTTGCTTTTTTCCACCTCGACATATTGATTTTTAACGGAGAGAGTTTTGTCTGGTAGCGCACGAAAAAATAAAGCGGTTTCATCACAGTTGAAAATATCAGCAGGTGAGTAGTCTTTAGAAGTTTCTTGAAGACGATTATTGAAGTCGTTTACTACCGTATCTGTCATTTCAGTGCTAGTTTCTCCACATACTTTGTATGCATGCATAAAATAACGAAAAGGCCATCTGTCTAACCATCCATTTGAAGCTTTAAAATTATTAAGTTTCATTTGATTTGCAAAAAAGAGCGCCTTCTCTTGAATAATCGGTCCAAAAATTGGTATATTCTTTGTACGAGCAATGCAAAACCACTTCCATACTATATCGTTTATGTCAAAATACTTACACTTCGTATCAAATCTTTGTTTTTTTAAATTTGCATTTCATACTTCTCTAGGTAAGTGTTTTTTTTACAAAGTATGTCTCCTACAGTTGATTTACCAATTTTGTACTTCTCAGCAAGCTTTCTTTGTGACAGTTTTGGGAGTTTATCGTTGTCCTTAATTAACTTAACTTTATCATCAAGTGATAATTCTTGACAAAAACGTTTTGTTGAGCGGGAAATGCGTGAGAAAATTAAAAATAATAACCGCTATAAAAGTTGTTTTATTTTGATAAAATACGTATTCGTTGTAGTATGATGTAATCAACAATGAGTAAGTGTCAATGTGTTCATATTAGATATGAAAAAACAGTGTTTGTAATAACTGCTGAATTGCTATATTACTGCCGCGCGCCTGTGTGTATTGCTTGTGTATGATGGAGTGTGACTGTCGTAGCAAAATCGATCTAGACACAAAAGATAGTCAAGCAATTTTGACAGATTTCTTCGTGTTTTGATAAGATAAGGAGGTAATCTCTTCATCTTTTAAATATGATAAAAAGTTTTTATATCTGTTTCTGTCGTGTGTGTGTGCGTGTTGTCAGTAAGTGATGGTGTGTGATGTTGTCGGAAATGCAATCATAAGAAATAAAAGATAGATGATTAAGCATTTTTGACAGAATTCGTCATCTCTCTCTCTTCCTAGCCCTAATGAGAGTTGATATCAACTGTTTTTAGATATCATTTGTCGAAAGTGTTTGATATATGTCTTTCATTTGTGCCTTCCGATAAAACATCCTATAAAAGATTGTGAAAAAATTTATTTCTTGTGCCGGTTTTTTACCCTGGTTTTCTTCCTCTGAAGAATTCAAAGGTTTTTACGGTTAGGTAGTGCTCTAGCGACCCGATTCTACATGGTTAGTAACCAAGCTATCACTAGACAATAAGTTTGTTTCCCAAATTGGGAGCGTTCGCGTTAAGATTGTATCTTTCACTCAGTTGTATTTATATATTGTAACATAAATTCTTGTAAAATAATATATATAACAAGGTATAGCTATGCAGTAAGAAGGGCCGGTAGGTGTTTAGTGGGATGGAAAGTCCAGTTAGACTTGGACTCAGCATTTCGGGCGGGCCACGATATCCGAAAGGATGGGTGCGAACGCCACAAACAACTTAATTAGTTAATTAATTTATCTCTTGAAACATTCTCTATAATCTACAGGTAAAGAATATGTCCGGTATTCAGTGGTGTAATTGCCATTCTAAAATGTATACCATACTTTAGAAAAGTGGCCGGTGTACGGTTTAGAGGGGTGGCCGGTTTAAGACAAAATTTCCATTAAATTGGATATGCATTTGCAGGGAATTTTTAAAACAGCCGGTTAAAAGAGGTGGCAGGTTTTATCAGGGACCGGTTTAGAGAACCTTTGCTTTCTCCGCGTTGAGCGAAGCTTGTGATTCTTGAGAGGTTATCGATTATTATTGAAGGGATATTTATAGGTTTATCATATTTTATTTTAGCTGAAAGGGGACTTTATGTTTATGGCTTTACAAATGCTGATCAATGTCGCGTTTTCATCCATGAGAGACAGAAATAAGTATTACAGTGTTGAAGGACACTCTAGTATCATTATTAAACTGCTATTGAAGTTTAATAAACGTGAGTTGTTATTTTTAACGAAACATTTATTAAAAAAGATGGCATGGTTGAAAATATGAATAAAACATTACCGTACCATTATATTTTGGAAATATATTTGGAAAATTCTTTTTTTACTTAAAATTGTACTCCTTTTTTTCATTTAATTTGTTTGTTCTTATCTATTATTTTGTAAATATTCTACATAGTTCAAGATGCTATCAATCTTCAAAAGGCCTTTTAACCTTTACTGAGATAACTTATTTTCTCAAAAAGCTTTTTCTGTCAAGCCTAAAATATAAATATGCTTTCGATAAAAAAATTTTAACGCGCACTTCGTTTCAATTTATTTCCAAACAGTATCATCAATCTTGTTTACAAATGCGTTCCACATAATCCTCCTCACATCAACATTGCTTCCACATTTTGATGTTTTTTTCTGAGAATAATTTTTATATAGTAAATAAATATATTCTATCTCGAACTGTGTCCTTTTTCCCCCTAGAAATTATTGACAAAAACTTCATTATAATAAATTTAAATGTAAACTTGCAAAAAGTGTTTGTCTTTCTGGTAAAGACGTCCACATTCTCTCAAATATTAAAATAGAGGGGGGGGGGGCGAAGAGAAGTTCTTGAGACAACCATATACTTAAATGTGTATTACAACAAAACGACGGCGTTCTTTTTAGCTTGCTCCTATTCCTTAGTTTAAGGTGTGTAATCTGTCGTATCATTTTTCTTCGAGCGCATAACAATGCGAAATTGAGTCTTCTATTGAAAATGGCATTGCTTTACCTTTTTCCTCACTTGCTCATCATTTATTTATTTATTACACACATACACCACACTCACACTTCCTATCTAGGTTATACTTATCATTTTTCTTTTCTCTGCTTGGTGTACTACTGGAGAACTAGTTAAAGAACTGTCCTTTTTACTTTTCACGATAAAGCATCACATGTACTTTATATGGCGTTTGCTTTCGCATGTGCGTGTATACTTATATTTTTTCACGTATTAAACATAGGCAGATATATATTTAATTCTTTGCAATAGTGAAGTTGCGTAAATAGTTTAGGCGTTGCTCCTCATGAATGCAAAAACAACAATGGAACATATTCTGTGTTATAAGCGTCACATAAATTACCTGTAATAATGGATATGCGTATCAGCGTATCCAAGAGGTGTCAGCCTATTTTCCTTCTTCGTTCTGCTTATTTTGCATGAATCTTGGCAGTGTGCCAAGTTATACACGTCAATCAAATCCCAGGCACCTATTCAAAGGTACTGGCTGTAGCGCCTGTTTTTAGTTTTGAATTTTTAGTTGGCGGCGTAAGTTATTTTCAGCACACATATCCTATTTTTCATTTTCGCACGAATGTGTTTTTTAAAACGAATTCAAGAGTCGTTGAATATGTATGATCTATTTCGTTGGTAAAATGTTTCTTCATTCAAACTTTCAATTTTCATTGAAAACTTAGTTTTTACAATTTAAGTTAATTTTAAGCTTCTGGAACATCAATTTTTACTAAAGCTAAATATTTAGAACAAGGCGTTTTTTGCATCATTTTAAATGCGGGATGATAAGTTTTTTCAATAAACAGTTTCTTATCAATCACCTAATAGATGTGGCTGATTGGCTGACTGACCTACTAATCAACCTTCATGATATTTTCGCTAGCTTTATTAACTAACCTACCAGCTATTTTTTATTGATAATACTTTTACTAACTATTGAATTTCTTTCAAGGTGCCTGTCTATAATTGAATTAGAAGATGCTTCAATAGTGATGGGACGATTAATCGGAATCGTATCGGATTAATCGGAATATCGGGAGTTTTTGAAAGTATCGGAAATCGGCATCGGATATGAATTATTTAAATCCGATTCCGATACCAAAACGATTCTTAAATATACAGAATGTTGGATAAATAGTTATAACATAAGATTGCATTCTGTAGGGGTTTACGTACTGTATTTAATGGGAGTGTGGGTTGTTAGAATGCTGAACTTGTTACACCAATGTCTTGGGTTTAAAGTTCAGTCTTGTCGAGGCAAATTACCCATAGATTGATACAAGCAGCTTAAATATGCTATTTTGATGAAAATACTCTCTGGTACTAACACTAGTGCTTCTATCTCCCTCACATTTTTTCATGTTTTCCCTTCTATTTTCTAATTTTACCAAATTTAAGTTAATTCTAACTCTATGTAATTAATATTATGAATTACTTTTTGAAATAAATTTATCATATTTTTGAATTGTGCTAGCAACAGTAAGAATAAAAGTTATGTGCGAAAATATAGGTATCAATATTGAAACAATGAAAAGTACTACAAAATTTTTTCAAAATTATTGAAATGTGCTGATCAATTTTTGTTTTTCAAAAACTTGCTAAACGGTCTGGTATGTTATGAAAATTCTACTTTTATTAAAAAAATTTTAAGTGTACTGCGTGTATTCTACGTTTTTTCAAATACATTTCTTTAAAAATGCTTTATTTTATAAAGATTTTTTCTTACATATGCCAAATCAGATGGAAACTCGTCAAAAGAAAATGTGAAAAACTAAAGAAAATGTCTTTACAATATAATTATGAAAAAATTTGATTTCGATAAGATAACTCTTTCATGCGTTTCCATGGCGCAATCACGCTCGACTTGAATGCGGTGATGATGAGAAAAATATTTTTGTGATTCTTTAGATCTAAATCTAAAAATAATATTCCTTACATTCGACCAGCAGTGATGTTGAGCAAAATATGGATTTTAATTTTAGTTTTGAAAAGTGTTTTTCAGATATCAAAAAAATGAAAACTGAACAAGAAACAAACAATATAAAAACTGAACCAAGCAAGAATAAAAGTAAAAACAGAAATTTCAAAATATTTGAAATATAAACTTATCGGAAACAATGAAAATCCTTTTGAATGGTGGAAAGCGAACAAAGAAGAACTTCCAAGTTTGGAAAAGAGCGAATTTTTAGTGTTGGTGTGAATATATACTCGTCAAAAAAACTGCAAAGATGCTTATGTTTTTGAACTATAATTTGCGAGTGCTCAAATTAAATACGATTAATGAATTGAAAAAGCGCTTTTTTATCATTAAAATGCACTGTTTTTATTATTTGTTCTTATCATTTTGAACTCAACATTACATCTTTTATTAATTAAAATAGAACCATTGATAGATTTTTCAGGTAATGAACATAATCTCTGTCTTTTATCGCGTAATGAACAACACTACAAAAGTTTTCTAACGACTTTTCTTAAAGTCATAACAATGCCGAAATTTGGTAGAAATAGTCGTTAGCGATAACTTTTTAGTACTTATTGAGCATATGCGCTAGAAGGCCATTCTAAAAGAAAGCCTAAAGTATTTATATGAGTTTTTTCAAATCTTTATTTGAAAGAAGGCATTTGTAACCTTTTGAACTTCTATTTTAAGTAAGCTTTTGAATATCTAGGCACGCTTATTGTCGAAGAATCAGAATCGTATTGGGATCGGTAAAAATTTTGGTATCGTCCCATCACTACTCCAAATGTGATTAATTCATTTCAAGGTGCACTCACTATTTTTAGACCAAATTTATAATAAATTCAGATATTGTGTCTCTACTCGCCATCATTTTTTTGTTGGAAGCTCATGGTAGAGATGGTTTAGTGTCAAGCACTTGAATTCTCTCCTAGTTTTATTTTTAACTTCAATCAATGCCAAAATTGTATTGTATCTATCAAGAGTGTGCAACTTTGGATTTACTCTTTCTTTGATCTAGGAAACAGACACGCCAATATAGTATTCATTTTTCTATTCGCGCCTTTTTCTTATTTTACTATTATCTTATAGGTTATTAATGTTATCCTACAACCTCCTTATTTTGCATTCCTGTAGTATATACATATGGTATTGAGTTTTCGGCATTTTGAAGTGTTATTACAATTTCCCCTGGGCTACACTTATGCCAACAACGCCACTGATTAATGCACAATACTTATATTTCTGTTTGTGTAATTTATATTTTGTTCATATGCAATTTTTAAAGCGCTTTTTTGCTCGCAGTGTTTATATATCTGTATTTATAGTCGATTTTTTGACTTGTAAATTTTTGCATACTTCAAAACACATATATAAAGAAAGAAAGATTTATTCATACAATTATAAAGAAAAAAAGAACAGTTCGTTACATCAGTAAGACAAAATGTTTACAAATTTAAATGGAATAGACAATATATTTTCAATATAGAAAGTTTTTTTTTTTAAGGGAAATATTCAAAAAGGCCTTAAGGCCGCTGATATGAATAAAACCCATACACTTTAATAAAAGTGTACTAGTATGCTATTGTATTCTGGTTTGGAACAAACTTAATTGAACAAAATATATATTGCCGCCCCTCCCCCTTTAATTTTATTAGTTTTTGTTATTTTTCTAAGCCTTTTTCCAATACAAAGCATAAACCCTATAAAATTTCGAGCGTTCCCTATATATTTTTAACTGAATCCATCACTGGAGAAGTATCACTTGTTGAATATCATCATTTAAATTCGGAGGTGAGTGATAGTGGCCGCGCCTTTTCTTAATTCTTCATAAATAAGCAAAGGAAGGGAGCTAATGCGCCTTTTCTTGTACCACAGAGGCTTGTGGGACGAAACTTTTCTAATTTCAGTGATTCCTTATTACTCAAAACTGGAAATTAAGTCATTGTCTTCATTCAACAACTCGAAGAAAAATGTCCTGTTCTATAAAAACCTACCACTGTTCTCTACCACTTTTTCTCCTCCATTCCAAAGCATTTATCTGCAAAATAAATAAATGAGTAAATTGTGCACCATGGCATTTTTTGCGAGGAGCTAGGAGAAATCGTAAGCATGCATTTATTTTTTGCCTCAAGCATTTATATACTCGTTATACGCGAATTCGATCACAGAAGACAGAAGTTTCAACCAAATAACACTCTTTCTCCTTCCACATGCGTATTGTAAAGGTAAAAATGCTTTGGAAAGAGTCCTACTTTTCAAGCCTACTTTCCTACATAAATCATTTTTCAGTGATTTGCTTGGAAAAGTAGCTATCATCCTGGTGTGATACTGCTGTATGCTTTATTCTATTTGCAGAGGCTGGCGGCTTGTCGATCAATGCGACATTCTAAATACATCTCAATCCACACAAATATCGCACTTCTTACTCAATGCCATCAGAATTACGTCACATGACCCGCGGCTATTTATAAATCTTGCATCTACCCCACATAACTATTTTTTTAAATGGGAATTGATATTACATTCTTTGACGGGCGATTACGTCACGTTTATCACTCAAGTTCTATGAATTTTCACAAAATACCTGCCTATCATTTTCTAAATGGATGTGGAAAATGTTTAATAAAAATTTGAAATTTTGTTGACGCGGCCGTTCTACCTTCATTTACGCAACCTTAGCCTTCGTTTTCCACGTGCATTAGCTGCCCTCCATAATGGAAAATTGACTACGTTAATTAAATTGGACTACGAGGCAATTGTTCTTACGGCTAATTATTCATGGGAAGGGTAGGAGAGGAGATGGGGGTGCGGTGATTTTCTTAATACGATAGACACGCTATGGAATTAATTTTAATACTTCAATCATATATTCTTCTTAATCTGTATAAGCTTTTATCGCTAATAGAGACGTCTGGGACAGTGTTTTTTAGACAGTCTTAATATTTTTTTAACGAATCCTGCCTCTCCCAACTCGAAACGTTTCTTTCAAAAAATCTTTGAAGCCCATCCGTTCCTCGCCTTTTTTTAAAATCTTGAAGTGTATTTTTCAAGACTTAATCCTCTTGATTTTTATTGTAATTATCTTTTTAAAATTGACATACATATCATACTTAACTTTTATCTTGAAAAAGATTCATTCTTTTTTAAAATGGAATTATTTTTCTCTAAAATTTTAAATCACTATGGAGAAACTATGGAATGTTATTCCCCCCAATAAAATAGACACTTGAAACAGGAATGTTTAGGTATTTTATATTTTATAGCCATTGTAGCGAGGAATGGAAAATAGGTATGTATGTGACCGTTCCAAAATTCAAGAAGTTTGTTCTTCAATTTTTAAACTTATATCCCTTTCAAGTTCCCTATGGGAAGCCAGAATTTGACATTTTTTTTCACTGTATTGCTTCTCTGTCCATTCATCAAAATATGAACTTTTCTTTTAACAGATTATCACATTGAAATAAAAGAGAAACTGCTAGACTGGACGAGATGCCTGCTCAATAATTTAAACATCGTCATTTAATAGGTTGTGCTGATTTGAGTTTTTGTCTAAAGGAGATACCAAGTTTTTTTATACTTGTGAATAATCTAAACTGTTACTTTTCAACTTCTCATTCCACAGTGGCGTACACATCTTTAATGCTGACCGGGGCAGATGCTAATTTTGCCGCCCCTCAAAATGTCAAATAACACTTGAAGACGACCAAAACGCAAAAATACAGGTATATAGGTATTTTCTCGAATAAATTTTTATTGATGTTTTATATTTAATACTAAATTTCGCGAATTATGGTGCAAAAACAAATTGGCGAATATACATTTCTAAAATTTTAGATTTTAGTCTAAAAAATTAATTTTTTTACTGCAGTGATATTTAATTTTATATGTGAAAGATTTAAAAGATAATTTTATATTTTTTATGATAATTTTTTTATTATAATTCAAATAAAAAACTTGAAACTCTGGAATTTAAGTTCGCGAACTTTAATTCCTTGCCAAAATTTTATTTTTTTGCAAGTGTTTAGTTTATGTCCTTGATTATTATAATTCTATTTTATATTTATTTTGTAGAATATAAAGTAGAAGACTTTTCGAAAGATTATCCCATTCCTTCACGTTTTACCTCGATTTCAAGATGCGCACGCTTTTCTTCCTTCATGCTCTCTAAGATCAAATGTTTTCCACGAAAAAAAAGCGACCCCAGATTTCCCTACCCAAAAACTTTGAACATCGACTACACACTGATTTTGATAGAAAGGAAGGTAAATTGGTTGGCTTGCCGATTCAATGGCAGAGTATTGTGTCTGATTCTCAAAAACGCCCAAAACCCATCACATTCATGCCACCAAACTTGGTATTTCTATACCCTATTTATTTAAATGCTGCTTATTTGTTGTATTTTAGTTTTGTTGAGTAGTAATAAAATTATTGTGCTTTAAAATAAAATTTTTTTGAAAGCAATCATTGAGATTTAAATACTTCAAAAACCTGTTCTTGTTTTTTTTGTCAATTTTTACAATGAGAAGTGGATGTAACATTTTTATTCTATAATAATTTTTAATAAAGTAGGTACGTGGGAAGATCCGAACTGGATCGATTTGCTTCGACACGCTAATGAATGAAAGTGTTTATAAGGAAATTCAGTTATTCAAGCGGAGGAGTGGATTTAATGAGTAAAAAGTGTATAAGGTATGAGATGTGTGTAGTATGTAGTAGATTCGAGTTTATCAATATCATTATCTAATTGACAAAAAAGTTTAGGATGAGCTCAAGGAGAGAGTACTAGGAAAGATTTTGCATTTTTCTAAGTTAGAAGAATTTCTGGTCAAAAAAAGGAATACGTTTATACATTGCCAAACCGAGACAAAAACGGTATTCAAAAAAGTCAAGAACAAAAATTTGAATTTCTAACAAAAATTATTAATATGAAAAATACTTTGAAAATGAATGATGCGTTTTTATACTAAAAAAAAGGGATAAACAATCACATTTCGAACTAAATTTTTATAGGCTCCTTTTTTGGACATATGTAAGATTAGTGAATGAAAAATAGGGTTTTCGATAAATCATCCAGGATTCCTTTGTCTCATCGTTCCGCTAGAAGTAATATCAGAATAGTCCGTTTAAAATTACGCATATCACACTTGTTTGAGATCTATGAAAATATTTATAGAATATCTATGCTTCAATTTGGCGATAATGTCGTCTTCCTCTTGATATCATCAAATTTGATTTGTGTAACATTTTTAATTGTTTGAAATATTTTTCCAGAAAGATCATCCCAGACAACGCCAAGTTAACAAAACACTAGTTATGGCTTTAGACTTTAGAGGACGTGCAAATGGACATTTGAATATAGAGTGTATAGAGAGAGCGAGCATTTTTGAAAGGTGCTTCGCTTATGCACGCTATACAATGGTATGCTGATCTATTTGAATAAGGTCGAGCACGCAAAAAGAAATCATTTTTGAATGCTCAAACTCCATTCCACAGATATTAACAAAAATGAGTTAGATACAGTGATTTGTGTTCTTTAACTCTGTCCAAATTTTTAGTTATCTGAATTTCATTTTTTGATATTGTCGTATTTACATTGTTTTGAGATGTGTCATTTTTATGTAACCTTTTTTTTATATTATATTTCAACATTTTTTCAGTTTGAATTTTTTACTTTTTTTGCAAGGAATTAGCAATTAAATGATATTTTATTGTTTCATTGTTACTTATTTACAAATTTTAATCTGAAAATAATGTTAAAATAAAGCATAATAAAAATGAAAACACCACAAAATCAAAAAATTATATTCAGAATGAATTACAGAATGGCAAAAGGACAAAATATGAATTGCAAAAGGACAAAATAGAACTAAACATGATAGAAAAGATAAACAAGGGTTGCTGTCTTTATATTTTGGCGTGGGAGTATATAGCTGACTACGAAACGGGGGAAGGAGAAGCGAAAATTCCCCTAAGCGGAAATTTAAAAACTTTGCTGGTTTGAATTTTAAATGATTTTCTGGAGAAAATTTTGATTTATATTTCTATAATATGTTTATAGCTACTAAATAATTTTGGCATTTCTAATTTATTTAACTTATTTAAAATTAGGGAAATTGAATTGAAGAATTAGCCAAAAAAGTATAATTTCCAAATTTAAATGCATCTTTTTTTATAAATAAATTATTTAGAACTTTTTATAAAGTTGTTTAAAAACAAAATATGATTAGATGATTGAAAGTAAAATAAATTTTGGGAAAGAACAGATGAAGAAAGTCGATAAATGCTTGCGTAGGTTTCGTTGTTTACACCATTCATTCCTATCTGTGCTACTTATGCAATAAAATGTGCTTATAAATAAAAAAAAGTTTTATCTTTAATTTTAGAATCAGACAAACGCACTGAGTCCGTCACACGGATCTCCACAACCAATGCCGCCGTTCCGCCCCCGCTATTCTCATTTTGAGCAAGGAGGAGCTGAAAACGACTTTTTGAGGCAACATCTTCACCCTGAGCAGACTGCGGTGCATGGAAGAGCGGATTTGCAGGATGGGCGTGAAGCAGGAGTCTTTGCCGGCGCGAGAGAGAAAGGTGCTTCACAAGTGGAAGAGAACAGCTATCCACTCCCCTCAAACCATCTCCCTCAACATTCGCTCGCTCTCCAAAATTGTGGTCAACAGGGGATTAATGGATTCAGTGATACATCTTCATTAGTTATAAAGAGATGGCATTTTAATACTCAACCTTTTCAAACTCAATTCATTTGAATTCTACAAGTGCCTCATAAAATATAAATCGTCAGCTTAAATTATATTATTAAAAATCTTTTAAAAAGATAAGCAGATGATTCGTTTCCAAAAAGCATTGAATTGCATGCTTTAAGTTATGTAAAAAAGTAGAAGATTAGTTTAATTAGGCTCTACACCAGCGGTTCTTAACCTTTTTCATTTGCCGACCCATTTTACATACGACACAAACACTCGCAACTCAACATGTAAAAAAATAAGACGGATAATAAAAAACAATATTTATCTATTTTTTTTTAAGAAATCAAAATGCTTTTTTTTGGTTTACAAATGAAACATGTTATTTATTACAATGTTTTAATTAGACAAAGAAGTTACAATTAATGAGAACGTTGCGGTTGAAGTTTTCTTATTAAAAGCTCTTCAAAACGTTGTTTTATTATTGGCAGACAACATCGCATGTCGTGCTCCGGTGATAAACGATTTCGATATTTATTTTTAACAGCCATAAGTGTTGAAAACCCAATCTCACACAAATACGTTGTTGGGAAAGGAAGAAGGACATTAAGTGCTTTAAAAACCCCACCACTTCTTTTTCTTTATAAATCTATGCCCAGAAAGAACTCAAAATTTCTGCTTTAAAATCACATTCAAGAGTTTTGTCATTTTTATTTCAATTAGCTGCTCTTCTAATTGGTAGATATCAGAAATTTCCTGAGGTAGATCTTCAATTTTCACATCAAATGGATTTCTGACCGTATTCAATTCTACTCGTATAATTAAGTTTTATTTTTGTTATTTCAAGATTTTTATCTTCCCGTTTTTCTCATTGGCCCTTGGCGACCCAAAAAAATGGCCAGGGGGCCCAAATTTGGGTCGCGACCCAGAGTTAAGAACCGCTGCTTTAGACATTGAATTTCACCAAAAGCGATCTTCTGTTTTTCTTTTTAAAGCGATTTTGATACATCTTTAAAGCAGACAGACTATTTTTACTTCGTGAGTCTAAAATGTCTAAAAGGGTTTATTAACACTTCCAGGCCTAGATTTTTGAAAACTAACCCATTTTTTGGTCTGAAAGTGTTATAGGGTGCGTGAGTCATATGTGGCACGCTCAGTTCAATGAGTAAATAATTCAGCTAGCTAAATATTTGTACTAGTTAATTTGAATTCTAGGTTAACTTCGTTTTTTAGTTGATAACGCACAGACGTTTTTATTTATCGTAGACGCGGTGAATCACACATCATTGATTACTCTAAAGCAGTGTTTCCCTAACTTTTTTGAGCCGCTACACACTCTTTAAATAAAAAAATTGCGCGATACACCACCAAGCAAATATTTCAAAAAAACTACTAAATGAAGTATTGTAATTAACGACAGTATCCTTGTAATCCATTAAACATTAAGATAGTATAGCAACAGAAGGAAACTGGGCGAACAAGCAACAACAACAATAAAATTTTATTCAGTGTGACAAATGAGCTTGCTTTCGAGAACAAATGTGCTAATTGAGAAATAACTCTTTCTTTTTATTATTTATAAAAATCTCGCGTCACACTTGGAAAGTTTTTGCGACACACAGTTTGGAAAACACTGCTCCCTAGAGTGAGATTTTACGTTTTGAAACTTTAAGCTTTTTACTTTTTGACGTTTTGAATTTTTTTTTCTTTACATTACTTTTTTATTTGTGTAGAGACAAGAGGAGAAGAAGAAATGTTTACAGGCTTTCATGCTAAATCAAGTATGGAAGATATTAATGTTAGAAGTATCAAATCTGCTTATAATTCAGTGAGTTTTTCACTTTTTAAGAAGCCTTTTCCCATCTACAACAATCATAATATATAATACTATATCTACCTGAAATATGTTTTGTTCTCTTGTATGTATCCTTAAAACTATTGCGCGCAATATATCTAGTCACTGAAAGTCGTATAACAGATACTTTCTTATTGTCGTGTGAGAAAGTTGAGTAAAAAATTTTTTAGATTCTAAATATATTTTTATTTATCTTAATTTTTCTTCTAGTTTTTCTCTAGCTTTGTTTATACTATTTGTTAGTATTACTTGAGAATTGTTAATATTTTTTACTCGACTCTGTGCTCAAGCCCCTATACTAAATTTCCTTCATATTGAGGACAGTTACTTTAAAATGGGAAACAAGCATTCAAGCTGTAAATATATTTTGAATTTGATACCAACTATTTTCATCCTGATTCGACACATTGGACTATGAAAAAAGCTTTACCTTGAGATTGTTTGCTACATCCAGGCCAATCGATGAGGAAGGGGAATAATCAGCTTTGCTCCTGGTCTGGAGACGGTCTGGTTACAACAATATTTTTCTCCATTTCATAAGTGAAAAGATGCATTATCCAATGCGATAACCGCTCCATATCTTGCTTTATCGCCATCAACCACGTGCCGAAAGCAGTTCTTCACCTAATTTTCATTAAAATTTTTACTTCTAGTGCTATTTCAAAGTTATTATCCGCTTTTTTAATGCTATTAATTTTTAATTAATTATCAATGGGGTTAAAATTTCTCATAAAAATGTCAAAAAAACAGAAATTAAGACATTTCTCATAAAGTATTTAAATCAGGGGTCTCAAACTCAAATGACCTGGGGGCCACTGGAGGAAAAGTCAAAGTATTTAATCAAAAAGTATTTAGATGCTTTCTAATTTTTTAGCATAACATACTATTGGCCCAACAGTTTAAAAAGAGTCTCGTTTCGTTAATTTAAATGTAATTTATACTTATATAAAAGTCTAGTTGCATTTAGCGTATATTTTTTATTATTGTTTCATTAGTCGAATCCATTATATTTCCCCAAGAACATTCCAACAAATAATCTAGCGAAGGCTTGCGACATTCCAGTTTTAAATCAGAATTACGAAGAGTATTCTCCGAATCCGCCTCGAAAATCTTCTTCAAGCAGGGAAGACGCTGGATCTGTTTCCAAAATCATAAATATGTTTGATGCTACTAACTTAAAAATGCCATCATCTCCTCAACCCCCTTATCATGGTAATTCACCATACAATCAAATCACTTTGTTTGCAGGTGTATTTTCATTGCGCTTTTATAAATAGATGAATCTTATTCCAAAGCCTCTTTCAACCCACAAGTCAGTTCTTATCTTCCTAATTGTGAAGTAAATATAAATTTTATTCCTTTTTTTTATTATCATTTTGAGAAGACGCTTTCAGAATATAGGGTAGATCAAATTGCATAATACGTTAGATTTTGGTGTATCTTTTATAATTATATAATATCTTTAGAAGCAGGAAAGTCTTGACCCTGTGTTAACTTGGCCGATGGCAGGCCCCATTATTTTTTGATAAATTGGGCCCCTCTTAAATGAGAAAATATTTTAATATTGATTTGTTGAACTTTTTTGGTGCCAACAGCAGTGTCTTGTAAAAAAAGGTAAATTCACAAAATCATCTAGATTCTAGACAACATAAATTACATAAAAACGATAAATTACATCATCAAAAAATTAATTTGTTTTACAAAAATTCAGTTTTTTCATTTTTTTAACATTATACAATTTAAAAATGGCATCTTAGATTTGTGTGAGCCCTTATCATCAGAAGCGTGGCAACTATCATTTTAAAATCCAGTTGGCCACTTTCAGGGTATCAACAAAATTAAATAAGAATGGATATGTTATGTTTAAAAAATAATCAATCCTATGAACTTCACTTAGATATTTAGCCAAAATAAGTTTATTGAAACGCTTACATACATTTTAAATACAACAAATAACTACCTCTTTTAGAATTGTATGTTCGTATACACTTTTATATACAAACATAAAATTCCTTAAACAAATATCGTGTTAAACCTATATATATATATATTCAAATAACGAGTGATGCCTTCTTAAAAAGCTTGCTAATTAAGTTGTTATAAGTTACATTTTATCTGAATTAAATAAAACTCTACGTTGTGATGTGTGCGGGTTTCAGGAGTAGTATCATGAGATAGTGTGCTCCTGTTGTAGACATCCATTCAATGTGCAAAATTTATTGAAAATTATTTTTTCTCATTTAATAATTTGTTTTTCTGGTGAAATTATATAAAAATAGGTGGGGCAAAGTCATTTTCTTTGTAATAATGTAGTACAATTATTTTTGAAGTCTGGCGCTTTTCCAAACGTATACGACAAAAATCTCTTTCCTATACAAAATTTATCCTCCCCCTCTTCTCATTTCCAAACCAACATCAATGGACACTCTTTAGAATCAATAAACGTTGCGACAAGGCAGAAGGAAGAGTGCGAGTTAGGTTTAAATGACTGGAAAAATAGTAATGTCTCTTTTGCCGTTGAACAACAGCACTATATTAATGGAAACGATTCTCAATTCAATTCCAAAGAAGGCAACAACAAACCAACTTGTCCGCGTCAACAAAGCGAAAGCAACAAGCCCCCATCCAAACTCTTTTCCTTCACTCCATTCTTGAAAAAGATTAAAGACGTAAAAATACCGCTTAAAGAAAATACAAGTAATGTGAACGCCAGTCCTTCCGAAAAAAAGATGATCCACAGTTCAAATTATGCTCACCTTCCCAACTCCATGAATGACATTTCTTCTTCGATGAAAACTGAAATTATAACTCAAAATCCTCAAATGACCTTTTCCGAAGTACGTTTACAAAATCATTATGAACGGTCTCACTTTTCTATAAACCATGGTGATTGATTAGAGTAAAAAGACTTTTATTTATGAGTATGGCATTTATGTGTAAGAAGAATTTCACAATGAATTATGTATACATTTCTTCAAAAGCCGCAATGCATAGAAGAAAAAAGCAATTTATTAACAAAAAATAAGATCGGATGTATTTATTAATGCTTTTTGATACAATTCTCTTGCTTTACACTAGATGTTCTCTCGTTATATTATTCTTGTTAACAAGTTAGACATTTGAAATGTAAGCAAAAATTACATTTTCTTGCTTTCTTTGAAAAAAATAATGTTAAACATATAGACAATTATAATAATAATAATCAATTTTACGGCTGGTGTTCCCAGCACGCTGAGGTTTAGCCGGTTTTTACCACTATGGCATTTAATCTCTCATTATTTTGCGTCTCCATTCATCTCTATTTTGCTCGTCCCCTAATGCTAAATGTCTTTTTTAACTATTTCTATCCATGTCATCTTTGGCCGGTCTTTACTCTTACCTAAAGTTTGATTTTTATAAGCTTCTTTAATTAGATCACCGGAAGGTGTTCTATAAATTCAGTTATAGACAATTTTATATAATATATTCAAAAAAGAAATGTTTTTTATGTATAGCGACTCTAGAATCACCTTCTAGTTTAATAACATAATATAGCTTATTGAGCGAACGAGTAATGTAACAGAACCTGTAAAATATTTTTTAAAAAATAAAATATGGATAAGGAAATAATCGCGTGTTAATTCATCTTTGCGTTGTTTCTAATTATTGCATCGAAAAAAAAAGAATAAAAAAGAAACATCCAATAAAAGTTGCACAATTTGTCTTCCCAAGAAGAATGAAGACGCTTTTTAAAGGTATTTAAGCAAGGAGATTCAATAACATACATAGTCTGGTGAACCATTCCAATCGTTTATCATTCTATTTGTGGAAAATGTTTTATAAAATCTTTTCTTGCATCTTCTTTCATATTAAATCTATGCTCACGCTGAGAAAATTGTGGTAGGTTACTTTGGTCCACATTTATGTTTTTGTTGATATTATTATAAATAGTGATCATATCATTTCTTTTAAATCTGTATGATAGAAAGAGGAAAGACAATGCCGTAGTCTATCAATGTAGTTTAAGTTTTGCTAAACTCTCTAAAGCTTTCATGTCCTTTTTACATGTTGCGTGCGATATACTATTGCCGTATTCGAGGATAGGTCACACATTCCTTTATTACAGATTCTTTTTTAAAATCCAATATTCTAGAAAAAATGAAAACTAGAAGCGATCGTTTTGAAGCAGGGTTGATTCATTTCCAATCATGATATCGTCAATTATTATGCCCCAAACCACTTACTTCACAGCTTCGCTCTATCTAATCCCTTGCAGTTATACCCATAACGTATAAGATGTATACAGTAACAATAAGAACCTTTTTATATTAATATAACAAGTACTGTAATTTTTAAATATGTTCAAACATGCTAGTTAAGTTATCGATTATGTATTTAGGCCAGTTAAAATACTTTTTTTTGATATTCTATATTTTGTAAAAAAAATCAGTGATTAGACCTAATACAATTTTGGAATTAATTATTTCATTTTTATAATTGAATAGAATATTTTTAATATATTCTAATATACTCCTTCATTGTCGAACATTAGTCATTTATTTTAATTGATAATCTCATCAACGAGCTCAAAATAGTTATTTTGTATAAATTTCAGAGTTTGGCTGTTTTCAGAAGAGAACTCTTACAATAATAATATTAATAATTGATTTGGAAAAGTGATATAGAATAATTTTTTTTTGAATAAAGTCTATTTTTTAAGTCGTTATAGGCCAATTTTTGAAGAATTTATAAGTCAGCGCATTTAGTTCTTAATTTTAATGGCTAAATTATTATTAGACTTCCTTTCTTCAGTTTAAGAGTCTCCTGAGCACATTAGTAATTCCGGAAGATCCACGTACTTTTCTAGAAAACTACCATAAAATAGGTGAAGGTAGTACTGGAAATGTTTTCCTAGCGACTTACAACTCATCCTTACATTCCAATAACAAGAAACTGCCTACCCAAATGAAAAAAGTGGCTGTCAAGCAAATGAACCTCAGAAAGCAGCAGAGAAAGGAACTGCTTTTTAGCGAAGTAAGCCCTTTACTGCATCATCATTTTTAACTAAATAATTTCGAACTCTCAAGTCTCAACTAAGTAAAATATTGTATCTTAACCATAATTTCAAGATAAACCTTTCTATTACGTATTTTTGTTTTTTTACTAACTAGTACAATATAATACCCTCACAATACCTTAATAAATATAGAATTTATATTTGTGAAAAAGATTATTAGTAATACATATGTAATGGTAGTACAGTAAGCGGCTTTCATTAGCGCATCAACCTGTCAATGACCAAAATCAAAGATTTTATTCCTTTTGTGAACTTGTTCAGTTGGAAGCTCAAGTCGACCTTATTTGTCAGTAGCGTATCCAAGTCGGTAGATAAAACTATCGTTTTCATTCATCATGGGAAAATTACAAAATTCATTTTTCGAATATCGATGCTTGAGTAAGCGAAATTTGTGTATGCATTAAATTTGTAAATTTAATAAACTTTGAAATTTGACTTTAAATATAATTTTTTTCTGTCAAAACTTAATAATACTCGTAAAAAAAATCCATATAATGAATGACAAAGGGTATGGGACATTCTAGTTCTTTTGGCGATGGTAGCATATCACTCGTGTAAAAAATGTGTATAAGTATTATGTATAATGAAATATATATTGTTAAAATCTAGGTAGCAATATTGAACAGCTTTTCTCATTCATGTATCATTGAAACGTTTGGAAGTTACTTGATTGAGGATGAGCTTTGGGTGCTGATGGAGTACATGGAAGGTGGGTCTCTCACTGACATAGTTACGAACACCTTCCTCAATGAAAGTCAAATAGCGCATGTAATGCGCTCATGTTTACAAGCTCTAGATTTCATTCATTCCAGGGGCGTGATCCATCGTGATATCAAAAGCGACAGCATTCTTCTCACGAAAGATGGCCAGGTACTTTTCACTTTACATCGTCCATCCTAATTCCTGCTCTTTCTTAGACGCCTAGAATCACATCAGGGATTATACTTAATTAAGCTGATGTAATAGGCCAGTGTAGATCCTATATTGCTGTGAAAGTAGCCGTAAAACCGATTTATATGTATATAATAGGCCAGTGTTCCAAAAACAGAGTGAATAGGTTCAATACAAGCCTGATATATAGTGGTAAAAATGAGAATCTGGCATTATACCAAGGAAAATCTTCCTTAATATGAATATTTTCACTATCCAAACGAATTTCGATTAAAAAAATTGGAAACAATATAAAAGAAGGGTGTACAGGCGCATAATTCGTTAATTGTATTGACTAATAATTACATTCTTTTGTAAATATTGGAGCGACGGTGGCATGGTTGTTAGACCTCAATAATTTCATTCTAAAAATCGCAGGTTCGATTCCAGATGTACCCATAATAGAATTTCTTGTTATAATTTCTTGTCTCATGCCGTCCGGTTGACGTCAGGAAGGGCATCCGGTCAAGAAATGCACCATGAATCCAAATAAAGGAAGACTTTAAACGAACTTTTTGTAAATATTGCTAAATTAGAACTAAAACTTCCATTCTTACACTTTATATGCCAACAAAACTTATCATCATCTAATGAGAATATTCCGTGAACTTTTATTAGCAAGTCATCATCATGCTTATTTATCGACGTAGAATAATCAAAAAGTTTGGGTTACTGTTTTTCTTATCACTAGGTTAGGAAGTAGAAAAATACTCTAAGGATAAAATTTCTTTTGATAATAGATAACGCATCCAGTCATCCTGCAAGCATCATGACAAAAATTAATGTTTTTTACCTCCCAATCATAATTTGAGGATATAGATCAAGAAATCCTTTAAAAGACTCCTCCAAATGACTGATAAAGAAGATGATTTTACAATACAAGAATTTTGGAAAAGTTCAGATATCGTTGATACAATATAATTGATAACACATGCGATAAAATCACCACAATTAATTGAAAATTTTGATAGATTTGATCATCTTCATAAAGAAACTAATACAATCATGAAAAATATTAAGAATTGGAACCCTGAAATTTCACTTAATAAAATGTTAAAGAAGCTTTTTATGCTGACAGTGATGATCGAAAAATTGTTAAAAACCGAAAAGAAATAAGAATCTTTGAGCAGCAAACTGCGGATTTTGAAAGAAGCTGATGTCATGCTTGTTATCTTGAAAGCTACCTTGATATAAAGGGGAAATCTTTTCAACAAACAAATTTAGATCCATTAGAATGAAATTGGCATACTTCTAGGGGGAACAAATTAAAGATCTATTAATTGTATTTTATAGCGGATAATACGTCCACTATGCATTTCTCACTTAAAAAATTAATCAATTGATTAATTTCAAGTTCTTAAAAGAGTATTAAGGGGTTATGTTTGTTGTATTCATTAACACGCAAAAACGTTTATTTGAAAAATAGGTAAAGTTGTCAGACTTTGGCTTCTCCGTTCAAATTTCTAGCAATAATCCAAAAAGAACATCAGTGGTAGGCACGCCATATTGGATGGCCCCTGAACTTATTTCGCGAATACCATATGGAGCTGAAATAGATATATGGTCTCTTGGAATAATGCTTATCGAGATGGTTGATGGAGAACCTCCATTCTTCACAGAAGCTCCTCTTACAGCCATGCGAAACATTCGAGATATGCCGCCACCAAAATTTAAAAACGTTGATAGGGTTCGCCTATTTTTTTGTTTAAAAATATTTCACATCAAATATTTATTTTTCCAGGTTTCCAAACAACTTAATGAATTACTTTCAAAAATTTTAATCAGAAATCCAATAAAAAGACCAACCGCGAACGTTCTACTGGATGACGCCTTCTTTAAATGAACATAGAACAGACAATAAAATATATTTTACATAGAAATTAATTTTTTTTTTCTAGAAAACTTATATTAAAGGCGAAAAAAGCATATTTATTGATTAAGATTCATAAATACACAATGTGTTTAGTATATCAAAAAGCTTTTGAAAATCTTAAAGGTAAGTTTTAATCATGTTTCATTTGTAAGAGAAGTGTTTTATTTTTATTTTCTAAAATAGAAATATAATTTCTGAACAAATAAGAAAAGCAAATAATAATCATTACCTTATATGATTTTCATCGAAATTAAGGTCGATAAATTCTCCATCATTTCTGAAAAATATTTTAAAAGATTTATCGGAAAAGGCAGCTAAAAATTTTTTTCCCTATACGCATATATGGCACACGCAATTCATTCGTAAAGAAGTTTACCCGAACTTTCCCATTATCAAATATATTTTTTTTAATGTAATTTTAAAGAAAGCTTTTTAACATCGAAAAAACGGTTTTATTTTTATTTTTAAATTTATACAAAAAAATGTCGCTAAAAAACCGATTTATAACTTTTTTCAATTATAGATGGCTTAAAATAATTTTCATAAATATATTTTTACAAATAAGGTTTTCATACATTTGGAAAACGATTTTTATTGGCTTATTTGTAAAACAACTTTTAGTTAAAATTATAGAAATAAATTATTTAATTTGAAAAAATCATAAGCAACAATTATTACAAACAAAATTTGAATGTAGTTTACATATACTTTTGCAACACTTTTTACATTTCTGCTTTTTTGGCATACCAACTACTATAATCAGATGTTCCCGTGAAAAGAATGTTATATGAGGTTTGCAGCACAAATGGTACCAAAAGTGTTGTATGACATTTATCAATAATAATATGTAGTGTATGATGCACAAATAATATTGATTTTTGAGATGAGAGCAAAACGCAGAGAATATTGTATGGAGTAAATTGCCTAATGTGCTGCGTATAGACAAGGTACTATCTAATTTTTCGATAAAAAATCACAAAATTCGAGAATTTACATAATACAAGTTTTATGAACAGATAAATAATTTATTTAAATAAAAATCGGATATTGATCTTGAACAGTAGTCATTCTAGAATAGTATATTTATCCTCAGGGCCGGCCTTAGGCCAATGCAACCTATGCGGTCGCAGTGGTTCCCGCGCTTTTCATTTTTCATTTTGATGATATATTTTATGATTTCGATAAATGCAAGGTTCGCAAAGTAAAGTTACTTTGATCGTCATTTTGTGTTAATGAAAAAGAAATAAAACAAATCCTTTTCTTTTTTTCAAAATCTTATTTCTCACTTTTAATCTTTTTTCCTACCCACACTGGGCTCCGCACAATCCATTTTGCATAGGGCCCCTCGAACACTAGGGCCGGCCCTGTTTATCTAGAAAATAAACATTTGATACGTTTAGTAAATTTTTAAAAATTAATAATAATTAATCATAAAAAAGTTACTTTTCAAAGGACAAATTTAGCAAACTTTCAAGTTTTTTGCTCGCCTAGAAATAAAAATGTCTGATTATTAAAATTTAACTACGAAATTCTCTCATAACTTTGTAACAGAGAGTATCTCGTGGTGGTCTTGTACCATATAATTCAGATAAAGATTTAAGCTGGAGGAAGGGGTGACTATTTAGGAGCAATGAAACTATAATATTCAAATATAAGTCAACGGTGTTTTTATTAAAGATGACCTTTAACCCTAAGCGAAAGCCTTTTTTGTCACCACCAACAGTTTTTGGTATATTGATAACAAATGTTGAGATGAAAGTGTTACATTATTATAAATAGTCGAATACATCATTTCTCCTCATTTTTTTAAGCGTTTATAATTTTTTTCAAATTGTTTTCTTTGTTAATAAAATGTCAAGAAAGTGCTTCAATCGTCCTGATATAATATTGTAAAATCTGAAATTTGTATAACTGATTGTTCTTTTTGAGAAACACATTTTATCTGCCCGTTCTGTTCATATGTCTTACAAAAAATATTTTAATAAGGAAAAAAATCTGTCTTTTACAATTCATATGACATTGAGGAAGCCAAAAATCATTTTAATGATCGCTTTTTGCAAAGTAAAAATAACAGGATTTAGTTAGACACGAATAAAATTTTGATACTGCATCCAGAGCTGTGCCTTGCAATGAAAGTCTATTTCCGCCAAATGATGATGTTGATTACGAGTGCTACGATAATGATGATGGCAAAAATATTGTGCTTAACAAAAGCAACTTTATGTCTGAAAAATTTTTCGAAGAAGAATTGAACTTGTCAGAGATTTGTATCTTTCAAAAGATAAAGCTAAACTTTTGGCCTAGAGATTAATTAAAAAAGTACTTGTTAGATCTGTGTTTAATAATTCTTTAAAACTAAATTTGAAATGTGCTGTGCTTCACATAGGTAATCTGAAATCCTATATTCCTATTGTACACTCTTTAAGGGTTTTATTGTACACTCTTCTTTTTTATAAATCTTTTGATAGAATGGATTTCTCATAAAATATATTCCTGGGAAATGTGCCTTGCATTTGAAGATCGCAATTAAGTTTTATAAAATATTTTTTTAGTCTTTGAGATGGGCGTGCAACTGACAGGCACAAAAAGTGTCAAAAATAAACTTTAGGTGGATCCTACTTGGTATAAAAAAACTAGGATTGATGAAACAGTTTGTAAAAACACTTAGAAAAAAAATATATAGGTGAAAAGTTTCCAAAAATCACAGAGGTCAATTTGAAAGAGGATATTTTTGTTCGACATATTAAATTAAGGAAATTCTCAAAGATCTTGCAACAATAGATAACCTAGAACTGTATGTTGTTCATTTGGATTTATGACAAATTTTAAGATGAAAGATATAACTTACAAGAATGGTATTAATAATAATAATGTGTTTAAACAAGGTTCACTTTCCAGTCTCTAATTTAGTTTTTTTCTCAGATAACCTTTGAGCAGTGCCTGATCAAGAAACAGTGCAAAGGAAAGCTTTTGAAATGACAGTTTGCTCAATAAAATAGGTATATCTTTACGTGTGTACTTTACGTTAGTTAGTGATACAACTAACAAAAACACTCGAAAAAGTGAAAAAGAAGCAAAGGAAAAACTTTGAAAAAGGAAATAAAATCTTCAGAAAAGCGCATGTTTTTATACTTCAATTTAATATCATATATTATTTATAAATATGCAATGTTCTTGCGACTCTATTCAAATAAGAATCCATTGATTTAATTCAGCATACCCCCATAAGCATTTCGGGGATTTTTTTTTTTTCAGCGGATTTTGGTTAAATATTTTTTTTTTTTTAATTTTTTTTTAAAGATTTTAAATAATTTTTTTTTTTTTTTTAAAAAAAAGGTATTTTTTTTAAAAAAAAAAAATTCTTAATAAATTTTTTTTAACCTGGAAGAAACAAAAAAAATATTTATAACCCTTTTTTTAAAAAATGATGTAATGACTCATGTTCAAGTTCAATACAGGCTCATGTTCGATGATCAATCAAAAAACCAATGATTTTTCGCCATTCAAGCTTCCTCTGCTTATGTTAAGGGTTTGTTCAGAATCGCTGGTAAAGTCTTCAGACCAGACAGATGTCAATATTATGCCACCTTTGAAACTTTAATATTTATTAGATGTAACACTAACAAAAGCATAAGCTACTTTGTTAAGAAGAAATAAGGAAAGTTATGGGGTTAGAGCTAACAACGCTTACCTATCTAGATGTTAAAGCACATATTGTTTCGGTTTAAAACGACCCCGCAGCGAGAAGGCAGATCTAAAGATTTACTGTGAGAGGCAATTTGAGACGCATGCCATTTGAAGCATTTCATGGAGAATGAGATCTTATCCTCACTCACAAAGAGGCTAGCCGAAATTGGATTGGAAGAATGCCATGCTCTGGACAGAAAGAAGTGGGGGATTGGGATCATAGCCGTCGACCCCCAACTTGGAGACAAGGTGTAGGTAAAGAAGAAGGTGTTTTATGAGAGTGTACTGAATTTGCTATGTAGGAATAAAAGTTTAAGATACGTTCTTTTTAATCTGTTGATAAAGTTCATCTTTCAAAGGTGATTTACCAGATTCACGCTTGTTTGTTTCAGCTTCTTGATTCTGAATGAATAAGATAAAGATTGGTGATTGATTGTAAAAACAGTAGATAGTAAATCAAATTAAATACTAACAGATTTTAGCTCATTAAGTTTAAAATATTTACTACTGCTATCAAAATAATAAAGCTCCCAATGTTTATTTTCAAACATAATTTCATGAAAAAATGAAAGTTAAGTTGATAGTGTTTCCTTACTTTGAGTCAGAGATGTCAATTTAAGTGAGTTGGATTGTAGCAATTTTTTGAATGATAGAGGAGGGGTTTACATTTGATAATTTAGTGAGATTGATTCTTATTATTCATTCATAAAATGGAGTTAAAGTTAGGTATTGACAATGACCTAAACAACATGGTAGGCCTTTTATTACCTAGCTATTGTTGTTTACCTCGATATTCATTCAATTCAACCAATTTCGGTCATCTCTGCTCTATAAAAATTAGTGATCTCGGAACATAAACTAGCTCTGAACACTTAACCATTACCAGAGGTTTCAGCTATTTTTAAGAGTTAATTTTAACTTAGTTTCTAATTTTGGGTAATTTATTTATTATTTTCTCAGCAAAATAGATGCTACATCTGCTGTAGTCACTGTTTGTAATCTTTTATAATTTATTATTCTATCCCACCTTAAATATTGTTCGGATTATAAAGTGTTTTTGAGGAATTAAAATGCCTAGGGAATGCAAATAAGGTCCAGATAATACAAATCAGTATTAAAGCATTATCATTACTTTACTTTTGAAGTCAAGTAGGAGATCATCACAAACGCTGGGCTCTTCACATATGTTGTGTCAAGTGTACAATTTTCTTCGAGCTTGGGTATAAAGTCTTACGTTTGAAGTACCAACTATATCAAGATTCTTACCTTATTAACGGTACTCGTTCGTTATTATTTTGTGAAAAAATTCCTTTTCAGATCACAACAGAAAATGCAAGAAATATATTGGGCATATCTCCATTCTGCTATTCGACCAGTTAAACATTCTAATATTTCTGCACCACAACGGCCTTCTAAACAACAATGTAATGACACGAAAACTTAGATAATTCAGAATCTCATGATGGTCAATATGTGGCATAGTTTAAAACTAATAACAAACGCCACCTAATCACTCACTGAGTCTAATCATCTGGTTCGAGAGTTGACATTTACTAAGCAACAAGTGAACTATTAGCTTCACGTTTGCAACAATGAAACCTAATGAATAAAGATGCCTCAATAACAGTATTTAGAAAGACTCTGCCAATCTAGAAAAAATTTTCATTATGAAAAGTAATTTGACATATCAGGGGTATGTTCAATGCTTTTCACTTGACCTATGAACCAAATCAGTGGAAGCTATTCATAGATACATTTTTGTATGGTATAAAAGCTCTTCTTTTGCATATTGGAAACAGCATGCCTTCAGTACGATTGCTCACTCAATCATTTTACGAGAAACCTATGAAGTTCTTCCTTCAATTCTAGACGGTACAAATTATAGAAAGCATGAGTTAATTTGTGAGGAGTTAGAAATAATAGCACTTCTTTGAGCCACAAACTGGATACACAAAGTTCATGTGCTTTCTTTGCAAGTGAGACAATAGGGCTAGATGAGAACATTATATACGCTTAAAATGGTTCTCTTGATAAGTTATAAAGCCTGGATGTCATAATGTAATTCCTAAAACTTTAATTAAGAAAAAAATCATTTTGCCACCACTACATATAAAGCATGCTATAATGAAACTTGAGACAACAATGGGAAAACCTGCGTTAGAAGCTTGGCAGGCATTTAAGAATGTAGGAAAGGACTTTTGAGAATGTAAAAAGATTCTAGGAGGAAGCTTATAGTAGAAAACTTAATTAAAATTTCGAAAATTTAGGATGCAATATGTTCACTTGAAGAAAATGACACTTCCTTCATTTTCATCTTTCCTTTATTCCGACAAATGCAGATGTAAGTGATAACAATGGAGAAAGGTTCTTTCAAGACATAGCGCAAATGGAAAATAAACAAGCAAAATGGAGTTTTGCCATGCTAACTGAATTTCGTTGAAATCTAAAGCGTGACAAACCTGACAGATTTTATAAACGAAGAAGTAAATATTAAAATGTTGATAACACGCCAACGATGCTCTTAATATGGCCCTTTGTTAAAAAAAAAAGAAGGTTGAGAACCAGTGCTCTAACTGCATAGATTAATTCTAATGTAAGTCTAACTTTCGACAATAATATAGATAGATTAGGGTTGAGTAAAGATTTACTCTAAAAGTTAAATATAAAAGTAACCTTATTAAAATTATTTTCTTCCCCAGCGATTTCTTTGTGCGTAGTTGTTTGGGATGGATTATATGTCTCAGAATTGGTAGATTCATCTCCACCACAACTTGAAAGAGCCTTGTTACTCTAAAATGATTGATTTACAAAACACAATAGATCAAAGATATGCCAGGAAAACTAAACATCAAACACATATGGTAGGAATCAACATTCACTTTTTTTCATGCCGCATCTAGCACTATTTCTTAGATTAATATTCATCAAAGTAAAGAGTGAAGTTTATACCTTTCCTTTATTGCTGGTAATTATATTCTTTTTGAAATATTGCTTGATTGTAGCATTTTTTGGATCTAAGGAAAACAAGATAAAATTATGGTTTAAATCATTTTAAATTGGTAGTAATTATTATCGATGTCTTTGTGCTATCAAACTAATAGATGATTTGATCCATTGCTTACCTCCTATGAGACTCTACAGCGGATTTTAAAAAAAATGTTATCAAAAATTGCTTAATATTTCGATTTAAAAATAACAATTCCTCATGGAATCATTCAATTTAAGCTTTTTTAAAAGTGCTCAAAAACTTCCTGAAACAAACAATAACTAATTTGCGAAAAAGTGCAATTATGATTAGAATACTCACATGTTCATGCAGCATCACTGGCTTTTGAAAAGAACTAAAAATTAAATGACATCTTTCATTTTTCAAGATAGTATACATAAATTTGATTCACATATCTGCAAAGGTTGACATTTATAAATTGGAGGCAAAGTTAAGCGTGTTGGCAATAAAAGCATTGTACGCATGTAAATGTGAAATAAAATCATTAACATTGTTTCCCTGGATTATCAAAATTCCTTTTCAATGATTTCAAGAATAAATGAGACAAGTAAGGATGTGAACTGGGATAATATTAGCATACATCTTTGTTGCCTAAGAGAGCATAAGTCTGGTAGATATCGAAGGTTAGGCGTTATCAAAATTCGTTAAGCTCGTTTTGAAAAATGTGTCTTTGGTTTAAAAACGAATTAATCCTTAAACGAAGAGTACTATCGTGATAATCACTATATATACTAAATCAAATTATATATCACTATACAAAAATATATAGTACTATCAGATTGTCCCCCTACAATTTTCAATATATTGTTTGTTATTCCTAAGCTCACTTGTGTCTTACTTCTTTTATCACAGAGTCTCAAACTTCACATCATAATGGAGTCTAAACTCTAATATAAATTTCTCATTTTCTTTTTTATTTACGAGTGGGACGAAGTGAGCATAAGAACATTCCCCCGTGCACAGCATAACTGGGTCGTCATTAACTAAAAGCCTGTTTAATTGTTAATTCAAATACCAAATTTTATGGTAATCTAAAAATTATTTCTCTTTTTATTACTAATTTTGTGAAACATGTCTGTTAAATGATTCAGAAAAATTGAGGTGGATTGCCGCATTATGGCCATTCTTTTTCGCATCGCCAAAGATCAGCCGGTAGGAAACTTATCCCGATCATGGGGTGCTAGATACTAGAAGAGATCAGAAGACTGTGGCAAACGCAATTGAAATTATGTTTCATCTGACTGCGAGATGGACAGCAGGCCTGCTCAAGTGGCAGAAATCTTCTCTTAGGAAAGCAAAGAAATCATCACTGAGTCGTTTGCTAGAGCGAAAAAAAGCATCTGTGGGCTTCAAAAGGAGATTTAAAGGATTCGAAGGAAGAAAGTCTTGCAAACACGCACAGGTTTTTTTACTCTGTTGATACCAAGGCTTTTCATCAGTTTCCAGCGCCAAAACTGTCGTAAGAAAAATGTGGAGAATCGGATGTGATTTTGTGAGTTTTTGAGCGAGTGAACAACAGATGATTTCATTTTCTTAACTCCTTCAGATGAATTTTTTTATTTATGAAGTTTGTGATCCCAACTTCCAAAACCACAGAATTTAGGCTCTTAACATAGATCACATTCCACAAGAACTGAAAATTCGAGAGAGATCAAAATCTGAATGATGTGTTTGTATCTTTTTGATGTTCAAGGCGAAAAGGTTGTTGTGCATCATCAAAGAACATGGACAATCATGGAACTTTTATGATGTTTGCTTTGGCAACGCAAAATCTTCTGAAGGCAAACAAGCTTGATTTTTTAGGAAATAATGAGTGGCGGGAGCATCGTCTGACCCTAACGCTGGTAAATATTTGGGAGCAATACTCAAGGACAGGGGGTTGCGCAACGTCTCCAGAACAACGGTAAAGACCTTCCGTTTACTGCAGTCAGTGTCCTCGAAGAAATAGAGTTAGACTGCGAGTTGTTTGTGTCACTCCTGGAATCTTACCCGCCACGATTGGAAGCAGTTCGCGCACCAAATATTGATATAAATTCTTACAAATGTGCAAATATGTTGACAATTTATACAGTTTTTCTGTCACATATTTGTTTCCTTCCTACGTCTAAGGGAAAGGGGGCTAAGGTGGTGGAACACCTGTATGCAAAGGCATTTCTCCAGCATAAAATTTCATAGATACACTTTTCTTTGAAAAAGACGTAATTTTCGAGTCATAATAGTATTATTAAAACAAAGTCTAGCGTTTAGGAAGTCCTATACCATCACATGTGATTGTTATCGTTAAATCATTCAAATGAGTATTTTAATTTGAAATATTAAAATTTTTTCATTTTTCAAAAAAAGTATCAGTGAAAGCTTAGTATATAAATCAATTTGAATTTTCTTTTTTTTTTCGGACACAAGAGTTGAAATACGTGGTTCAAACTTGGAAAGTGCTCAAAATATTTCTTTTGGCATTAAATTTTTTAGGGTCGCATTTTAAACTTTCTATCTCCATGAAGTTTCACAAATGCTTTTTATAATCTTTTGAGGACCAGAATTTTATGGCTAATCCTCTGCCTTTTTTGATATATTTAAAAAAGACGATTTTAATTTCTTAGTAGAATACTAAGTTTTGCTAGGGCAAGAAGAATTACTAAATTTCACATTTCAAATCAAGCAATTAGGCAGTTGACCTCCATCTTGCTTTAGTAAACACGTCAATCCGTATTTCAAATATTCCATCCAGCTAGTCATAATATATACCAGGGAATTGCAAGTGTGAAAATTAAAAAGTAACGTCAAAAAGTTTAACTTGGAGTCGCATTTTTGTACGTAACTAGGAATCGGATATTTTCCCGCCGAGGAAGTAACAAAGGTTTTAGTAAATCGAAATATCCAAGTAAAAAATCAGTTAAAATTTAACCTATTTCGTCACACACATCACGACAATGAAGAAGAATGCGAGGCAAAAATAAAAAGCAGAGGTATCACTGAAATTATGCAACTAAATCGAAAAATTATACGAACCCTGGAGGAGCGCATCTTGTCTTGAACTGCCACTGTCTTGATCATCACTATCAAGTCCTTTCAGAGAATTTAGATCGAAACTTTGTTCCTTACTTTCGAATGGAAGATTAAAAAAGTGCATAACTTTGCAAACTTGATCAATTTCGTTTTGCAGAAAATTCACATAATAATTCAGTTTCAGACCAACAAATCTCCCTACTTCTTGGGAAACATCTTTTGAAATTATTTGATCAAAATGAGATAAGGGTAGCTTTACATCCAGAGGATAACTACAAAGCGAGTTCACTAAAGAAGACAGGCTTTGCAATTTAATATCTTCAGAAAATCCTAAAATAAATTTTTAAGGATTAAAAAAGTTAAAACTAAAATTGTTTAAAGGGTTAGAGGTAGGTGGTGATGAAGTTTGGTTTAAGTCAGTCTTATACAAAGAAAGCCAATAAACCACCGACATTAAATAGTATTTAAAATTAAACCATTGTAGCACCAAATTCAGACTCCGTCATGGTTTTTAGAGGGTCTCACAAAGAAAAAGAGAATTTTAATCTATGGGCTTTGTACTTTCCCTAACCAACAAGAAAATCCTGGATATAAACATGTCTTTTGATCAAATATGTAATTAGCATGAGGTTTGCAGTACTAATGGCTCTGACTAATCAAATGGATCATCTCAGAAAGATGAGCCCGTCTCAGTTGTATAAGGACAAGTCACACTCGTTGCAAAAGACAGAATTTATCTTTTTGGTAAGACAGAACCCTAAGAGACCCGTCCCTAGAAAGTGGTACAAACATTGTTGACAAAGCCCAAGATCAATATCAAACAGTTCTTAAAGAAGGTGGGCGAATCAGGCCTCGATTACGATGACTAAATTATCGTATTGAATTGGAAAGAACTCAAAGAAGAGCTCAGAGAGGGCTTTTTAATTACAGACCTCCTTATCAAGGAAAATGTATTGCCCCTCTTCAAAGGAATAACAATGGCGGACTCATTCGAGAGCCTCCTCTAAAAACTCCTCACTATAACGACAAAACACGAGAAGGATTACACTCAAATCACTATATGCAACCTTTTGGACTATTCCAAGTGGAATAATCATCAGAGGCAAGATGCGATAGAGATTATATTCCATATCATTGATAGGTTCTTAGAATTTACAAACGTGATTAGTGGGACCCATGCGTTATTCCATAATTATCCTGATTGCCCAGACTTCATGATGATACAAGAGAGTACAGAAGCCCAAATCTTTTGGTAATCTGACAAGGCCAACTGAGAAGGTTTGAAGGACTCAGACAAAATGCGTTTTCCCGCATCGGCCTCCTAATATTACTTCATGAATCTCATAGAAGAAACACCAGAATTGCTGTCCAAGCTCAGGGAGACAACCAAATAGTAAATTACAACTACTGGATCCCTTAGCTGGAGAAGGGGGAAAACTTGACAACTAATGTGGTTAAAAACAACGAGACTCTCATGAACTATATAAGAGAGTCGACAGTAAAATTAAGACTCGTCATCAATATGGATCAAAGGATTGAATTAGCCGATTACCTTGTATACGAAAGGATTCTAGTTTTTCGTGGAAGAATATTAAACCAGGAAGTTAAAAAATGGGGAAGTGTATTTTGCAGCCCGAATGACCAAGTCCCCTCCTTTTCCAGCGTCGGAGTCGCGAGTACAGCAGGAATGAATGTCAACCACTTCACTCTATCTACTTTGCAAACGATCAATCTATATTGTTGGTACAGGTGTTCTCCTCTAGTCCTACTTCAGTGGCATCATTCACTCGTTCAACAAGGCATAACTATTCCCTCCACCTCAGACTTGGCTGCTCGGAAATTTGAGATAATTCGATTGTTGTTTCTCGATCCGCTTCAACAAACTTTGCCTTTCATGTTCAACCTCGTTCGCATTAACGGGCATATGGTAATTTACTCCACCGATTTAACAAAAATCGTAAAAAAGCTTTCTATCAAAGATAAATGAATTTAATATATTTATGCTGAATTCTTTGCTCTTTAATATAATCAAGTTTATTTTATTCTATTTTAAATATAAAACTGAATCTTGAGATAAAAAATAACTCACAGATTATTCCCAATTTAGATGATGTAAAGTTATTATTTTTCTATATTTATTTTTTCGTGCGCTTTGAACCAAAAATTCGTAGAGTATACAAATAAATAAATTTAAAGCACATAAAACATAGCTAAGAAAGCTGATAAGATTATTTGAAACCAAAAAGGTTTAACTTTTCTAAGTTTCAAACACCAAAAAATAATAGAAAAAGATTCAATTTCAAAACATTGTCTTAAGTAAAAATGCTCAGGAGTTTGTTGTAAGAAAATAAACGAACCGATATTTTGGATATAAATTTTCGGCCTTTGAAGTGCGGTGCGCAAAAACAAGATTTGAGCTTTAAAATTATTATGTAAAAAAAATTTAATTACTTTATAATTTTACAAACATAGCAATAAATTTAAATACATTTAATTTCTTGAAACTTCATTTGAGTCTGTAACGATCAATTATCCTCTTTCAAGGAAGTTTTGACATATATTCCTATAAATCAACTTTTTTGTTAAAAATTAAGAACACTTCTTTATAATAATTATAAACAAAAAAAGAAATGGGGGAGAAGTGGCAAAGTAAAAAATAAAGGAAAAGAACAACTTGAAAGCTTAAAATTCCATTAGAAGGGGAGAATATTAGAAGAAATATTCTCGAAGCCGAACTAAAAAAATTTAGGCAAAATTTAGTTATATTTTGAACTTTGTCATTTTGTATTTATCATGCTGCACTTATTTAAAAATTGAAAAGACCAGCCTCGCTAAAAAGCAATACATTTCCACGCGAAACTTTATTGTTTTTTGTTGAGTGAGTCGCTTTAATATCCATATATTTATGAGCGTAGTTTGTATTAAACCCAACTTGTACGTAATCTGAAGAGATAAGTATAAATTAAAAAGATTTGTTTTGTGAGTTTCCTATATGCAATTCATGTTCAAAAATCATTTCCAACTTCTTATATATAAGTCGCGTTAGCAATTTGAGGTTGAGCGCGAGAAAAATAATACAATTCAACAAAATACAAGCGAATATACATTTCTAAAATGTATGATATTTAGCATAAAATATTTACTTCATGATGGTACGCAGATTGAATTGTTTTACACTTAAATTCTAATAAATATGCGGTTAATGTTAAAGTTGATTTAAAACTCTCAACTGTAAAACCATTTAATACGAGCTGAGTCTTGTCAGCATTTGATTGGAGATGCAAAGTTGGAAAAACACACGTATACTCATTTTTCCAAATCAAAGAAAATTGCTCTATTAAACTTGGAGAATCTGTCTGATTTATTTATTTTCGCATTTTTTGAATAAAAATATTATCAATAAGTCTGATTTTGTTTTGCAAATAATTCTTTTTCTATAAAAAAAAATCATATAAAAAAACTTAAAACTGTGAAATTTCGCGAAACTTCTTACTTTAGTTCTTACTCTCGTTTCACTTCAATGTCATCATAAGGAGACTTAAAGATGCGCATAATAAATGATAACATGATTGATTTACCTTTTGAAAAAGGATAGGATCTTTCGCATAAATTTTTTCTAAAAACCAATAAATTTGGTGAGCACAAGCCATTCAAGTAGCCAAAGATGAGTTGCCAGCGAAGAAAAG
This sequence comes from Nectonema munidae, assembly GCA_030549495.1. NCBI lineage: Eukaryota > Metazoa > Nematomorpha > Nectonematoida > Nectonematidae > Nectonema > Nectonema munidae. Next base: position 176,293 of record JAUIRK010000730.1, read on the forward strand.
GACCAAACGAAGCAGTATGCGCTTGGATTCGACAGAAATAAAATCCCATTTCTTCAAAACCTTCACAATGAGAATTCAAAAATGAATAACTGAAAGGCTTGACGTAGCAAAAAGGCTTATCAGGGTAGGCTTTATCATGAATACCATCATCACGATGTTGGCCGAAGAAACGATGCTGATTTTTAGAGCCATGAATCTTAGTATGATCAAAAGAACTTTCGTAAGATCGAGAAACTTCTTCGCCGGCATTATGGATATTATTGGTTTTAGCGTAAATGCCTTTAATGTTACGACTAGACGCATGAGATGAGTTTTGTTTATTGGGAGCATGATAGAAGGTATTTTCATCATGATTCTTGTCTTTACCTTTGATCACACTGCTCGCATTGAGCGGATGATCAGGAGAAACTTCAGGAACAATGTTCCTTGGGTTTAAAGAGCATTTAACACCACACTCAATAAAAATCTAAAACATCATAATAAAGTAAACATTTGAATATTTCTAAATAAATATCAGATGAAAATTTAGTCGCCAGATCTTATAACGTTAACTTTACAAAATGAAGAACTTTATCTATGGTTTCTTAGATAGTTTAGTTAGTTAGTGCGAAAAAATGCATTATTATTTAATTTCATAAAAAATTGTTCATAAAATCTAGCCTGCTAATTACTTAAATAAAGACGCAGTGAACTAAATAGACTTAAAAAATGTCACTCAGTGTTTATACTTTAATTTTAACCCATTAAGTACCATAGAAATCAGACGATTTTTAAAAAAAACGCAGTCATTGAAAAAAGCAGACGAGGATGAAATTACTTATGTTCCCAAATGGGAACATTGGGACGTAATGGGTTAAGTAAAAGTGTTCACTGATCTTTTCCATCAGGACTTTTGCTACATTAATTAATTTAGAAAATAAATATTTGTAGAGATCACTTTTGTTTATCAATGCCTTTTAATACAAATCTTCTGCTTTACATTAGATATCGTCTGATTATACTGAATGTAAACGGGTTAAGTTGATAGGCAAAGTCATTTTTACAAAAAATTATTCAGAGAGATTAAAGATATTTTTCGTAGCTATGCATTATTTTTCCGTCGCTTCGTAAATTAATCTAAGAATTTTATACAAAATACAGTCAAACTTGAATTTGCGATAGAGAAGTATGAAACACTTGGTGTATTTAAAGATCTATTATCTTTACTTTATCTATCCACTTTGACCGTAAACTCGTCTGCAAATACCAATTTAATTAAATATCTAATTCATTTTTATTCAATAAATTAAAATTTTTAAAAAATAATGCAAAAAATAAATCAGTTTTAATGCAAACATATTTTTTAATTATTCTTTAATCAGAGGTTTTATCTTTATTTGGTGCACTTTTATCATCTTTACTTGTTGCACTTTCAAAAGGATCATCTTTACTTGGTGTATTTACAAAGGGATCTTCTTTACTTGGTACATTTTCAGGGGGAATGTCTCTATTAGTGTAACCTCAGAGAGGTCGTCTTTACTTCTAAGTTCATAGCCTACATAAAAGAATTTATTTGCGACCCACATGAAACAATTGACGGGGCGGAGCGGGTAATAATTTTGAGATGTGGGTAATATTTTAAAGAATAAAATTGCATTATTTTTTTTTAATCTTTTAAGCTGTTTTTAGAAAGAAATTTTTGTAAAAAAAATTTTTATTTGAACAATTTTTAAATTTAAAAGCGACGAATATCCAGGTATGTTAATTAGTTTGTGAGTGCTACTGGTATCCGACTAGAATAAAATTTAAATTTTCAATGGGTGTCGATCGGACCACAATCGTGTTCACACGTTTATTATTCAAAAAGTTTTGAATTTATATAAAAATTTACTATCCGAAAGATCAAGATAATTAATGTGTAAATTTTAATTAAAAAATATGGAAGAAATAAAGTTTTTATAAATAAAAAAGAGAAAATATTTAGAAACTTGGTTATTTTAACGCCATCTACACATTTTTAAAAAACTTGCAAAAAGTGAAATTTAGGTTTTATTAGCATGATTTCTGAGTTCTTGAGATGCTGTATTACTTTTTGTTCCCCTAAATATTTTAGACATAACTTTAACTAATAACTATCTATAAATCTATTATTGTTAAGGCGCCCTCCACTAAAAAATTAATTGTGCAAAATTTACCAAATTATTATATCCCTTCAAATTTAGTGACTTTTCCTAAAAATTATTATCTGTATATTTTTGTACCTTTTCATGATAGTTGAATGAAATTTTCATCTCAAAAACTGTCAATTAAAATCAAAAATTAACATTTTTCAAAAAAAATTGACATTATCTGTAGTGAATCTTATAACTTAATGTCTATATTAGATAATCCTCTGAAAATTTATAATCACCGGCGGATTTAAAGGGGGCAGAACCGCCGTAAGCTCCCCCTAAAATTGTATTGCCAATTGCTCAAAAATTTTTCTTGATCTAATTCATTTCGTAGAATGTAGATTATGATGATTTATGCAACTCATTTTTTAGATTCAATCTTTCTCTAAAGTGAGAAGCCCTAAAAAGTTTTTTATGTTTAAATCGTAAAGTGTGACATTTATTCGCAGTTCAATGAATGAGGATCGTTTTAATGCCCTCGTTCTTCTTTTTGTTCACAGAGATATTCGATTCGATATTGACACCATTATTTATATGTATGCTAAAAAGTGTCCTAGACGGATGAGGCCTCCCTCCCACTTGAAAATTTTTTTCAGTAATTCACTAAAAAAAATTTTTTGAATGAGGGAGAGATAACCCACAAGTACCAAAAAATTTTTTGTGAAAATATTTAGCCCCACCCCAATTTTTTCCAGCCCTCCCGATTGAAAAGTCCTAGCTAGGGGCAAGCGGGATACATCCCCTCTCCTCGGTGATAGATCTTAAAAAGAGATCGAAGAGTTCCTTTTTGAGAACTTTAGATAATTATTTTAATAAAAAATTCTTTTATGAAATTAGTTTTCATATATAAATCAATTTTTTGATTTTGATAATAAAAAATGGAAATCACCACTGAATTTAGCATAGTTGAAATATATATCACATTGAAAATATTTATAAATTATTAAATGATACTTTTTCATGTTAGAATTGTGTTCAGTTGGGGAGATTGTATAATGCATTAAGCAGACTAATGAGGGTTAAGACTTTCAGTGCCCGAATTAACAAACCTAAATTTTGCAGATCTCTGCTACCTAGGTCGAAATCTACCCTCTTCTTGATGCCTCCAATATTCCAAACTTTTTCAGTTAGGTATATAGACACATTCAACACCACCCCTCCCCCTAAAAACTATTTCACTGGGATTGTGAACAAATTCTTAAATTTAATTTTTTGATTAGTCTGTAGGTACGAGATTTTTAATCAGCTACCACATGATGGACTTGAAAAAAGATATGAATTACTTTTCAAAATTACAAAACAAATGAATGAATGAAAAACCATGATGGATGAGCCCTGAAAAACTATGACATTCCGTGTCAAATCTGGCTTGTGTTTGTAGGATATTTGATTAAATCACATTTTGTTTTTATACTGACAAAATTTTTATTATTTTTTAAACTTAAAAAAATAATAAACTTGATTAGGTAGAAATTTTTTAAATTTAAGTTCGGGAGCTGTATTTTTTAATTTAAATAGCTCTTCTTTAGAATAAATCATTCGATCATCAGACATTTTATTGGCTTTCAAAAAAAATATAAAAAAAAATAAAGTGAAAAATAAATATTTATGGAAAAAAGAATTTAAAACTTAAAACATTTAATTTCTTAAGTTAAAATTTCCCTATTCATATAAGAAAATTTTTTATAACTTAAGTTCAGGGCCGAACTTAATTGAATTGGGAGTAGCCTAGGCCTATTATTTCCATTCTTAAATTTAAGCATGTACTCTTGTAATCCTAGATAAGAATCAAAGAAAAAATTTCTACAAATGCTAATCATGAGAAAAAGATTAAAAGAGCAAATGTTATGATTTAATAACAAAAGTTAAATAGAATAAACTCAGGAAAATAGCATAATGTGTTTGGACAGTGTTCAAAGAACTACCGATTAAATAAACACACAGTTATTCTAACCAACTAATACCAAGAGGCCAAGAAAAAATATAAGATTTTAATAACAAAAAATTTTTCATACAAAGTAACAAAAAAATATATTCAATTCAAGATGCAAAACATTAATTGCAGATTCAACCAAATTAATAAATTTTTACTATCAATTTATACAAATTCTGGAAAATTCTTAGTTGAATCAACTTTTTTATTAAAGTGATCCTTCTGACATAATCTTCGATATTCTTCCCTCATTACCATACCCCCTTTTCAATGACCCTCATTGAGTGAAACCTTGATGTAAAAACAACTATTCGTGGTTTGAAAAGTGCTGCTGCTTCTCTTGGCAACAAGATATTTTCCTCCTCTAATGCTATTTTCTTCTTTTCAGATGGCTCCTATGACTCTATTACCACATCCGGTGAATTTTCTTTTGCTCTCTTCTACCGTGGGCAAAAACTACCTCCATTCTTTCTAGCTAAAAATATTGGGAATTTTTCCTCTGCTTTTCTCACTGAATCTTTTGGCCTACTCTATGCATTAAATTACCTGAGGCAAAACTTTAAATATTTTCTCTCTTACAAATTAGTTAATTTTTTTTCCGATTCAAAATCACTAATTGAAAGTCTACAAGTTAAGTCTTCCAAATGCCCTATAATCAATCAAGCATTATCTTATTATTCCTTCTTGACTAAATACTTTTGTGTAAGATTTGTTTGGTGTCCAGGACACTCTGGTGTTATTGGAAATGAATTTGTTGACTCTACCGCCAAAAACGCCCTTCTATTTGAGCCTTCTTTTTCTAAAATAGCTCTTTCTTGCTATAAGCAAATACTTAAAAAAAAAGTTCATGAACATTTGGCACTAAAAGCTGTTCTTATCTTCTTACTCAAAAATTTTTCTCCTTACTACCCCTAAAAATTTTTTTGAACAACTTCAAAAACCTAAATTTCTTTCCATTCCTCCAGAGATAATCAGATGGTATGTTGGATCTTGTAATTGTAAAAATTTTTTAAATCTTATTAAAATATGCAACTCAAGCTCTTGCAGATTTGGCTATCTGACTATAGAAGATTCCAAAGATCTACTCTTTAAATGTCCACATACGAGTTCTTTTTTTGAAAACTTCTTAAACATCATGGTTTTTCTTTCAAGTCTCTAGATAGTCTAATTTCAAAATCCGAGCTTTACTTAACTACACAAACTTTTATCAAAAAACTTGAAAATTTTCGTAAGCTTCATGTACCCTAATCTTCCACTGATTTTCTTTCTATTCAATTGTATAAATACTTCTTTTATCATTACTATTCTTTCTAAAAATTAGCTGATACTCCTAAACAGAATATATTCTAAAAGCATCCTGTCAGCTTTCAAGTCCTCTGCGTCTTACAAGTTGCGTCAATAAATCAAATCATTAAAGTGAGAGGGTGTGCCTAAATTATGCCCAGCTCAAAAAAGTTGTGCCCAGCTCGGGAATTTTACTTTATATATTATCATTCAAATGAATATATTAAGTTTCTTTTCCCTTAATTGTTAATTAATAACTTTTTTCTGCTTTTTTTCAATATTTTTTTCATAAAACACATATAACTGTTTTTTAATTATTTTTTTTTTAAATTAATAACAATCAATTC
>JAUIRK010000731.1:0-174072 GCA_030549495.1 Nectonema munidae
TAATAATAATAATAATAATACTACTACCAATACTACTTTTTGAAAATTTTTACTTGTTTGATTTGAAGAAAGAATTAAACTGTTTTTCAATATTTCTTTTTCATGATATATATATCATTAGAAAGCTTATCGTTTGCTACATACTCTAGAATAATTTATTTTTGCAAAAGTTTTAACAAATTTTAATAAATGGACTTTACTTCGAAAAATTTTGTCTAAATTTTTGAAAAAATTACGGACCACCTTTTTATTTAAGCATAATGTGAAGATTTTTAAAAAAAAATTGAATGAAAATGATATCATTGGAAAGGTATACTCTTTGTGGTTAACATAGGCTAGGTTATACAAATAAATATATTTTCATTTTTCCAAAATCTGCTTTTATGTGAGGTCAGACAAGTTTTATCTAGTTTCAAAAAATACCAATAATAATTAACGTTCTTAATTTATATAATATTTTTTCAATATTTTATATTCACAAAGGTAAAATATGATTTTTTACATTTTAAAATTTCATAGTTGAAGAAAACTGTCGAAAATTAATATATATTTTTTACTTTTTATGGGTCAGTAGTACAGGTCAGTATAATGTTTTTCTAATAAATTTAAAATTATTTTTGAAGTGAAAAATGTTGATCGAATGTACAAGATTTGAAGCTATACTCTTTGTGGGTAAAATAGGCTAGGTTTTACAAATAAATATATTTTTATTTTTCCAAAATCCGCTTTTATGTGAGGTCAGTTAACTTTTATCTAGTTTCAAAAAATACCAATAATTAACGTGATGAGTTTATATATTATTTCTTCAAAATTTTATATTCACAAAGGTAAAATATGATTTTTTACATTTTAAAATTTCATAGTTAAATAAAACTGTCGAAAATTAATATATATTTTTTACTTTTTATGGGTCAGTAGTACAGGTCAGTATAATGTTTTTCTAATAAATTTTAAATTATTTTTCAAGTGAAAAATGTCGATTGAATGTACGAATTTTGTTGGATAATCGTAGTCTACTTTTATTTAGTTTAGATACAACCTTTCTAATTTTTAACGAAGAGCATTCGTTATATTTATACCGACAGTGTGCGAATAATAAATCACATTATTGATTGATTTTAGAGCATAGATGAACACATGTTGCATTACGCGTTTGTGAGCGCAGTGAATTCTTATCTCGCATACGCTTCACCGCGTCTTTAGCACGCGTGTGTGGTTTATTTTATCGGGCTAGTGTACGCTTAGTTCATTTGTAGTTTATTGGAGAATTTAGTCACTATCAAGATATTTTTAATTTAAATTGAATTTGTCCATCTTTTTCCTTTTGTGTCAAAGAGATAATTTTTTAGATGAAGAACGTTGACAACTTTTTGTAATTGAACAATCAACATCACGAATGATTCATCAGAAAAAATCCTTTGAAATAAGATTGGTTGACAAATATTCAGGCTTGATAATAAAATACACGATACTGATAAAAAAAAGTCTAAGATCACCAAGAAGATTCTTTAATCAGAATGCTTTGAGAGAGGAAAAAAGTAATTTTATCCTTATAAAAAAATTTTCGAACACACATTGAAGAATATAAATTTCTAATGAAAAAAAAGCTACCAAGAAAGGATCATCATGGAATGAATAGCAAAATTACATACTGTAAATTATAATATGACCTAGAGACTACAAGCCGATAACGAATTTGTAGCCAAAAAATGGAAGTCCTATCGAGTTACATAAGTTAGTGTAGAATGAAATATTTTGAGTGAATTAAACACCTAAAGTTGGTTTATTAAATAAATTAAGAAAATAATTACCAGATAAATACTGCAAGTTGAAGTTATTTTTATGTTTATATATTTGACATTGATTTACAGGTTTAATCGATTTTTTGACAGGTTTTATTGATTTCATAAAAAAATGACATCACCATTAAATTCTACATATTTGAAATGTATAAAAAAAATTTATAAGAATAAAAATTTTAATTTTGACATGGGCTGTCATATTTAATTGACTAATTGTTGCATAAATTGTTTCTGCATCAACCTAGGGGGCAAGGTCAATTCACACGACTCCCAATGGGAGCTTGTTTTAGCCCAGCTATCCTACAAGGAGTCATGGCCAGAATCCTGGGGACTTTCAAGGCACGCCTCCTGCTAGATTGGATAAAATGAATGAGATTCGTTCTATACCTGGATGGATCTCCGATCTGGAGCTTCTCGCAATCACCCTCGCGCACTTCCTTTGGCCAAGGCTCAAGATCTTCTCAGACTCAATGATGGCGATTGGAGCAATCAAGAATATGGGCAGCAGCTCAGTAAGACAAGCTATCCTACTGCTCTGATTGGAGGCTTCCAGCAAATGGACCAACGACCTCCGCTCATCAATCAACCATATCAGGTCTGAGGACAACCCGGCAGACGGTCCGTCTCGCCGATGGACAACGGCAAACACCCACAAAGTCAAAATCTGGGAAGCCACCCTCCTAGTGGATTACAGAATCTGGAAAGATTTCCTCCAAAGCATTTGGAGGCTTTTCGAAGATACCACCAAAAGGAGACTGACCAGATTCCGACACGCAGGTCTTGCGCAAAGTTACGTCAATGCCATGTAGATAGGCCCTATCGAATGTCCAGAAGGCGCCAACGAGTCATCCTTGGGGCTCGCTCATTGGCTAAAGCAACTGGATGGCAAAGGGGGGCTACGCCCCCCTTGTTCGCAACAAATGTGCTAACTGCCCGTCCAATGGGATCCTTGAAGCAACCGGATGGCTTTTTTTTAGCCCTATAAGCAGGCCCGTAGCTAGGACTTTTCAAATGGGAGGGCTGGAAAAAAATTGGGGGGGGGGGGGGGGGGGGCTAAATATTTTCACAAAAATTTTTTAGGTACTTATGGGTTATCTCTCCCCCATTCAAAAAAATTTTTTTAGTAAATTACTGAAAAAAATTTTTAAGTGGGAGGGAGATAGCACAGAATATATAGGCACAAAAGTGAAGAAATGCAACAAATATTATATTTGCAATCGTGCATTGCACGTATAGGCAGCTTTTTATCATGTGTCCATGCGAGAGTTCCTCTCTTCTGGGGGTGCTATTCGTGTCTTGAGGAATCCTCGATTGCTTTTGCATCTGGGCCTTTGACTGAAAAAAATCATAGATTGCGTTCTTCGATGCATCTTCGGGTTGAGTGGGTGGGAGTGAGAGCGAAGCAAGCAAGAAAAGAAAGTGATCAGTCCTGTGCGTGGCTGTCCTTTTATACCCGATGAACCATCGGAAGCTCCTCCAAGGATCCCATTGGACGGGCCGTTAGCTCCCTTTTGCAACGATAAACATCATCATCTCCCTATACTTTCTATTAAACGTAATTCTCTAATTCAAAAAACCATGCCTGATCTTTCTTTTTGGGATAAATCAATTTTTTGACAGTTTTGATTGATTTTCATAAAAAAATGAATATCACCACTAAATTACGCATGTTTAAAAATGGGTATATATGTGTAAAAAATTTTATATTATTACTTAGATAAAAAGTTTCTTTTTAAGGTGAGCTGTCATATATAAATCAATGCTTTGATAACTTTAATTGCTTTTTATAAAAAAAATGAATATCACCGCTGAATTCAGCATGCTTGAAAATGCGTGTATATGTGTAAAAAACATTATATAATTATTTGGATAAAAAGTTTCATTTTTAAGATGAGCTGTCATATGTAAATCATTTTTTTACAGGTTTGAATGATTTTCATAAAAAATGAATATCACCACTGAATTCAGCATGCTTGAAAATGGGTATATATGTGTAAAAAACATTATATAATTATTTAGATAAAAAGCTTCTTTTTGAGATGAGCTGTCACATTTAGATCAATTTTTTGACAGGTTTGATTGATTTTCATAAAAAATGAATATCACCACTGAATTCAACATATTTGAAAATGGGTATACATGTGTAAAAAACTTTATAAAATTATTTAGATAAAAAGTTACTTTTTGAGATGAGCTGTTACATTTAGATCAATTTTTTGATAGGTTTGATTGATTATCATAATAAATGAATATCACCACTGAATTCAGCATATTTGAAAATGGGTATACATATGTAAAAAACTTTATATAATTAATAAAAAGTTCCTTTTTGAGATGAGCTGTCAAATATAAATCAATTTTTTGACAGATTTGATTGATTTTGATAAAAAAAAAATGGACATCACTACTGAATTCAGCATAGTTGAAATATATATGTAACATTAAAAATATTTATAAAAACTTATTAATATCTGAGAAAAATGGGGGGGGGGCACTTTACGCCCCCTCCCCCAGCACTTGAGCGGACAAATTTTGCCCCGCAGTAATAGGGTTAAAGGAGGGTTCATCACGCTTGTCAAGAGTGAATGGCCCTACGTGAAGTCTTCTCACTGTTCACTACTCCGATATGCTTTTGAGTCAAAAACTCTACCACCGCGTTTGTTGGAAGTCATGAAGTTGCGGTCAAAGTGATCAAATTCATTCGTGAGAGGGCCAAAAATCATCAGTTCTTCCAACTTCTGGCCAATGAAATGGGAGCGCAACATGTGGGACTTCTGTTCTACACCAAAGTTCGTTGGTTATCCAGAGGGAATGCCTCTCTCGGCTGTATGAACTCCGGGTGGAGGCACAAATCTTCTTGCGAGAGAACGAAAACAACTTCCATGTCCACTTCGACAATGAAGAGTTTGTTATGATGCTCGCCTACCTGGCTGATATATTCGGCCGACTCAACGAAATGAAGCAGTCTCTGCAAAGTCGTTATGTGACAATCAGTGACGTTCAAGACAAGCTTGCAGGACTGACTGTTCGAATAAGAGTCTGGCAGGCACGAGTTGAGGCCGGGTCCACAGCCTCGTTTCCTTTCTTGGGCGAGCATCTTCAGACACAGAGGATTGAGCTTCCCATCGGCATCAAAAAGTGCATCACTGGACGTCTCGAGATTCTATCCACTGAGTTCAAATCTTATTTCGACGATGCACCATTGGATGCTCCATGGCACAGAGACCCATTCAACACCGAAATTGAACCTATACTGAAGACGAAACTGAGGAGCTGGTAGAGTTAAAGGTTTCAAAAGCAATGAAACTGGACATCGGTAACAGAGAAGACCTCTCCACCTTCTGGGTGTCTGTTCAGGATGCGTATCCTCTACTCAGCAAAAGAGAATTCGTAATGCTCATCCAATTCGCCACAATATACCTTTGCGAATGTGGATTTTCTGACATAGCAACCAAAGGAAGTTCAGAAACCGTCTTGATTTTGGGAACGATATCCGTCTTGCTGTGTTCAAGACGGAGCCAAACATAAAAGGCCTCGTCACACGAGCCCAACAGCAAGTGTCTCATTGATTGTATTGTTCAGCAAAATTTAAAGTGTTAATCATATTTGTGGTTTACTTCTAAAAATTGTCTCCAAAACATTTATTCAAATTTGACAATGAAATATATGTTTTCCTAGTTACATTTCTGGGCTCAGTTTTTGCTTTTTGAAAATTTCTACAAGCGTCAATCAAATTTGCGGTTTATGTCTGAAAATTATCTCCAAAAATATTCTCTCTAATTTTACATGAAATATATGTTTTTTATACGAAATCAACCATGAAAGTTTTATTTCTGAAATCAGTTTTTGCATTTAGAGATTTTAAATGTATGAAAGTGTCAATTAAATGTTCGATTTACGTCTAATGTCTACAGAAATATTTTTGAAATTTAAATAAATATCTCTTTTTATGCCAAATAAGAAATACGCGATACTGATTAAAAAAAGCGTAAGAATCATCAAAAAGATTCTCTAATCAGAATGCCAGAATTGAGAGAGGAAAAAATCTGTTCAAAATAAATGCTTAAAAAAGTTTTTCAAACATACTTTGAAGAAAATAAATTTCTAATGAAAAAAAAGCTACCAAGAAAGGATATCATCATAAAATGAATAGCAAAATTACATATTGTAAAGTATAGAAGATATGACATAGAGACTACCAGCTGATAACGAATTTGTAGCCAAAAAGCGAGATACATAAGTTACTGAGAAATTGAATATTTTGAGTGAATTAAACACCTAAAGTTGGTTCATTAAATGAATTAAGAAAATAATTACCAGAGAAATACTGCAAGAAGAATTTATTTTGAAGTTTATATATTTGACATTTATTTACAGGTTTAATGGATTTTTTTGACAGGTTTTATTGATTTCATAAAAAATGAAAATCACCATTAAATTCTACATACTTAAAATGTAAAAAAAACTTTTTATTAGAATAACAATTTTAATTTTGACATGGGCTGTCATATTTAAATGATTTTTTGTCAGGTTTGAGTGATTTTTATAAAAAAAAAAGGAATCTCACCAGTAAACACATCGTACTTGAAAATGGGTATATGTGTTTAAAATACTTTATATAATTATTCGAATAAAATGCTTCTTTTTGAGATAAATCAATTTTTTGACAGGTTTTATTGATTTTCATAAAAATTAATTTCACCGATGAATACAGCATGCCTGAAAATGGGTATATATGTGTAAAAAACTTTTTTAATTATTTAGATAAAAGGAGAGCTGTCACATTATATAAATTTTTTTGACAGGTTTGATTGATTTTGATAAAAAAAATGGACATCACTACTGAATTCAGCATATTTGAAATATATAATATGTAACATTAAAAATAATTATAAAAACTTATTAATATCTGAGAAAAAAAGGGGGGCAGCACTTGAGCGAACAAATTTAGCCCAAAACTAATAGGGTTAAGAATGGCGATCTTAAGCTACATACATGTATTTTGTTCGTGAAAGTGTTTCCCCTCATTACCCCTTTGGGTCCATATGGACACATAAAGATATTAAACATGTGTAAAAATCACAATTCAATTCATAAAGCTTTGTGATGTTTCTTGAATTTGTTTTATCAGAATCAATTATCATATTTAAAAATTTTTTTTCTAAAAATCATTATCTATTAAGACAAAAATTAAAAAATCACATATTACCTTTATCGGGGGTCCATTCGGACCAATATGATTTTATACATTTTAAAACTTCAATAAAAAACGAACTAAAGATTAAAATAATTTTTTACAACTCTCATTTTTTTTCGAGCTCCCAAAACCCTCACAAAGAAAAAATATAAAATAAAATTCCTTTTTTTTTTTTTTTGTTTTTTTTTCTACATCATACAAAAAAAGTTTAAAATATAAAACAAAATATGTAGATAAAGTTAAAGTTTTGGGAAGATTTTTATAAGTTTATAAAACTAAAAGTAGCAAAATAAAATTAAATTTTAAGTAACTTTATTGTGAAATTTGTTCTGTTACATTTTTTTTCAAAATTTTAGCACTTTTAGAAATCATGTCTACTAAAGTAGTTTGCGGATTCCAAAATCAAAAATTATATATGCTGGTAATAACTCCGAAAGTTCTTTTTCCGATATTTCATCTGATAGCTATGATCAAATATCACATATTTCTTCTTCATCATCTTCAGGTGACAACGATACAGATTACTTGAATCAAAGCACTTCTTTATTTTGGAAAGACAAAAAATGGTGTGGAGTTGTGAACTCAGGCAAAAGAAAATCTTGCAATATAGTATCTTTCCACAGGGTACTCAATTTCACATATTGATGAAGAAGCTTCAGCATTTTCTTTGTTTTTTCCACCCAATATTTTGAACTTGATTCTTAAAATTACCAATCAAAGAGGAAATGAAAAATTGGAGACAACTGGAAAGCTTTGGATTTTGTGGAACTGAAGGCATTTTTTGGTGTTTTAATTTTGCTTGGAGTCTACAGGTAAAAAAATGAAGCAACAAAAAATTTATGGAGCCAAGAGAATGGACGCCCAATTTTTGCTGCAACTATGACACGTCATAGATTTGAAGAGCGGTGCTCAACTTTAAGTTTTGACAATAGTGCAACAAGCCCAAAGAAAGCAAAAAGATAAGTTTGCAGCCTTCCGAGACTTTTGGGAAATCTGGAGCCCTATTTCTCAAAATTTGTATAATTTAAATTTTTTCACTACTATCGATGAACTATCGTGGCAGAGTTCCGTTCAAACAATACATGCCTAAAAAACCAGCAAAACATGGCATAAAATTTTGGGCGTTATGCTAGCTGAGACACATTATGTCTGGAGAATCAAACCCTACTTGGGAAAAAATTTTGATTCCATAGAAAAAAATTTAGCAGAAAATGTTGTTTTGGAGCTATGTGATGGTTTGAAAGGTCATAACATAACCTTTGATAATAATTTTTTACATCATATTCTTTGGCTGAAAAAGAACATCACATGTTTGGATACATTGAAAAAAAACAAGACATCAATTCCTATATAAAACAGTGTTACTTCAAGCACCCACCACCACGAAATAAATTGTAATGAAACAAAGAAAAAAACTCCATTGATAATATCTGACTATAATAAAACAAAGGGTGGAATTGACAGCTTTGTTCAAAAGTTTTCTTATTACACTGTTTCTAGAAACACTAATAGATGGACAATGGCTGTCTTTTTTTAACATTTTAGACATTTCCGCTCTAAATTCTTTTAATCTTTATTCTGACATTACAAAAAAATATGAAAATTGCCCATATAAAAGAAGACTATTCTTGGATGCCTTAGAAAACAACTGGTTTCTGCGCAAATGGATAGAAGAAAAACTCTCCCTAGAAGCATTCCAGCAAAAGAAAAAATAGCTAGTAAAATTAATGGCATCCCAATGAAGAGAAAAAGAGGAAGGTGTCATCTTTGTAAAGGTTCAGACAATAAACATGATTCCAGTTGTATCAAGTGCGACAAATTTGTTTGTAGAGAACATCATAGCAGTGTTTGCAATAATTGCTTCAATTTTTTTTAAACTTTTATAATTCTATTATCTTCAATAAATTTCTTTCAATTTTTAATTATAAACATTTAAAATTAAAATGGTTCCATATGGACCCGAAATTCTTAAAGAAAACCCCTTAAATATAAATTAAGGGCTAAGGGGTCTAACTAATAGGGGTAATGAAGGTCACACCACTTGGTCTGTTGGAAAGCACAACCAGAAAGTGGGTGAGAGGGGAATAGAGCAATACGTGAAGAAACACATGGTTTGAATATGTAAGAAGGTTGTTTTGCAAAGACGGACGGACGCATTCAAGATTAGCATGGCAAGCATGGGGCACATGTTAGACGCACCAACTGGCAGGCACACACACTCCTTCCACTTTGCACTGTGGCGCGTGATGGGAAGCATACGCATTCCATCAACAGTGACGTTTTAGGCCTGTGAGGCGCGTGAAGACAAAGTAGGAGCGAGCGCGTTGCTGAAAATCAATAAGAATTAGGCAGCAGCGAGCATAAATAACATTACAATAATGAATAACATTAACATGATCAAGTACACACACACACACACACATAGAGCAGAGTAAGAATGTGAACACGCGCATGTTCTTAGACTTATTGTAAACGGTGTTCGTGTGATTAGATCTGAAGAAGATTCATACAACAATAATTGTTGTTATTGTCATTAATGCGATTTAACGTCGTGAAAAATGTGTGATAGGTGAAGAAAAGAATCTGCATTACTTTCTCTTCGCACACAACAAAGAGGAGACCTCATTGACTCGCTAGCTATTCCATTCAATCAATTTTGCCATGAATACGTCAGTAGGTAAGTTAATTACAACTTATCTTGTAAGCACTATCCCGACTCTCCATTCCATCCTTTATGCAAGTAAAACCTCTCTCCTTCTTTCCAATTCTTTTGACTGACCACTTTCATTTTGGAAATGCAAGTTCATACAAAATTACTATTACCTATCAAAAGTTTGTTTATACCAAGACAATGAGTTCGCAATAAACCAAAAACTCTTCTTTAATTCATAATTCTTCAAAAAAGGCATCATCAATTGCGTCATCAACTTGCAATGTTGTGTTTTTTCCATCTTTTGGGTACACCCCTTTTTTGCGTTCTTTATTTTTCACCACACGAACCTTTTAATCTCTCCATATTAAAATAATTTAATCGTGAGAGACAGAGAAAGTAGTCCTCAACTTTTTCTGAATTTTGAGGAGACTCGATCTTTAGTAGCATACTCTTTAATCCCCGGACTTCCGAGCAGAGCTTTTAAGTTAAGATTTTTAACCAAAATCTTAATGACTTCAAATATTATTACTCCACACGATGTAAATAAAACAAAAACTAAAAAAATGGAAAATTTATTATATTGTGACTAATAAGTTATAGTTAACAAAGATGTTATCTTACTATTTTTATGAAATTATTTAGTAATTGTTCTGTTGAGTCGTGAAGTGTCTTCTGGGCACAGTAAAGCATAACGGTCCCGTTACTCTTTTCATTTCAAACGAGACCGTTAAAAATTTTAAGCGCTAAACAATACTAGTTTTGCCTCGAACCAATGCATAAATGTAATCATCCGAAATAACTTTTTATTGGTGTGCATTGGATGTATTATGAAGAAAAAGACAACTTCTATATTTTGTTCCAATCATTCTGACGTATCAGAAAGATTGACACATTTATAATGAATGGCCGATTTTGACGCTCGCGAATAATAGTCCCCATATTCCTTCGTAGATTCTCGAGTAATGCTGCGCGACGCAGGCCACTTGCAAAAGTATGGGCAGTGCACAAGTATGCTGTTAACGGGAATGCAACAAGGGCTATATGTTTTTCAACGCTGCTGAGGGGGATGTTAATATTCTATATTTGCCAATAAATTCATGCACGTAGCATTGTTTCGCATTGATTGATCTGCCCTGCTATTGGTTAACAAGGACAGTGCCAACACAAGCAGTTCAGAGTTAGACAGAAGTCTCTTTTTATTTCTTGCTCTTTGACGAGATCATCAATTAAATGAATGCATCTACTCATGTGTCTGTGCGTGGCAATGAAGGAGTCTCTAAATTTCGACATTACTTAAATTTAATTCTGTGATCCATGTCTTTTGATGAGTAATTTAGTGAATCCAGATGTGTCCGTTTCATCTAGCACCTTAAGTTATCTGGAACACTTTAAAAAGTTTCTATGCTTGTGTGACCTGGCTTCTAAACATTATTTGACCAGTTTTCGTCAAAACTTTTATCTCTTTTTGGAAATTAGTTGGTCATTTGAGCAGGCAGTAGGCAAACATATCTCTTATGTGTTTATGCACAAAAATATTTTTTATAGTTCACATTCGTTAACTATGAGACAGAATAAATTCTTTTGCTAATTTGTTAATTATTTTGAAGAATTTCATGATGCTGTGTGACATGTTTTACACAGAACTCAAAAATGGAGCGATGTAAAATTGTCAGCTCATCTTTCAAAAAGAGTTAAAATAGAGAAACAAGATCAAAACTTGGATCAGATAGAAAACTCAAATTAGCCAATCAAATTTGCGGTTTATGTTTGACCAATTTTTTCTAAAAACATTTATCCACATTTAAATAAATATATCGGTATCGCAACTATAGGGAGGAATAATCTTCCATAGCTGGACAAGGATAGTCAGAATCGGAATCGAACCCAGACCATCTAGACCAGGGGTTCCCAACCTGGGGTTCGCGAACCCTTGGGGGTTCGTTTCACTTTTTTCAAGGGGTACTTTGTAAAGGTATCTGAAAAGTTTTTTTAATTTTTAACTAATATATACCACCTACATACATAAAATGGGTTGAAAATTTTCCCCAAAACCATAATAAAAAATAGTTGAAAGTTGTTTTGTATTTATTGAAATGCATCTTTGACTGATGATTAGCGGGGTTTAAAATCAATTAGTGTGAAAAAAAATATTAGGGGTTCGCCTAAGGCTGAAAATTTTGAAGGGGTACTTCGTGAAAAAAAGGTTGGGAACCTCTGATCTAGACCAATACCCTACGCTCCTGCCACTAGGCCATCTGCCGACAATTATCCCTTTTCAACTAATTATTTCTATTTAGACTTTAGAGTGTAAAAATATCAATGGTCGCCGACTAAAAATGATTAATATTTAAATAAAATATATTTTTTATACTTGATCCGATCAGGATCAAGTAAAGATGAGCACTCCCAAAAATGACCAGTAAAGAAAAGCACCCCTGATTTTTGACTAGTAGAGAAAAGCACCCCTGATTTTTAATAAGTAAAGATAGGCATTCCCAATTTTAACTAACAGAATAAATTAGAAAAAAAATATAGGATCAAATTTAATCAAATTGATATTGTTATATTAGAAAATAAAATTATATATTGAAATGACAAATTTATAATCAAATTGATATTGTGCTGCAATAGTGTTACAAAATCCATGAAATTTGTCGTACTTGTTTCGTTCGTTCCACGTGAATTCATGCAAATAAGAGTTCAGAAATTCTCTCTTACATCCGATCATTTGTTTTATTCTTTTTTTGTGTTTGTTCCAATATCTCTCCATTGCTTGTGTATGAACGCCTGTAGTACTATAAATAAAATTCAATGAGTGGTTAACAGTATGAGAGTAAGTCCGAAGTCTCTTTGAATGTTCCTGTATCCTTTCCATTGATCACTATGAATAATTGATCCAGGCACACCTACTTTTCTAATTATAGGCAACAGTGTTTCGGCATTGGGCGAGTCGACTATCTCCATATAACCCTGGTATGGTGATAAAGTAGGATCAACTATTTCAAGTACCCATAGAGGTTTCTGAGCATAACGTCCCCTATGGTGTTTTGGTTTATGACTAAAACAAGATTCATCAATCTGTAACGTTATGCCTGTTCAACCAAGCTAAATAGGATTGCTTTCATAAATATAATTCATAATAGGATTGCTTTCATAATTTGTTTTTCATAAATAAGCAAGTAAAGATCCCCCGTAAGCAAGTAAAGATAAGCACCCCCGTAGAAATAGGGAGTGCTCATCTTTACTTGATCCGATCTTCATGTTGATCTCATTTTCGTAATTTGGGTGTGAAGATGTCAATAAAATTTTTAGTTTCACTTGAAAATTTTCCTCAAAAATATTCATTCTCATTTTAAGTAAAATATCTTTTAAACTAAATTGACCGTGCTGATACTATTTTTTTGCAAGTTTTGACCATTACTATGAAAAAAGTGTTAACATGGAAATAGAATTAGTGATGTATTCCTAAAAAATTTTTGATAAACATACTTTCATATTAAAAATAAAATACATTTTTTATTTTCAATTTTTTTATGACTTCATTTCATGACTTATCATCATCATCATCATCCATTCGCCCTTCCGGGCATGGCCGTTTTCCCAGCTAACCAGGGTTGACCATTTGTTTGCAGCTTCTTTTCCATGTTTTTCTACATTGAGCATCTTCCGCTTTTACTTTTCTTTTGGCCATGTTTTCTACTACTGCTTTCATCCAAGTCTTCTTGGGGCGTCCCCTCTTCGCCTTTCCTTCAAACACTTCATTTTTGATACTTTTAGTCAATCTGACATGGTCCATTCTTTCCAAATGCCCGAACCATCTCAGTCTGTTTTCTTCCATGTACTCTTCTATGCAAATCATTCCCATCTTTCGCCTTAGGTAATCATTGGTAAGCCTGTCTTTTAGAGTTTTTCCATTCATCATCCGTATCATTTTCATCTCAGTACTCATCATTCTTTTTGTATCGGCTTTTTTAAGAACCCAGCATTCGCTTCCATAGCACATCGCACTTCTTACATATACCTGATAGAGTCTGGTTTTCAGCTTCAACGAGAGGATTTTTCCACAAAGAAGACCCGAAATTTCCTTGAACTTCGTCCACCCACATCGAATCCTGGCTGTCACAGATTTGGAAGAATCTCCAGAATCATCAAGCATGTCTCCCAAATAACAGAAACTCTGCACAACATCCACCTCATCCGTGCCTAACTTCACATTCTTTTCCATTTTTTCAAGTTTATCTGCTTCTAATTGACATCTTCGGCAGACAAAACTTTTCACGTTTTGCAAAGAGCCCTTGATTGTAGTGCATCTCTTATGCACCCACTTCTCACATTTGAAGCATTGTATTGCATTACGAACAACTCTTTCCCCACAACAAGAGCAAGGATCAACGTTGCTGATGGCATTTCTCAACATATTTTTCGTCTTAAAAATCATAACTTTGGTTTTGCTTACGTTGATCTTCAAGCCTTTGTCTTCTAGAACCTTTTTCCATGCCACGTACTTGTCACTCAAATCATTCAAGGTATTTGCAGCTAAAACCAGATCATCAGCGTATAAAAATTCTCTGTGATTTTTAACAATCGTATCAGAAATCGCATCCATTACAATAACAAACAATAAGGGGCTCAACACCGAGCCTTGATGAACGCCGACCCCTGTTGAAAACCATTCTGATATTTTTCCATCTACTCTAACAGCAGTTTTGGCATAGTTATACATTTCAATAACAGCTCTCACTTCATACTCCAAAACGCCCTTTTGTCTAAGAGCCCAAAAAATGACATCTCTTTGGACGCAGTCAAAAGCTTTTTCGAGATCGATAAATAAGAGGAAAAGATCTTTTCCAACTTTCATATGTTTCTCTATTAATTGTCGAACAATAAATACGGCGTCTATTGTGCTCTTGTTTGGCATAAAACCCATCTGCATTTCATCTATTCTAACACGTTGACGAATTCTTTTTTCAAAAACTCTCTCTACAATTTTCATAGGGTGTTCAAGCAGTTTTATACTTCTATAGTTTGAGCAATCTTTTACATCACCTTTACCTTTATAAAGTGGCACTAAAATACTCTTTCGCCAACCTTCGGGCATGTTTTCTCCGTACATCATTCGGTTCCCTATGTCTGCAAGTTTATCTTCCAGTCCACTTAACTTTAAAACTTCAATTGAAACATCACTATGTCCACTGCTTTTCCCACTTTTCATTGACATGATGGCGTCTTCGACTTCTTTTCTCGATATTATGTTCGCAGGACCTTCATTTAACTTCATAACTAAATTACTTTCAATTGTGTTTTTTCGGTTCAACAGATTTGAAAAATAGTCCTTCCATACTTTGAGTTTGGCGATCGTTGTTGAATGTAATGTACCTTCATTATCTCTTATGCATGCACTACCAATTATATCCTGTTTCTTTCTAGATTCAGTTTTTGCCATTCGGAATATTTCATATTCAACCATTTTGAATATTTCATATTCAACCAAAAAAGATGGACTTCATTTCATGACTTAGTTTTCGCAATTAGCGAACAAGAATCTGTGGAAATATATCAAATTTGATATTTAGAGAAAAATCAAATTAATGAAAAAACTCAATTTTCATAACAAAAAAACTCAAAACAAAAAACTCATTTTTGATTGAAAATCACAATTAAAGTTTTGAGCGAGGATAAAATTCTCACTAAAAAACCTCGTACATGTTTTTCATTTCTATACTCCTTTTTGACCATTACAGTATAAAAATGGACTAAAGTATCAATCGAAGTGGTAAAAATATTTTTTTTTCTAAAAAATCATTTGTCAAGTTTTTCTCGCAATCGTTATTTATCGGGATCAAGTAAAGATGAGCACTCCCTCTTTCTACAGGGTGCTTATCTTTACTTGCTTACGGGGATGCTTAAATTACTTTTAAAATTTAAATTACTTAATTTACTTGCTTATTTATGAAAAATAGAATTGCCTGCAAATATATTGCAGAATTTTTCAAAATGAGAACGAAAATTCATTATCAAAAAAAATGACAAACTTTTTTCCTCGCTTTATTTAATTTTTTTATTAGGATTTAACAATTATTTTCCTTAAATATTTTTTCATATCTTTCCACAGACGATAAAATTTTTCTTTTTGAATTGTTAAAAAAAACAACTAATAGCATGGATCGTTTTCTGTATGAAGAAATTATTAAGCCACTATTGGTTGAAGACCCGACTCCTGCGATGAACTGGATGAAGCAGCAGAATCTTTTGAGAACAGAACTGAAATGCCTTCAATGTAGGAAGTTGATGAACTGGACAAAACGTTCTTCAATTCAAGACAAATATGCCGGGAAGTGTCAAGTTAAGGAATGCAGTAAATATAAGCGCTACGAATCAATTTGCAAAGGTTCTTTTTTTTATCATTCAAAGCTTTCTTTGCAAAAGTGGTTAGAAGGAATATTTTACTGGTGTCAGGAACTGAGTGTTTTGCAGACTATGCAGTTTTTGAATGTTTCAAAAGTGACAGTTATTGACATGTTTTGTTTTTTTCGTGAAATTTGTATGAAACATTTTGAAAGCAATCCTATTTAGCTTGGTTGAACAGGCATAACGTTACAGATTGATGAATCTTGTTTTAGTCATAAACCAAAACACCATAGGGGACGTTATGCTCAGAAACCTCTATGGGTATTTGGAATAGTTGATCCTACTTTATCACCATCCCACGGTTATATTGAGATAGTCGACTCGCCCAATGCCGAAACACTGTTGCCTATAATTAGAAAAGTAGGTGTGCCTGGATCAATTATTCATAGTGATCAATGGAAAGGATACAGGAACATTCAAAGAGACCTTGGACTTACGCATCATACTGTTAACCACTCATTGAATTTTATTGATAGGACTACAGGCGTTCATACACAAGCAATGGAGAGATATTGGAACAAACAAAAAAAAAGAATAAAACAAATGATCGGATGTAAGAGAGAATTTCTGAACTCTTATTTGCATGAATTCATGTGGAACGAACGGTTCCTAGTCAAAACGGCCGAAACCAAAACGGCCAAAAACCAAAACGGCCAAAAACCAAAACGGCCGAAAACTAAAATGCCCAATAACAAATCTTAAATATTTTAACTCAAAATCAGTTTTGACTTATTTTTTAACAAATAAGTTTGCAAGTATTTTAATCCCTTTAAATTAAGTAAGACCTTTCAATTTTCCTTCTTTTTCCTCTTTACAAGAGATATAACATGATCAAGTTAATCTGAATATAGCGCCACCTTCTGTGTATAAAAGAAATGCATACATAAACTTCTTTTTAGTTTAGAATATTTGATTTGAAACTTATGCACATACCACGTAACTCAGTCTACACTTTTTCCTATACCCCGTCTTTCTGCTTCAGCTGATTAAGATTTCTTAGTCTAAGCTTTCAAAATTTTGTCGAGTTTTTTGATTTTGTTTTTATCTCTTCGTTGTTATTATTACGACGCACTTTCAATTATTTTGTTTTGATTTGTCTGCTAAAAGAAAAAGATTTTAAGTTTTTTCGTTTATTTCTTACAAGAATATGAAAACTAATCTTTTGGTACATAACAAATTCGTCATTTTTTATCTTTCCATTAATGTACTATGTTTACTTCTGAAGGTCTTGAAATACGTAACAAAAGAAAAATTCCAAAAATATTACTTTGTCACACTGAAGAAGGTAACTTAAACTAAAAGGTTCCTTCTAATACTATTTAAACGAGTTCATCCTCTAAAATTTATGATACGTCTGTCTACTTATATTGTGTGAAGTGAAAGATAGAGATAATAAAAAACTAGAAGCTAAAGAATCGTTTTGTAGGAAGGAAAATATTGAAGCAAAATTTTCTCTTGTCTGATTGATTGATTGATTGTTTGATTAAATGACTTCTTTTTTCTTTCATTTGTCATCGATAGATCACATATGTTTTGTCTCAAAAATAACTGCTTTTATGCCATCATTCGCATTTTGTATTTCAATAAAAACAAGCATTATAAAGGCAATAACATGCCAAATAAAAAACTGACGGCATTTAGTCAGTAAGATCTATACACATTTTAAGTTGTTTGTTACTAAGAACGGTTTTTATATTCTTCTAAAAACTTATTTCATTATAAATTCGATAAGTAAGGATAAAAATTTAGTCAATAAATTATACCCAGTAGATTTTTTTGCTCAACAGAAAAAATGAAAACAAAAAGAATTTTAGTAACGTAAAAAAGGGGCAAAATTGAAACACGCATGTTTTGAAAAATATGAGGTATTCCATTTCTAGTAACAAAATAATATATATCACTTTTCAATTCCATAAAATTATCCAACTTTTTAGTTAAACACTTTTTAGGTTTTTGCGCGTTCTAGTTTTAGGTCATTTTGGTTTTTGGCCGTTTCTGTTTTGGGCCGTTTTGGTTTTCGGCCGTTTTGGTTTCGGCCGTTTTGGTTTCGGCCGTTTTGGTTTTCGGCCGTTTTGACCAGACACCGAACGAACGAAACAAGTACCACAAATTTCATATATTTTGTAACACTATTGCAGCTATTTTATTTTCTAATATAACAATATCAATTTTATTAAATTTGATCCTATATTTTTATTTTTTTCTAATTTATTCTGTTAATTAAAATTGGGAATGCCTATCTTTACTTATTAAAAATCGGGGGTGCTTTTCTTTACTGGTCATTTTTGGGAGTGCTCATCTTTACTTGATCCATTTATTGTTTGTATGGTGCAAATATTTGAGTTAAGGAACGATCTGAAGCCACAGGTCTAAAAAAATTAAATAGTAACTCGCTTGTAATTGTCAATATAGTAGTCCTATTAGGAGATATATAGTTTACACGGAAGATAAACCGTTTTCTAATGAAGAGGGGTTGGATCACGTTTATGTGAAAGGGTGGGTGTTATTCATGCCAAGACGGGTGCATGTCTTCTTGCAAAGAGTGTGTCTGTGTCAAGCCCAGATTAAACTGATCACGGAACTCATATGTCAGCCTTGTATGAGTGAAAAACTTTTTCTTAGACATTTTACAGATATGAGTTTTAGAGGTATTTTAGAAAGAATGAATTTATTGCAATGCCAAAGTATACGGTATTAGAAGCAAAGCCTATAAAATACAAGAGTATACTCAAGACTAATTACAGCCGCTATTACTGTTGTTGTTACTCAAGTAACATTTTATTAAACACCGAAAGATAAACAAATAGGAATAGTATTTGGCTCACACATATATGTAAATAATATTTATTTACACGCAAGTATCAAAAATGTTCATTCATGGATAGTACTAGATTGATTCTTCCAAACATAATATTTTCTAACATTACAACAGCTCATCAAAATATTTGTTTTAATTTTTGATATCGACATTGAGATCGAGAATTCAGAATCCTCTTCAATTATATGAATAAAATTATTCCAGCATTTTGTAACCTTCTCAATTATCTCCTCTTTGTATTTTATATTTTGTGATCTAAAAAGGTCAAGTTTCAAAGGATGACAAATTTCATAAGAAAGTTTGGAGACAAAATGAAAAAATTTACAAAAGTTAATGGAACTTGTTCGGTGAAATATTTGAGTGCGGGTTTAATTAGTTGAATTTTATAAATGTCTAAACATTGTAATGTACTGAATTTGTCATTCGTGTGAATTGTAATTTAATCGAAAAATACCACGATAATTCTTTTTTTGTATAATAATAACATTATTTAAATTGTCATGTCTTCAATTAACTACTTAATGCGTCAGTATAAGTTCGACTAAAGCTTTATACAACATAATTTTAACGTCTAAAGCTAAAAATCTTGTTCCATGGAAGTTGAAATTGAAACATTTATTTTGATTGTGACATCGTTATTATGTGATTTCCAAGTAAGTTTGTGGTCTATATTTCCCCGAAAAGTGAAAGAGTTTACTAGATAAATTGGAAAAATATATCGCTTTGGTTTTGTCAAAATTTATTAAAGATGAGTATTCAATTTCAAAACAAATTTATTCAATCATAGAGATATTATAATCAGATGTGTTCACCTTTTCTAATTTCATTGATGAGGTAGGTGGACAAAAAAAGGCAAAGTGAAGCAGTCTTCTAGTGGACTTCGTCGTCAGCCTAAATGAGATTTTGTGGCTAAATTTAAAATGTTTAATGTTGATTTATTTTAAACTTATGAAAATAAAATTTTAAGAATAATTTGAAAATTTATTTTTTAAGAAAGAAAGAAGAAAGCTAAATTAATTGAGTAATTATAAAAATAAATAAATGAATAAAAGGGAAAATAATGATGATCTTTTGATTATGAATAAAGTGTAGAAATACGAAGAACAGATGGATCGTAACGAATTGCAGTCAGTCTTTCCTTTTTTCCAAAAATACGGATACTTCATGGACCATCAAAAAGCCTGAGCCATTATGGTATATTCATCCAGAAATGATCTTCCCGTAGATGATTGTAAAATTGAGGAATTTCTATAAAAACGAAAGTATTAAATCAATTTCATGGGTTTAATTAAACACTTAACTCTGAAATTACAGTTTTATTTCATGAAAACTATATGATTGGTTGCATTACATTTTGAAATTTTACCTTTTATCTTTAAAAAACAAATATAAAATCCCCTCCCTTAAATTTTTTTTTAAATTTTTTAAAAAAATTTTTTTTTTTTGTTTTTTTAAATATCAATTCCTTTTTTAATTTTTTTATTTTTTTTCAAAAATATTTTTGGGGTTTTTTTCCTTTAAAAAAAAGAGTTGTTTAAATAAAAAAAAAAAAAAAAAAAAAAAAAAAAATAATTAACCTCATAAATTTATATTCTTTTTTCATTATAAAACAACTCTCCTACAAAAGCCTAAATTTATTTGTAGATTTTTAAAAAATAATTTTAATTTTCTGTTCTCACACGCACAAATATTGAAGAAATATTTTTCTGGTGAAGTGTTAGGAAACTCTTCTTTATTATGTAATAAATATTCTCATAACCTGACGCGGGTGTACAACTTCATCTCCTACGATGGTTTCTATTCCCTAGTAACATTTTTTGGGGGTATAAAATATTAATCTACTTTATTTCGTTAGTACTTTCATATGGTGCAGGTGAAATGACTTCAAATTAATTTCATAGGCCCGTACTTGAACTAAAAATTTCACCCAAAATTTTTTTTTCACGAGAAGTTAAAATAATTTTTTTAATTTTTCCATTCGTACACTTATAAATAAAATATTTTCTGAAAAAAAATTGGAAAAATTTCATTCAATTTTTAAAAAAATTATTTTTGTCCAAAAAAAGTTGCCATTTTTAACGCGATTCTTTTTTAATTAAAATAAATTATTTTTTTCTAATTTTTACATTAACTTATTCAAAATTGCTTACATTTATTTTAAAATTTCAAAAATTTTTGATATATATTTTTGATTTTAACTATTTTTTAAAAAAATTGTGTTAAAATTTACAAATTTTAATTTTGAAATAGAACCTTATGCGAGAGTTTTTTAAAAACATTTTAAACCATGCCTATCTTAAAGAGAGATCCTTTCCCGCATTTTTCATTTCGTTTCGTTTTTGAAAAAATTTCAAAATTTTTTTATAATCCTTGGAACAATATGGACAATTTTCCTATTTTTCACAATATTTTAGCGTGTAAAATGAATAATTACATATTTTTTTTCTTTTTTTGCATATTCATAAAATATACCTAATATTTCTTTTATCATTCTGAATAACGAAATTAACTTTATTTTACTATAAATATTTTCATCATATAGTTTTCATGAAATAAAACTACAATTTCAAAGTTAAGTCTTTTATGTAGAATTATTGGAATAATGCTTTCATGTATGTAAAATATTTTTTGAAAAATTTTATTTTATTTTTTTAGCATTTTACGATAGATAAACGTTTGAAAAAGAAGCTTATAGAAAAAAATGATAGTTGTGAATAGTAAATATCATGGATTTTATTCAAAATTTAAATATTCATAATTTTGACTTTATAACAGAGGTGCACATCCTAAAAAATTTTTGGGGGAGGGGAGCGAACTTTTTGCTTTTGCTATAATTTTCGTTTTTTATATAAAAGAATTTTTGTGCAATGAACACAGCACCATTATTATCTGACACTATAATTGCACTGCAATCTCTCAGTCTCACCATAACCGAGAATAACAACTAGACTAATTTTATCAAGTATTTACCTTGTTTGTAATTCTGATTGCATCACTACATTCTAGCTCACTGGTTTTCAAACAGGAGTTCGAGTTGCAGTACGGGATCGCGAAGTAGTTCGATGGGGACCGAAAAGGGGTCATTCAGTGGATCGTTTTGCGCAACACATTGCACGCATATTGGGTCATTTGCGATTTTTGCTAACAAGTCACATTTAAAAGAATAAATAAATTAGCTTTTAAACTATTTTTACTTTTTTATTCCTTTTCAAGCTTGATTTTATAGATGTAAATGTGCATTTTTAATTAAATATGCCTCTCATACTTGAAACTTTGTTTTACTGCATTTATGTCTTGTAGGGAAGAGGAACCTAGGTGTCTTTTGTGTTCTGAAATGTTAGCATCCATTTTATAAAGCCCGGCAAGTGAAGCCTGCACTGGAAGCGAAGCACTCGAGTTCAGTAAACAAAACGATTTACTATTTTAAACGTCGGGCTGAACGATTGCACAAATCCAGGCTTGATAACATAGGAATGTTTTTGCAAAATATTAAATATGCTTTGAAAGCTTTCTAAAAAGTTTTAAAAATTACTCTACAATATTGGAGAACAGTTGATAGAACAGTTGATATTGCCTTGCTACAAAGATATCAGATTGAATGTGCTAACAAGTTCTGAACTTGTAAAATTGAAGCATATCTTTCTGTCAAACAATGCCGTTAGAAGGCTATAAAATAATATAAATTACAATGGAGAACAGTTGATATTGCCTTGCTGCAAATATATCATATTGAAAGTGTTAAGAAGTTATGAACTTGTAAAATTTAAACATCTTCCTGGCAAACGAACGATACTGTTAGAAGGCTAATAGGAGAAATGTCTGATGACATATCAGAAGGGGTTTTATTGATTCTGAATTCAGTTTTCAACTCTTTTGCAATTCAGCTTGATGAAACGATGGATCGCACGTACAATATGTACTTGTTAGACAATTTTTTGTTTTACAAAAAAACTCTTAGCAATAGACGACAACAAGGGAAATATTTGATAAGGCAGACAATTTTTACAGCATTTTAAGCCAAAACATCCACTTGCAGTGGGTACTGACCGTGATCTAGCAATTGTTTGTTCTAGTTTACAGACTGATTAAGCAAGAATCTTCAAATCTAATTGGCACCGAGTGGGTTATTCATCGCTACGCCTTAATAATGAAAACCATACTTGATTGGTTGAAAAATGTTCTCAATGAAGCCATTAAAACTGCGTATAATTAAAGCAAATGCATTCAACCCTTGTTTGATTTCAGATTTATGCAAACAAAATGATTCCGAATTTGAAAAACTCTTGCTTCACTCAAATGTAAAGTGGCTCTCAAAAAGAAAACTTTTGAAGCGATACTATGGAAAGAAATCCAGCAATTTCTGCAAACCAAACCAGACACATGTATAATTTTCTGATGTTTTATGAATTGCCTTAACGTTGCGCTGTAAGGAAAAGAGATCACAGTACTCCATTGTCATCAAAAATTGTCAACTTTTAAATTTAAACTGCAATTATGGCATTCTTAGACAAGAAAAATCTTGTTCGGTTGAACATATTTGTTGTCCTGGAGGCCATAAAATACCGTTTAGTATATCTTAGCCAAGAAATTTCTCTTTATTTTTCTAACCTACAAAAATTTGAAAAATACTATCAATTTATTCCTAACCTGTCTATAATCTCCATTAGTAATCTGGGTTCAAAAATCTTCTTAATTCAAGAACAGTTTATTGATTTGATTAATGATTGAGGAGGTGCAAAGCATCTTTTTTTGTGAAATGTCTCAGCAATTTTTCGATTGTAATCGGACAGTCCTATGCTGATGTTGCAAAGGTGGTTTTGAAAGATCTGATTCGATTTGCCATTGTGTGAACTAGCGTTTTCCACGCTACTTTCCATTCAAAAGAAATCTCGAAGCAAATAGGAAAATGGATATGAGAGTTGCATTGGCCAAAACAGAGCCAAACTTAGACAAACTGGTTTTAGCAAAGCTGATGCATTCATCCCATTAATTGGATTATCCAGACACTTTTGGGATAAATAATTGTGTCAATTTTTAGTACAGAACTTTATATGTTGATTTATTCTTTTTAAATGTGAGCCCGAGCTATTAAAAAATTATAAAGACCTTCAAGCCGAAAATTTTTACAACGTTTGTGAACAACTCTTCAAGCTGAACAACAAGGGAACAAAATCATTCATATATGATAGATCACTACTCATTGGGTGTGATTAAAATTTTATCCCTCGTTATTTCCATACACCAATTACAATTATTAAAAAGAATGATCACAGTTTATCTGTATAGTCATCGCTAGATATGCTATCCTCCAACCAAGTAGAGGTTTCATACCATGACTTCAAATATGATCTCTTTTGTAAGTCTTTAGGGAATAGCTTTGGTTGAGCTGATTTTATATATGGTGTTCGAAGGTTGGTAATACAGTCAGACCTCATTTATCCTAGAGTAGATTATTCGACAACCCCGCTATCCCATGCAATATTGATCAAGAGTAAGATTTTTCTCAGCCTTTCATCTCATTAATTGTCAACAAGCCTGGTTCATATCAAGTGAATTGGTCAGGTGGATTGATTACTCTGCACTGAAGAAATGCATCGTTGCTTTAAGTTAAATTTTAAAATTTTTAGCAACGAAATGTCACCAAACTAGATCAATAGCACAGACAAACAAAGAATCATCTTATAGAATCTTCATATTCTACCTACACACTTCATTGAAAATATATTTAGCACTTGTGTTTTGAAGCCGTGAATTTAGATTAGGCTCTTTTAAATAGAAATTGAAGGCTTAAAATTTTTGCAAGAAAACTTGCTATTAGTACAAACCTTAAATTATAAATGATCTTTTCCATTCCCTAAGTTATACGCCTGCTTTGTAGATATTGACATAAGCACAAGATTTCGTGCACAGTGAAAAGATTATTTTATCAAGACCAAGTTTTTGTCCATCAATGTGGAAAGGTGAGTCGAGTTCCAAGAGCATGACAAAAAAACTAGCGAAAGCACACATAAGTTTATCAAAATTCCGAACTAATCTTTACAGAAGGCCTTTGCACACCCGTAAAAATACTTTCTGGATGCGTCCATGCCATATCTCAGCGCCTAATCGAAATATATTCTCTAGTTTTCCAAACTAGTGAGCGTATCGAGATTTATAACATATCATCTTTCATATAAATTCATCATCACCCTTCTTTATTTCAGTTATTTCCACAAAAGCGTGTCAAATTTCGATTTTGTTTTACGTCGACTTCAGCTTTTTTTAATCATTATTTTCTTTAGTTCAGGAATTTATTCTACTCATTATTTCAAAAAACTTCTTTCCAAGCTTTTACAATTCTTTCAAAATTTTCAACATAAATGAGCAAAAAAGGTAGCCAACTTTTTCTTTTAGCCTAGCTCACTAAAAAGTACAAGTTAATGATTTTAGAGACATTGACTGGTAATCTTTTGTTTAGTTGGTTTGTAAACTTTTAACTAAATAAAAAGTCTTTCAACTGAAGTATATTAAAAACGTGTTTTTGCTTTTTGATTTTGATATTTTTACGCAATCTATATTGCGTAGAAAAAATAGACTGCTAAAAAAGTTAGTAACGGGACATTTGGCCGAACAAAAATTAAAAAAAAGCCCATTCGGCCCAATGGAAGATCTGTGATGTAACTTACTTCTAGTAGATAAAATTATTCATCAAATAATTTGTGTGAATAATAAAAAAAACAAATTATACTGTAGATTTGTAATCAACCATGTCATGTCAAACAATTTGGCAATGTTGCTTCGAATAGATAAGTTATTCTTCACATAATTTTTTATAGAAGTTAAGAATAATAAAAAAAACAAAAATTACGCCGCATATTTGTATAGAGCAAAAGCCTGGAAACTTCCTGGAAGTTAAGAAACTCTACAGAAATGGTCAAATTGAATGTACATGTGTCGGTAAAATGTTGATTTGTCCAAAGGTCGCTTCGGTAAATTTTTCGGTCACGAAAAAGTTAGCTTTAACTTGGATATATGAACCTGCCTTATCAAAGGAACTTTGATAACCCATTTACGACCAATGTTCCCAAAGGGAGCGCAGACGAATTCCTACTTTAAATGGAATTACTTAAGTCGCCTGCTTTGCTTGGGCTCAAATGGGATTTTATTAAACAGGGAAAGAAGTGTTACTGGGACGCAAAAGTTGACTTAACTCCCCCGGTGATTCTATTATATTGCTCGCCTCTAACTTTCCCAACATCGCGATCAGAGTCACTCCTAATTGAAACTTGTGAAAATCTAGTTTACGCATAGCGTTTGTTGGAACGTGGGTCAAAAGTGTCTGCTAGAAATACATGTTAACACTCTAGATAGATCGAGGACACTGAGGCGTGGCCGGCCACACCAGAAACGATTAGAAGAGACCTTACGGCTTACGCACACTTGCACTTGCCACTTTTCCGAAATTGGCATGTTTCTGGGTTTTGGTGAATCCGAGGCATGAGAATATGGCGAGTTTTGATAGCCCTGTTCTCCTTCGCAGAAGAAAAAGAGAGAGGGCGGCAAAATAAGAGAAGAAAAATCGCGTGCGTGAAAGAAATGTGAATCAAATTAGAGATTCGCCATGAATATTTGAGTGGTGTAAGCCAGAAGTAGGTGAGGAGAGCTCGAGAAACTACAAGTCTTCTTTTCGTCATCCTCTCTTATTTTCGTCATCCTTGCGCAAAGTCAGTTGTCGTGATGGCTGATGATAATATGAGCGTGTTATAAATTGTCATGGTGTGTTCTATGAAGTTATTTCTTTTTTGCTTGCTCTACTTGTGCATGTCTCCATTTTGTTTTGTTGGTGCAACAGCAGTTGATACGAGTAAGCCGAATAATAAATATTATTTATCCAAATCACACAAATACTTGGAATAGTTGGCGTGCTCTGAGATCAGGAGATTCTTCCACCACTCAACGCACTCGCCTGCCAGAATGAGGTGGTCCTCCCTCTTGCCTCATTTTTCACATTGTTAGCGCAGCGTGCTGGTATTTATTATCTATCTACAATCAAATCACATCGTGTGCGTGTATTTGGGCTTGTTGGAGAAATGCAGAATCCGCTCTCTTTCTCGCAATGAAGACACAACTACCGCCTCCTCCTTTTGTGTATCTGCAAATCACCGCGCTCTGCATTTCTCCGCCTTCCACATTTCCCATCCTAAGCTGCTTTCCTTTTTGACCAGCACTAGAGCACGTTGCTATCATCTTACCCATACATCACATTTTCCGTGCTTACAAGTTACACAAATCGAAGAAGTTTGTATCATCTGCACTTTATTCGTGTGCCGGTTGCAACGGTTAGCTAGTTAGCCTCTAAGTTTGCTCAATTGCTTAGCTAAAAATAGAAGCTACCTGTCTAGCCAGGAATGTGACTCAAGGGGAGCTTGAATATTCAGGGGCACATGAATTTTTGACTTTTCAAGGGTGCTTATCTATCAATTATAAGTATACGCAACGTCAAATTCTCATATGAAATATTAACGTATATTCAAAAAATCTTACTCTAATAATAATTTAAAAAATTATATAACAACAAATAAATACTAATTTGAAAAATCAACGGATTTTTCGCAGACTTAATCTTTGGTTCAAAATTATTTTTTTACAACGTTATTTTTTGACGAATTTATCAAATGTCATTTGTGGTGAATTTATTTTCAAAGTGTAGTAAACTCAACTGAGATCCTCTATTAAGTGTCATCGTTCTTCGATGACAAGAATCCACTCTTTAAAAGGCAGAAAAAGTGCATTCAACTATAAAAGCAATTTGTTTTAAAATATCCACCCCACCTAATTTTAAAACAAACTCGTTTATTTAAGATTAAAACAGTTTTATTTGTAAACTTAAATCATTCGGTTTTGTATTGAAATATTTTTCGTAAGATTATTTCTAACTGGGAAAAATACGCTCCACTCAGCTTAAATTAACCTGAAGTTAAGCAGCTTTTAAGCTTTTTTATAGTTAAGGGTATCGTTTTTTTTAAAGCTTAATAGAGGTTCCGGTTTCTCAGCGTTAATAAAGTGGCTATTACCCGAGCTTAGAGTTTCAAAAGATTCCCAAAGTTTCATATTATAGTTTGTAAACTGTTTATGAACTAGGAATTATCATTATTTCAAAAACAAGTCTACCTAGAGGATTTAAGTTGATCATCATACGACTGGGCATTTTTATACAATCAATATATCATATATCTATCAGGTCCTTTTTTGATGGTCAATGTCCCTCCTCCTACCAGCTGCCCCACTGGAGGCGCCCCTGTACCTGTCTAGTTTCCACAAATGAATAAAATGGGTCCCAAGTGACCCATAAGACATTTTTTACCTTTTTTTTTAAAATACAAAACCTTTTTGCTAATTGTCATTCAACTTAAATTGCGTAGTTTCTCAATTTTTTCATCAAATAATTATTAAAATTATTAAAATTTGGTATAGAAAATCAGCAATTGATTATCATCATCCTTGATTCACTCTCTATTTTTCAACTACTCTCTTTTTTCTATTTGATAGTTTGCCTTTTGGATGTGTCCTTTTTTCATTTTAATTTGGCATCTTAATAAATGATCATACAGAATGTTTATTCACCAAACGGAAACTCCAAGAAAATATATACGAAGTGAGAGAATATAAAGAGTACACCGATTTATTGATTTGGCCTAAGAATCGGGACAATTTTTTTGCCATTGAACTTCAAAAATGCCTTTCAACAAAAAGGACATAGACAATATTGACAATATAGTTTGATTCATAATGCCATGTTATAGCTGCGAAAGGACGGGTTCATACAGCAACGTATGTTAAATATTGCAAGTGGAGAGTAAATATGTGGTTAATTCTGGAAGGTTGGATGATTACTTACTTAAAGCCTTAGTTTGTTAAAATCTTATGTCTTAAAGTGCCTACTCTAGTCTAAACACCAATGTTGTTAAAATCAGAGAGAATTTGGCTATACATGTTTGCGAAAATAAATATGTAGACTTTCAGACTTTTTTGCATACGAATCTTCAGACTTCGATGCATTATTTTTAGATTCATTTCTGAAGTATCATGTTCATGTTTATACTCTTAATTAACCGTTGGTTGACATCGCTTTCTTCTTTATCAGTTATAGTTTATCATCTGTTAATATTATTTATGCAGGGATATAATTGTTGGAATATATAAATTTATGATACAAAAGTTAAATCAAAATTTTAATTAGAGAGAGAAATTTTAACTCTAAAGCCGACATTTGGTGCTTTTCCTCCAAAAAGACGCACTTCTAGTTGGTCTACATTCATTGTCTTACATGAGATGACCTTGATGTTTATTTTGTGATTTACCTTTTTCATTTTGAGCACTATTTTGCCATTCTACTTTCAGATTTTTTTGTACCGCTTCTTTTTTACCTATTCTTTCATCTTGTCTTTTCAAGGCTTCATACTTCAATTTCTTTTTTTGCTTGAAAGAAAAATAAGCAAACAGTTCTCACTTTTACTTTTTGTTCGTATAATGCTTGTGAGAAAAGTTAAATGTAAGGTAAATTCCCACTCCATTACTTTTCAATGTCGGGCACATGGAACTTTGTGTTTCACTCGAGTCTCCAGACGTGCTCCCATTCCCTCAATTGATTTCATCACAAATCTTTTATCGCTGTTTTGGTATGAGTCTGGCTGAATGCAAGCATTTGGGAATTGACCGCACTTTAGATCACGCAACGCATTTCCAACATCTTTTAGTTCTCACAATCCAAATTTTTCTTATCAACATAACCTCAAACTCAGAACCTCAAAATGTTAAATAAGTAATGCAACGCGCACTTCTACGACTCAAGCAACTGCAGTCGTCTTTTTCAAAAATACCAGAGCCTACTGCTTCTTAAATTTTGATATTTTTATTAAGCTAAATCATTTGTACAATCCAGAAATAATATGAATGTTCACATAATTCTATAGCACCCATTTTTAGTAATAGGACAAAGATTAGGAGCCAGAAATAACGCTCTTTCCAAATATAACATCGGGCTCAGAAGCATCGGATATATTGTTCTTTTGTCCAAGACAACTTGCCTACTTCACTAAATTTTCCTTCACTTGAGAGAGCTCTGCCTCACAGATCACAAAGAAGTTGTGAGGTCGCATAATTCAACAAATGGAGTCTACATTTTAAATAGGAAACCCCTCCAAAATATCGAACCTTCAGCCAAACCTTTAATCTGTTTTTTGATTTGTCATTTAAATCAGTGACGGGATGCATAACGTGATGCTGCAACCATTTTTGGGTTTCTTAGGGTTGTTCTGTAAGAAGATGTTTCTTATAATGTTTTGATTACTTGAACTTTTTTTTCATTTCAAATAGACGCCGCGTTGCATTAAATGCCCCACTGAAGTCCACTTCTAAGCATATCGTTATTGGCCGGTTTACTAAATTTCTTTTGTAATTCCTTGACATTAATCAAATTTTCATCGCATGTGCACTTGTAATGCTCAATTTGTTTATTTATTTCATAAGTTTTGTTGATTTATTTTTAAATATATCATATTGTGAGATAAACTGCATAACTCTGGGATTGATAAGCTGTTTATTACTAACACAAAGATATGCAGCTAAATCTTTTGATTGGGTGAGTCAAGTAGGAAGCTTGATAAAAGTCATTTAAATCATAAATGTGCGATTATTTTGAAAGGATCCGCGAAACTGGAGTAAATGTCAATGATCTCAAACATGAATTCGCCCAACGACCTCTCGTATGAAGAAAGCAACTACGACTGCATCAAAAAGAAGGAGTTGATCGCGGACGCTGAAGGTGTCTGGAGTCCCGACATCGAGCAGAGTTTCCAAGAAGCGCTGGCAATCTACCCGCCCTGCGGAAGACGCAAGATCATTCTCTCGGAAGAAGGCAAGATGTACGGTAAGAAGGCTTTTTCTACCAAAATCTTGAATTAATGACGTCTTGCTATAAATCATGCATGCTTATAATTGCTGACTGCAAAGCTGGCAGGCAAATTATCCCTCGAGCGTCTCGTTGTTGTTCTTTGTGCACAACATCAACTCCACTCCTCTTGCAAAATTGATAGGGACTTGGCTGAGTGTGCACTTTACTCACGAAGCTCGTTTTGCGCGCTAATTTCTTTTCCAATAAGAAAGCACTTTCACCCAAACCATTCTCTCATCATCAGTGCTTTCACTTCAAGGTCAATCAATATGTCCTGCCACAGGACAATGGCCAGCGTTTCCTAATCCAAACCACCAAAACGTAGGACAACCGGTTGTGATTTAATGTCAATCGATATACCCTGCCTGATGCCTAACTCTAATGTCTCCTCCTCCTGAAGTGGTGGCAGAGAAACGTGTAATGCTGAGTTTCTCTTATGCGGTCCATTTGTTGTGTATCGCATAGTCAGCCCGGAACTGAATAAAGCAACCTATTAGTCGGCTCCTTTTATATCAGTTTTTTATTCATCCACATTTTTCGTTATGTGAACAAATACTTGCTAAAATCACGATTTTTATTTTATTTACTCTTCCTAAACAAGAATATTTTCATAATTTCTAGCCTAAAGTTTCAGAGACCAAGTCCAAAAAACGTACTTTAATATGATACTCTTTTTTAAGAAACAAACAATTCATGTTAATCGTCAAAAAAGAATTAGGAGTTCCTTTTTACCCAAATTATAAAGTTCAATTTTCATGCATAAGAATGCAGAAAGATAAAAATGATCAATTATAACTTTGGCGTTTTTGTAACTTCCTATTTTTTAAACAATAAAGAGTATCGGGATAAAAATCTTCTTAAAAACTTTTAATTGAAAATAAATGTCTTAATTCAAACTTATAAGAATCTTCCACTGCGTGTCCTCTTTTGCTTCAAATTTATTAATGATTCATTCGTACGACGATTCTCTAGAATTGTTCTACACTCCTTCTTTTCTCACTTGAAAGTCAGGCCATTTTAATTTTTTGATCTATTCTTTATCAAAATATGATTTCTAATTTTCTAACTTACTTTATTTTTATGATTAAATCATAATTTAAAGAAATCTAATCAAGTGAAATCTAATCTATCTAATCAAGTGAAAGGTGTGAGGATGATCGCATGCTACTTTATTGAGGTGAAACTCAATCGAATTTTGGAAAATAAGAACACTTGGATACGCGATTTCACACTTCTATTTTGCAAACACTAAATGCAACCCAAAACATAAAAGAGTGTACGACGCGTTGAGTTCGCACACAACAGGCATCTGAGCTACGAAGATAATACTTCTCAGTCGATGAATGCGAAAAGGGTGATTGAGAAGAAGCATTTACAGGGAATCTACAGAAGTATGGGGAATTATTATCGACTCTATCAAAAAGAAAGAAACCAACTCTTCATTCAAAAAATGCATCATGCTTAGATAAATAAGCACAGTAAAATGATTAAGACGGAGAGTTAGGAGATTTTGCCTGCATAATAATTATAGAAAGTCAGGTGATGGAGCAAAAATAACTCACTCTGATCCAAGATGCATGCCCTAGCTCCCATGTTATACGACGTGCATTCCTAAAAAACAAACCAATACTTCTTTTTTTCACAGTTCAGTTGAGCGACACTCGCATCCTCCACCGTTTGGGACAGAGTTTGGGTGGGATTTTCTTAGAGCTCACTTTGGTATAATGAAAAAGATAAAAAGATGAAGAAGCTAAGTGCTCGTATGTACTTTCAAATTTTACTGATGTCCCTCTGCTCATATAACTTCGCTTATGAGCACTCTTTTTTGTATATATCTTTTACTCCTACTTATAACTCGGTATTTGTGCATTTTCAGTATCGCTGTAATTTAAATTTATATATATATATCTCCTATTTTGTACAGATTTATGTTTGTATGCACATTTTTGCTATCAATATATTTTATTTCAAGTTGATCATTTGTTGGGTTAATTTAATTCAAGCGCTTTTCGGGACATTTGAATATCCCGCAAAAGAAAAATAAAAGCTGTTGTACATATACAATTTTAAATCTATATTCTAGAACTATCTACTATTGCATATATGTATTATTATAATTACTTAATGTATGTTTTTTCTTTTCTTTGCAAATAAATCACTTTTTCTCGCAAATCTATTTATTCATCATTCTTCTAAAATAGGACATTTTATTTAAATAAAGGGTAGGAATTAATCCCAGATTTCGTATCCTGTTTTTGTATTTCAAGCACTTCTTTGTATGCTATTTTTGTTGTAACCCGCTAAAGTTTACGCAGTTCTCTGCGCTTCTTGAGCGGAGCAGTATTCCACGCGCCCGCACTCCAGAGACTCAGGGCAGGATGCGAGCGCGTGACATGAATTTTCCCTGCCTCGCGTCCACGTTCTTGCCCTACAAGCGAGCGCGTCTTTTTCTCTCCTCGCAAGCGCTGTCGAACTTCAAAGAAGCTCGGTGTCATTCATGTGAGCGCGCATCAATTCCCAGCGTAGCTTCCTTCTTTTCCTCGCTCAACACTCTCTTCCTTTGCATCCCTCACTTGGATGCGCCTTTCTTGAAATGTAGGCCTGCAAAACGTCTTTTAAAAAGCCTGCACTAACAACGTACCCCTCCCCCTCCACAACGTATGAATATTTTAGTTTGCAACTTCTCACATTCGCAGCAACGAATGAGTAGGTCGTGTTTGCTGTGCTTCTTGAATGTCTTGGATAACGCAAGACGTTCGGACTGCAACCTATTTTTCAAAATTCCCCAAACAAATTGTGCTATCGAGACCCTAGCCTAACCCCTTTTCAATCATAAAAATATTTACAAGACTTAAGGAACTATCAAACCAGTCTTTGTGAAGTGGCAGTCCATTTTAACTGAAGGTTGGACAAGAATAGCCAAGAATAATTGGGAAAATTTTTAACTGGTTTTTTTAGACAGGTTTTATAAATGTTTTTATATTTCTTATAAAAACTTATTTACAGTACTACTTGATGAATAAATTAATTGTATATGTTCTCTCGTAGACATTGTGAGATGTAATATGATTAGTTCATTCCTAATGAAAGGCGTACGTGTAAGGTCAGTTAGATTCTGGATTTCGATAACTCACAGTCTTGGTTTCGATATAGCATCAAGTCTTCTTTCCTCATTATAGTTCGATACAAGCGGCGCAATTGGGCCTTCTCGATGAAAACACCCCACGGTAGCTTTACCTTTACCTAGGGCTTATTGATTAATTATGAGAAAAGGAGGCAGCAATAATACAGAGAATTTCTTCTTCGACAATCGTGTGTAATGTGTAGGAGTTTTTATCACTTTTTTTTTGAAATTACAACGCTATCATCATCCTTGCATCTATGAGGATGATGCAAATAAAGAGTATTCATGATTAATCACCTTTAGCTTGTAGACAGAGATTGGAGCGACTTTTGAGTCAGCGAGGGTTGCAGAAGTGGGCTGGCACAGCACCGGAGGAGTCTAAGACTCAATGCGCGCACCACCTCGATCAAAGAGCTGGCTCATGCCTGCGCCGCTCTTCTTGCTCTCGCCAATTTCCAATTTCTTTGATCGTGATAATTTGGCACTTCAGCTCAGGTAAATCGATTTTGCGCGCGCTCCATCAGCATGCGTGTGAGGACTCGCATTCTCGCTTTCGAGTTGTGTGTGATGATGCTGCGCTCACGCTTAGCACTCACTCGCCTTCTCTCAAACACTTCTTTCATTGTGAGCGCGTCTCCGTCGCAGGCTGCTCGCTCGCAGAACGTGCCTCCACATGCCCGTCGCTCACGATTCTCTTCTCGCAGGGGAGTCTGGCTTCCCTCCCGATCCCCAACGCACCTCCTTGCTAAGCTGCCATCCTTTTAAACTGAATGTGTGTGTTCAGCTTTCTTTTGCAAACAACAATCAATACTCTCTTTTATCGCCGTGTCGTGCACACTCTCTTCATTCAATTTATAACAATCTTCTAATTTAATATTAATTAAAGAATAGACTTAACAACGCTAAACTTTGTCAACTAGCCAGTTAGTTTGGTTTGTATTATTAAAACAAATATATTTCATTTATAACTCTTTCAAGGTTAATCGAGCTTGAGAAAACCATACGCAGGCATTATTTTCAAAAACCCGAGCCTTAAGGGTTTGCATTTCTTTCATAACTAACTAACCATACGAGCTTTATAATTATTTAAATACAAAACTGCATGTTTTATATTTACTCTTTCAATAAATAAATATTTTGACGAATTGTTATATATTTCAATTCTTAAAAGCGAATCAAATGCGTTTCATCAAAACATGCATGTTTGTAGTGAGTGCATTAAAGAACCATTACAAAAATGGCAGAAGTAAAGGAAAGAGAGAAGACGTTGCTAACGAATCGTTATGAGGGCGGGCTCGGCAGTTCTCTCTTAATTTTGTAAAATCTCTTTTTCTCTTTTCTTTTTTTGGTAAAATCTCTCTTTTCCTGCGTTGTAAGAAAAAGCTCCATTAAAGAAAAAGCCTCAAGAAAAAGCCTTCATTGAAGCACATGGATGCATCACCGCCATTCCCTACTTCTCCCACGACAACATAAAAAAATCAACAATAAATCCGCATTGCTGTGATTTCTTGAAAGCTAGAATACGTTTCGAAAAAGTTTACTTCTATTTAGACTGATATTATCGTTTTCTAGGAAACTAAGAAATGCTTTTGTGTAGACTGTAAATTGTAACAGTTCTCTGGGTTAGAAGCACTCGTTGGTCTATGATATAATCGGTATGCCGACTTTATGCTAACTGATCAGTAATAGGCCTTAGATATTCCCTTAGAGACTTTACCCTGTGGACAGGCCATTCATTGAGATTTGCTTTGCTACAATTTATAACGGAAAAATACTTATGACCAGCGCATACTATCTTTACCCCATAAAACGCATCCCTCTATTCCCCACCAAATACCAATAGATGTCCTTTTTAATATCCTAAACGTATGCAGTGGTGTATTCATAAAATTACTTAGATATGGTATTCATTTTCCAATTTCAAATTTTTATTTTAATTTGAAGGTAAATGATGAAAATTTGATCCAGATTTGAATCAAATTCAATCTAATATAACACGAATTTAATCGAATATAACATGAATTCCTGGGGGTCCAGTAAAAAAGTATGTAGATATGAAAAATTTATTCAATAAAATAGTACATTATAACTTTTTTGAGTTTGTTTCTCTTTTTTTCTCAACTTAAGTTTTTCTCTTCTTTGTACTATTTTATTTTCTAATTCATACAAAAACGTATCTTTGATTTCATTTTAAAAGAAAAATTATTTTCTTTTTTTGAAAAGCTTTAACTTTTTTACTTTAATGTTGGTGATTAGTTTTTCTGCTTGTCGCATTCATCCATCCACCTCATTTTCATCATGGTGGAAAAGATTATCGCCTTCAAATTTATCAAAGTTATGATTATTAGGTAAAAAGATTATAAATCAAGCGTTGTAATGAGTTCACATTTGCACGTTCACCAACTAGCATCAATTGCTCTAACTCTTTGTCAACCTTACTTCCTCATCATTACTAAGCATCTTCCTTTTGAAAGATAAAACCATGAAGCAATGTTTGTTCACTTTCGGTGATTTCAACAAAAAATTGTATCAAGTTTATCCGGATTCCCTTTAAAATTTCCATATTTTCTTTCACTTCATAAAATTCTAAAATTGGTTGCATTGTTTTTTTGTAAAAAATCAAACACATATAAGTCATTTTTAGTTAAAAAATGTTTTCTTGCAAAAATTTCTTCCTTATAATGCAATTTAAGCTAATTTTTATTTAAGGTAATTTGATATAGTTTGAAGATTAAATTTTCATATTAAGTTTTTCTTTACTACAAGTAAAGACTTCTTCGTTATAAGCTATAACCAGATTTATTTATATCATAATGTGTTTATAAAAAACTGGTAAGCAAAGAATACATTTCGTATCATACAAACTAATGTGGAAGCTTGATACATTATTTAGAAAGGAGGGGGAGTGGACAATCCCCTGATGCACCTCTTAAATATGTCTCTGGACATAAAAAT
The DNA here is from genome assembly GCA_030549495.1 of Nectonema munidae. NCBI lineage: Eukaryota > Metazoa > Nematomorpha > Nectonematoida > Nectonematidae > Nectonema > Nectonema munidae. The sequence goes on from JAUIRK010000731.1 coordinate 36,890, forward strand.
AGAGATAAATGTTATTTTTGAAAGAGATATTTAATATTAATAATAAAACCTAAAGAAGCTTGACTAATCAATATCACACACACTTAGCAGTTCAGAGTGATTCATGCTAAACCCAAACGTATCTCTTTGCTTTTCAAATGACCACTTTAAAAATTATGCTCGAGATTCTTAACTTGACTCAACGAAAGACTACTAACTTACTAACGATAGAGCGTTTTTTGGAAACATCTTTCACTGCACATCTTCGTTTTCTTTCTGCATCCCAAAACGTGCCAGATTCAATTTATGATCCTCAGTCCTCTGAGTTGCAGTTAAAAATGTGTTCTCAGCTTATGGACATGAGTTTGTTTCGAAAGAAAACTTTTCAGAACTCAGATTTAAATGAAAATTGTGATACAAATAATCACACATCGGATCAAAAGAGCTTGAAACAATATTGAAAGTTTTGATACAATTATTTCTGCCTTTGGTAACAGTCAAACAGAAGAAAGCAACCCCCAACCTTGGTAATTGTGTTTCTCGTTTCTTTAGAACTACTTCGTAGCCATGTTAAGATATGCTACAAGTGCAATGGATATAATCATCTAGCTTTTGAATGTAAAAATACTAAGTCGTGTTGTAGATATTGTAGTCTTGATCATCCATCTAACATTTGCGAAAATAAGAGTAATTTATCATGTATTAACTGTTCTAAATATAAACTAGAAAATCTTTTTTTCTATAAAAAAAGCAACTATTAATAAACTGGTGCAAACATATTGTGATGCATGACACTTTTCTTAACTTTTTTTTTAAATATCTTTTTCATTTTCTTTGTTTAATTGTGCGCATATTTTGGATGTCTTATAGATAATTGATATATTATCCTTTTCTTTTGAATTGTATTTAAAATTTTGTTAATTATAAGTACCTCTCCAAGCGGGTTTTGTACAAAGCTTTTGAAGTACTTGTTATCTCATTGTCAATTTTTATGTTTATTATATATTACGTTTGTTTTAATTTGTGTATATAAAAGTGATGTTTTATTTTGTAGTCTGCTTGTTGCTGGATAATGAATCCGATATCAGATAAATCTTTCTTTTCTTTCTTCTTCTTTCTAAACAGAAGAGTTATCTGTGTTAAATCGGCTTAAAATTCGTTGTTAAAAAATTCGAAAAACCATTCTTCTCTTATGTTCTAAAAATGTTGTTAGAACTTATAAAATAAAATAAAGTATACCTTGTCACAATATTATTATTATTATTATTCAAAATTCTCTGGATGTGATTATAGATTAGTATGGCCTGTTTTGAATGCGTTGATGAAAAATAAAGCAACTGCCCCAAAGTTGATTAGAATATTCAAGGTTTCATTGATATCTTTTCTATAAAACCAGGTGAATAAACCTTGAAAATTCTCTTAATTATATACACTCTCTTTTACCATCGTAAATGTTTTTTTTACTTTATCGAAATTACAAAAACTCAAAAAAAAATGTTCCCAAATACAACTGTCCATGGTTGCTTGTTTAACGTCAGGCAGTGTTTCTGGCGAAAAATCCGAAGTCTTAGATTACAAGCCTGGTATAGAAATCCTGAAAATGCTGTCATAATAAAACAAATACAAGCATTAGCTTTTGTTCCACCAAGTGATGTTATTGATCTATTTACAGATTTTATGAAATCACTAGACCAAGAAACAAAAGAAGTTTTGAGTGAGTTCTTAGGATATTTCGAAATAACCTGGCTTGGAATCGTTCAGCACGGCCGGTGAAGACGCCCAACATTCGACATTGAAAGATGGAATGTTTTCAACAGAATCGAGTCAGACTTTCCAAGGACCAATAATTCCCTGGAAGGATGGCATCAAGCTTTCAATAAAAGAGTTAGCGTAACTCACCCAACCATTGAAAAACTATTGAAAAAAATTAAGCTGGAACAAGCTAATACGGAGGTGATCCTCGAACAGCGCTGTCTTTAGGAGTGAATATATCAAGAATTAATAAGAAATATGCTCGACTAAATGAAAGAATAAAGAAAGTTTATGATAATTAGGACAATAGTACAGGTTTAGCTTATCTAAGTTCTATATCGCATAATTTGTAGTGTTTAAAATTTCATTTCTTTTCATGTGTGTACCTTTTTAATAAAGAAATGTTCTCATCCTTCTTTCAATTTAAATCCTTCTTTTAGCATTATTATTATAAAAATGTGTAGTAAGCATTTTGTCCATTCGGTATTCAGTCCGTTAGCCATTAAGTCCGTAGACATTCAGTCCGTAGCCATTCAGTCCTTAGACATTCAGTACGCACACGGACATAAATATAGCTGTAAGCAGTATGAGAAATAAAAAGCCTTCTGGCCAAGATGAAATTAGCTTAAAATTACTCATATTTAGTCTGCTTGTTGGTAATTTTCTTGTTCATATATTTAATTATTCTTTTCAACAGGGTATTTTTCCATTCAAGTTAAAAATTGCAAAAGGTCTGCTGATTTTGAAACTAATAAAGAGCCTACATTGTTCAGCTCCTATAGGCCGATTTCTCTCTTATCCGGCTTTGCTAAAGTTTTAGAAAAAATTATTATTTTTACAAAGTTGATTAACTATTTAACAAAATAAATTTCTTCTATAAGCATCAATTTGTGTTTCGGCCTAATAAATCAACCCCGAATGCTTTATTAGAGCTATCATTTTCTGTAGCAACAACATACGAAGAGAGCGCTGAATTATTTACTTTTTTCTTCCATTTTTCCTAGGCTTTTGACAATGTTAAGCACTAGATCTTACTCTATGAATTGTACACGTTGGGTGTGACAGTAAGATTTTTCGATCTGATTAACTAGAACTTTTTAACTTTTCGGTGATATTTCATTTTTTAAATAATTCTTATTCTAGCTTCTATTATTCTTAAGTAGGAGTAGCCCAAGGTTCGATTCTAGGCGCCATGTTGTTTTTAATTTACATAAATGATAATATACAAGTGCTTAGACAATAATAGCAAAAGGGTCATGTATGCAGATGACTTAACTCTAATGTTCAATACTAATAGTTGCACCTATTTTACTATTCAAGATTCATTAAAAAGCATTGCTGATTGGTGCCATTTTAATAAGATAAAAATTAATTGTGGTATTTTCTGAAAGATCATTAAATTTGCCACTGAATGGTATTGGTATTCAAAGGGTTGGTAACATAAAATATCTCAGAGTAACTTTAATGGAGAATTCTTCTTTTTCAACGTATATTAATAATGTTTGCCCGAAATTCTGAACATCTTTATCTTATCTAAAAAAGTTAAAAAGCTTACCTATCCACGAAAGCATGTCTTTTCACCTTTATGCTATACAAACCTCCTGTGGTGCTCTATCAACCAAACACATATATATCAAAGAAGTGATCAACCAAACAAGTTTTTAAGTTTGAATCAATTAAATCTGCTTTCTTTATTATAAACACAAAAAAGAGGTGAACACAAGATCTTTTTGTAGCGAATAGGGCATAATCATCTAACACGACAACACCCCAGTATGCAGCTTTCAAGATTTTACGAAAAATTAAACTTTAGACGCATTTTTTCAGGACTTTGCATTTTGCTAACAAATTTGGATCGAAATGAATTTAAGATATTTATTTTTTAATAAGCATCATCTTGTAATATATTCAGATAATAATAAATTATATTTATTATTTTATAACACATTTAAAATAACATCGTTTAATATGTAAGAAATCGATCAATATTCTTGTCATTATTTTCAAAAAAATTTAATTTTTTTTTTCAAATATGTCATAGTGTGACTTTTGGTTGCCAGTCATCAAAGTTCAGCGCCTAAGGCAAAGGTGGTAGTAAACCCCGGCTCGTTCCTCGAAACTTCACACTGCATAACCGCATATCCTCATTTTTAGCATAAAATCTTCTCAATCTTATTTCAAACAAATCTTAATTTGTAGCGGACAGCATGCCCTAAGATATGTAGTTTTATTTGTGTGTAGGACGCAATGAATTAATCGCGCGCTACATCAAACTACGAACTGGCAAAACGAGAACTCGCAAGCAAGTCTCCAGCCACATCCAGGTTTTGGCGAGGAAGAAAACGAGAGATCTACACGCTTACCTAAAAGTTTTTCGATTTAAACGTTGCAACAAATTTACAACTCGCTCTTTTCCGTAGGACCACGTGAAGGTGAAGAAGGAAGCGGACTCGACAAAATACGAAGCGACTTCGCCCATCCCCGGCAACGAAACTAAGCAATATAACTTGTCCAACATCTTGTATCCCTTTGGCACGGCATGCCAGCCCTCTTCCGGCCTCAATGTACCATTATCACCTTTCTCGTTCTGTGCTTACCCACTTTTATTCGCAGATATGGAACCCTCCGTCCCTCCAATTCAACATCGCAGGCTCCAACGAGGCGTACTCAAAGTTGTAAGTTTTTTATCATAACCCTCTCACGCAAACCGCTCCACACGACATTTTGCTTTATTGTAATTATTATGTAGAGTAGATTTCAATTATTTCAATTTTAAATCAAATGATCACAAAGACATCTAACTAGTTTTTAATCTCTCTTCCAATCTACAACTTTTGTAACTCAATCTATTTAAATGTAATCACGGCTGCTAAGTCTGTGTTTTATATTCATCATAAGAAGTCTTCATAAAAAAATAGTCCATTGTTAAGCTCATAAATTTCGCAAAGAATCAGAAAAGCTTTGTCATATACACTAAATTATATAAAATTGAAAAGGTACTTTTTCCAATTTTTTCGTCTTAACTCGAATGAAAAGTTTTTACCGCAATAAGAGTAAAGATGGAATGTTTTGGCTTTTCTTTCAAAAATGGACCAATGTAGAAGAAATGATAAATTTAGAAGATACTTGCAATAATGACAACATAGTAACATGTTAGTTTAAAATAGAAAGACAAAAAAGTCACATTTCCCATAAAAACATTTTATATGGGGCAGATCACGTTCCTCTATTTAAAATTAATAAACAAGTAGTGTACACCGCAAAAAAATAGTTTGCTCGATAAAATAAACATTTGCGCTTGCTTGTATTGCATACACCGGACCGCGTAGCTTTGTTATCTGATTCAGATTCTCAAACGAATTATTATTTACCTCTGCTAAAATAAAATGAACTAGAAAATGGATCGCTATGGCTAACATTATTTCAAAGTTAATTTGGCTAGCACATTTTACAGATCAATAATTGAAAACAAAGATTCGATTTCTTCCAAGTCATCTTAAAGGATGGGATTTATTTAAAAGTTAACAAACCAAGATAAGTTGTCGTCAAATGATTGAATAATTAAAAAAAAATTGATTTAGTGATTATAAAGAGTTTGATGGTGTAAGATATAACATTTGATTTGGATGCAGGAAGAGGGCGATGCCGGAAGATTCATTGTTGTAAACATCAGCGTTGGCATGGAAAGTAAGCATTGGAGTGGAAAAAGAAGAGTCGAAGGGATGTGTGAATATACGAGATGAGCAATAGAGAACGGTTAGGGTTAGGGATTTAGGGAGATGAAAATAAGGAGGTTGAAGCACATGTAAGAAAAAGAAGAGGAAAATATGGCCAGGCTGTGTTCGAAAGTATATTTCAAGGTAGAAGCAAAATTAAAAAAGTTATGCATAAATTATAAATTAAAGATTTGATAGAGTAAAAAAAATAAATAAAAAAGAGGAATTAAATTTGATTAGCGAAAGATGTCAAGATAGAAAAAAAGGTAAAAATAATAGTGAAAATAAATATGATAAAAGACAGGATTGAATCAAGTCATTTGAAATATTGAGTTGGTTGAAAAGATAGGAAATAAAGAGAATAATCATCAATATCATAAAAGGATAGTTTAGGCAACAACTGCCCTGAAAGCAATTAGATAAAATAAGTTAACTATATCTAAAGTTAGTTAGAGAACTTTGTTTCGCTTACCTGATGTTATGATGAAGTAAAAAAATCTGAATAAATTAATTTGAAATCATTGAAGTCGGTAAAATATTTGCAAATAAACCTAAGCTTTCGAAATAAAATGAAGTAAGAGGTAGGAAAGTCTTATATCTTGGAGTTGGATAAAGGGAAGGATTAAATATTCAGGAAAAAAGAAAAGCGCGCCATCTTGTCCTCGAAGTATGGGTATTTATCTTGAAAAATCGAGTTCATGTACTACTTTCTAGAAATTGGCTAACGTTCACCTCAGTCCTGACTGAAGGTAGATATAATCCTTCTAAATATAAAAATAAGGACCCTCTTATTTTATTTTACTGTGTGTTTCGTCAATAATAACTTTCTGTTAAGTCATTTATGCCATACAAAATAAATAAGTTTCATGCTTCTTAATTAGCTGCCATTTTATTTGGGTCCGTGAGAGAGACATGGTCTCTAAATTAAATTTTCATTTAATATTCCTTGCTTTGCATTCTCTGAATTCCTTCTGAAGTATCAAGCGCATGCTGGTCCTCTGGTTTTTCCTCATGCGCTCGTACGCCCTTCTAGTATTTAAAAGAAATGATGAACCCCAATATCACGGGCGTCAACTAAACACTAATTATTTTCCTCTCTTTTAACCTCTTTTCTTGTTATTCATCACCAACACTTTTCAACTAAATTTTGCAAAGGTAAATTTATGCACATAATTTTACATATTAAATTCACTTTTTTCTTTATGAAATTGAAAGCACTTTGGTGGGATACCTTTTAATTACATGATTTGCAGTGAGCAAGTTTCGAAGATGATGCGTGTGAGGTCGTGCTCGAGCGATTTCTCATCTCAAAGCCAACTTCACTTCTTCAAAGGACTCCTGCATGCATTTCCATGTGCATTATCCCAAAAGAATGATGACAAAGAGAGAGAGATTTGGCAATTCTTCAATGGCGCGTCTTAGATCGCGGGCGCACTTTCTCGCTGAAGAGTGTCTAAGCAAGGAATAGCCCAACTCACTTCCAACCTGCAAAACAAAACTTTGCCATTTTAGTTTCGGATGGCAGGCTCCAAAAATATTTTGGCAACCCTTATCAACTTTGTATGAGTTTTAGTGGCAGTCTTTGGATGCATTGGGTATTGCATACTCTCTCCTCAGCGTATAATTAATTTGGAAAGAATTTAAAGCAACCTTCTTCATGCATCATTTCCCGAATGTTTCATTTGAATAAGTAGCTTCCATGACAAGCATTTTGTTTAGGCAACTACGTTATTTTTATGTAAGGATAAATACACATCTAAAATTTTGTAATGCTAACTTTGAACGTAGTGGGTCTTGGTCCAAGTTTCTCGTTTAATGCCGACCAACTAAACGTTTCTTTATTTTAAGTTTGCTGCGAAAGCATTGGCCCCAAAACCACCATACCTTAGCACTTGGAATTTAGCCTATTGGTGCGTCTGAGAACACATCGGAAATCCAAATGTTGTGGCCAGACTAGACAGCTATCATTTAGAAAGATTTGAACTTGTGGCCATAACTGACTATGGCTGAGCGCTTGGTGTTTGTCTGTGGGCAACGTATAATGGCGCCTTGTTTTGAAAACTTAGATGCGTATTGGCCTTACCTTGCTGCATTTCTTCACTTCTCAACAACGAAACAGCATAAATGTTTACTAGACGTACTATCTACATTCGATGTAATAATCCCTCAAACTTGAAAGTCCTTTATGCGTGATTCTGCAATACTCTTTTCATTATAGCTCTAATTTTATCCAAAACATTCCTTCTTTTTAGTTATATTTTACTTAGTTAAAAGTTTATTGAAACACAAAAAGAAAATATTTTACAATGATGAAACATATAAACAAAAATAAGACTGATATCCATTTTTGAGACGGTTTAAAAGTAGTCCGCAATGCTACTATTCTGATGATCTATCTCAAAATTTAGAAAATAAATCATATAAATTCGAGGAAAAGAATTATGTTAATAGGGCATCCTCCATATAATAGTAAGATTCGGTGAAATAAAATGTAGGTAGTGTAAAGGAAACTAAAATAAGATAAGTTTTTAAGTAACATAGTTACCATGGTTAGTTTATTTACTATAAAAATTGAAATACTTGATGCTGTTAGTTAGAAGTGTAGTCTTTCATTTTGGATTAATGAATCGAAGATGACTATCTTGTTCTTTTTAGTGAAATAGTGATGTATGTAGGAATTTGAAAGAAATCGGAAGCTACCATGCCCATAAAAGTATTTAGAGGATTTTGTAACATTCATAGTTAATGAACTTTGCAAATCGGTGTATACATCGCTCAAGTGTCATCCCAAATGACAAACATATAACTAGTTTTTTTTCTGTAATCATTAGAAAGAACAGAACGGTATTTATATAAACAGCCAACGATTTAGCAGGAATATATGTTAGATGCAGTTTCTATTTGAAGTAGCTCGAGAGTCCAGATAAACTCTGAGGTACATGCCTTTTGTAACAAGATTGAGATAAGTATTATTGCTTTTAAGAATATAATTTCGAGGAGGTACAAAAATCATATATTTGCATCTGTTAATGTTGGTGTTAAGATGGAATAAAATAGATTTTGGGAAAAGTTACCTCATATAAATTCAAAATTATAGACTACTCCACATTAGCGAGTTTATTTATAACAGAAAGATTGCGCTCATATAATTTTAAAACTTTAGAAAAAAAGAGAAACAAAGTTAGTAAAATGATGAATAACCCTGCTTCCAAGTTTAATGAAGTTGCATCAGATTGAAAAATGTTGTCTATATGCAGGAGTAGTTAAAACGAGTTGCTTTACTCATTAAAGGAATAAACTGGCAAGAAAAAAGCTTTCAAAAATCATTTAAAGCTAAATGGATATTGGAGTTGCAGACTAAAAAGGTATGATCAACTAAAGAAGGTGCTATGATAGAATTGTGTTAATGTAATTGTAGAAGATCGAGATCGCTAAAGGCCAATACGTTCAGTAGTGTTTTACTCATGTAATGAAGATGGAAAGCCACAACACACTCATAGGAGGATTAATGACAGTTCAATACTTCAGAATCAACCAGTAAAAACTTACCTGAGAAATAATGCCTACGCTCACCACGTCCTTTTTTTATAGTGTATCTAAAAGTATACCCTTCAAAATGAGTTGAATCATATTCAAAAATATTCCAAATCTCTGAAAAACCCATGATATCTGGCTTAAATATAAATAAGGTTAGAATACGAGAACGAAAATCAAAATTTTTATCTAGACTTCCAATATTTGAGTGAGCAATTTTCAAAGCTAATTCATCAAACAAATTAGAAATGAAATAAGTAGTGTTAGTAAAGGGAAATCTGAGTATAGAGATTTGACATTTTTTTATTTTTCTATTTGTAAAAGAAGGTATTACATTTTTTTAGATATTTTTTAATCAACTTTGTTTTTGATCTGGGTTAAAAGATGAGAAATAAGTTTGTAATTAAGTGGAGCAGAGAAAAAGGATTTTGTGAAGTCAAATAAGATTAAACGCCAGTTTTCATTCTTCATTTTGTCACAAAAAATTTTAAAAACTATTATGTTAGTTACACAAGAAACATAAAAAATATAACGATTAAAAATTGAATTAAAGTTGAGCATTAAAAAGATAGATATAAAAATACTTTGTTTTTTTACCATTAGTTCATTTTTTGAGTTGCATTTCCTTCGTACAAGTTCTAGTGAAGTTTTTTGGCAAAATGAGTGATAAAAAAGAAAGATGTTATGACTTTGAAATAAGTTTGGCACTAAATTTTGCATCGTTTTCCAATAATTCGCTCTTTTTCTTAACATTTTACAAAACACGAATGTAAATGTTTAGAAAAATATTGTGCATTTATCGAATTTTATAAACTATGATTTTCCCAACTCACCAAGTTTTAAATTGCAAAAATATTTAAAACAAAATAATCTTGTCCATACATTTGCTTCTGTTTTCGGTAAAGTTTATTTTATTTGGCGAGCGGATCTCCTTTTTTGTCAATAAAATTTGGTCTTCATTTTAATTTTCTTGCAAAATAAATACTCAGTATAGGTTGTCTTTGATTTGGGATAATGTAGAAAGACATTATCGTTCTGCATATTTGAAGATTTTCCAGAATATTCGATTGAGCATGTATCAATTCGTGCAAATGCAGCATTCGTTATTCTAGATAGTCTGCTTCTTCTTTTTCGAACGATGTTTTTGGAAATTGAAATTCTGGATAAATCTCTGAGACTAAAAACCCCAAACTGCTGACTATGATTCTGCCATCCACTAAATTAGAAACGCAGTACACTTATTACAACGTAAGCCCAGGTTTTGATTCGATGAATCGATAGAGACTCCAAGCTAACAGAGATCTTTCCTAATAATCTCTTTTTGTCTTTGAAACAGACTGCAAGAAAGTGTTTCTTCCTTTCTGTCAAAGTCGAAACCACTTTCGAGTCCCCACTCTCCCACAACTTCCATTTCCTGCGTCTACAACAAAACGAACGCTGCCAATCTGCCCGCCTGCTCCCTACAGAACGAGTCCATCAACTCCCTTCCCAACCTCTCCCTGCCCCTTATTGCGAGAGCACCTCCCTACCTAAACACACAAGGCGTCACATCTTCCAGGCTGAGTCTCTTGGAGTTCTCCGTTTACTTGGAGCAGCCTAAATTCTCTCCGTTTATCTGCTCCCAAATTGAAGAAGTATGTTGCTTTATCCATTCACTTTTTCGTCTTTTATCATTTATATCTTCTTAAACTTTAATATCTTACATGGAAGTTCCAAGGCACTTTCAGGAATTGTAAGCCTATCTATAGAAATGGAAACACGTAACATATCTTTTGATTCCTCATCTTCAGCTTCTCTGGGATCCATATTAGGCGGGTCAACATTTTTGACTTTTTCATATACATGCTTCAAAATGTGCTCTCTTCACATTTTCAGAGAAGGATTCTGAAGCTGGTTGCAGCGACTGCAATTTTAGAACTTTCGTGATTTTTGTTGATTGTGTTAGCTAACCAATTCTCATATTTTACTTTAAACAATCTGAATCTAACTTTTCTTCCATAACATAAAGCAATGAAACCAGTTTACGCCAAAAAAAGCAAACGTGTGAATAATAAGCTTGTCTATTTTCAAATAAGTTTTAAATGATTGAACAACCTGACATTTTTCTTTAATGATGATTTAGTTAGAAGTTGCTACATTATTAGATTTGTATCGAAGCAAGTTCAAGCTGGAAGTATTTCGCAAGCTAGATTCAATCCATTTTTTAGAAACTGGCATTGCTTGTCAAAGATTTTTAAAAATAACTGGCCATGCCTGCTCAAATAACGACATCGGAACTCTAATGAGAGATTGTTCTCTACGAAGTCTCATTTTCCTAAAACTGTAATGATTTCTCTTGCTTGTTCTAAGCTTGGAAAAAGATCGATTCATTTTTTAGATCCTGATGTCAAAATCAACGGAGCATATTATCGAAATAGCCTCTTAGCAAAAATGATTTCTGAGATGAAGGCTTTGGCCTCTGGTCAATATTTTTTATTTCAACAAGGTGGAGCTAGGGCGCATACAGCAAAAGATACACTTGCCTATTCGAACGAACATAAATCATCTTGCCACGTGATTGGCCTGCAAATAGTCCTGACTTAAATCCTCTAGATTATAGCATATGGGGAAGCTTGGCTCAACGAGTTTATAGCGGGAAAAAAATTAAAGATCTGACTGAACTGAAAAACCTTGATTCAGAATGGTCAAAATTCCGTCAGAATGAGATGGATTCTGCTATTGAACAGTTTAGACTGAGGCTTCGCAAGTTGATCGAAACGGAAGGAAAACACATAGAACAATTTTTCTAACTATTGTTATTCTTGAAATTTTAGTTGAAGTTTTTAAATTTTAAACCGAACGTTTTTTTGGACCACCCTGTATTATCTAATAGATTTTAGATATATATCTAATAGGTATTAGACAAAAATAATATAAAGAGACTCTCGAAAAAAATACAAATTTTTTTGAGATATATAAGACTTGATGATGCAAACTCTAGAAGGTCGAGAAGAGACGTTGACAACCCATGCGTGAATTGTGGAATTCAGTTTTGAATAGTTGCCAGAACATTTTTAATCCTTTGAATGTTACGTTTGATGAACACTTGTTAAAAACAAGTGTTTGTTTATCCAATACTTCCCTTCGAAGCCGGGCAAGTTTGGAATCAAGTTTATGAATTCTTATTATGTGTTGAATGCGTTTCCATATATAAGGAAGGAAGATAGATCCACTAAATTGTCTGAAATTTTCTAAAAACTTATGGAACCCTATAAAAACGAAGGTTTGAATCTTACAACAGATTAGTTTCAACTTGGCAAAAAAACTTTTTAAAAACGAAGCAACTTTGATCGGAAATTTAGGACGAATAAACGTCGGTAGAAAGAGATCACCTTACGAAACTAAAAGCATTTTTACAATCGATGATGATATTTCATTATTGCCTTATAAAAGTAAAAAATAAAGTCGTTTATTTGTTGTCTTGAATGCATGATAAAATCAAAATGTCATGTAATGTAAAAAGAAAGCCTGACTCAGTTATCTTTTATAATTCGACAAAGGGTGGGGTCGACACCGCAGACCCAAATCCCATCAAGAAGAAAATCAGACAACAACCTGCAGATGTTGTATGAGAAAGAAGACAAGGACGAGCTGTCATAGCTGTTCAACTTATATGGGTGGCACTTGTTCCGTGAATGTTTCTAAAAAGTGCTTTTTAATTTATTTTTGTCTTGCTTTAAAAAATTGCAACATATTTATTCAAAATATTTATACAACATTCTTACCAACATTTCAACACGCCTCTTCTTATTTGAAATTAAATTCTAGACGCTTTGTATTGCAGTATAATTCAAGAATGTTTTTCCTTGCAAGGATTCTTTTGTGTTCTTTCTCTTCAACAAACTTAGTATTTTGAGAAGAACGCGCTTTATTTGCGTGTCAGAATTGTACCGCGTAAAATTTGAAAACGAACATTTTTCATTTCGAAAGTAATGAATGCCTTTAAAGAAAATCGACAAATGAGATGTCAAAATAAATATTGTTCACTTTAACACGTACCTATTTAAAATGAAGAGGCGCATTTTTTGTGCAAATCATTTCTTTATTTTTTAAGGAATCTCAGTACACTTCTCACTTTTACATCCCCTTACACTTTTAGAAGCCGATGAAGTTGGAACGGCACGTTTTCGCAGAGATCAAGTCTCGCAACGAAGGCTCGGAGTCTGTGTTCGAGGTATTAGCCCGTTGTTAACGATATGTGCCTTTCTCACTCATTATTGTTTTTAGGCGATCGACATCAAGCAAGTCAACGACAAGTACCCCGGTTTGAGTGAGTTGTACGCAAAGGGCCCTAAAGACGCCTTCTACCTCATCAAATTCTGGGTATTTTTCCCTACTTCAAATTTCCCATCTTGAAAGCGACCCTTCTTTTAAATTCAACACGAAAACGGCTTCATAACGTCTATACTCTTGTTACAAAGTGTTGAAAAGATGTTGTCATCTATAAATGCTTTGCTTACCATCTACCCCATTTATTCTAAAATCCATTAGGCCCAGAAAATATGATTTAACATTTGAACAGGTGTTAAGTAGATACAGCAGATGAGCATCCAAGCAGCTTGGGAGGAGGAATAGGAAAACAAAGAGTAAGAGAGACTCTTTCAAAGATCCTGAGACTTAGGCAGACAATGCATGATGTATCGCCGACACTTTTCGGCTCTATCACACAAATTTTGGATTCTCAGTAATCATTATACAAAAGGGAATGTTATTTGAAGTGATGCACACCAATAATTTTGCTGTTTCAAGTTTAAATTCCTGCAGACTTTTGAGTCAATTAGGAGCTAATTATTAACGAATGTAACTCTACCCTTTTATATCTTGAGTAGAATGACTCTTTTGCTGAAGTAGATGTGCTCTTGTCATTCATTTCTTGACCTGAGACTCTGTTTTAACATACGCCGTTTTTATCAGTGAGGAAGGAACTCCCTCCAACGTTCCTTATTTTTAGGTCGTGCGTGCTGCTATTAAATCGCGCGCTGATTCATCCTGCTTAGGAGAATTCGTGGTGAATGAGTGCATAAAGGGTGTTGGATTGCCTTCCAATCTGAAGAAGAGCGTGGTTGAATCGACTGTCTCGTTTCTCACCTCACTTTCTTCTTCTCTTTGCATAATGATCCGACGTGGACCTTGTTTTCAAGTTTGGATAGACTTTCTATAGAGGTTGAACTCGAAATACTCGCCTCGAAGAAAATTAAATATTTACCCCAGACTTACTTTATCTATACTACTTTCAGCGCTTAAAAAATATTCTGTTGTAGGTTGTTGACCAATACACTAGTTTTTTAACTTTTATTAAAGTAAATAGAAATTTTGGAAAGAAACTAATCAGGCATCCATTGTTTTCTGGTGACACTAGGAAATTTTTTCTCAGTTGCAAGCAACCCTAACAAAATTTACACACCGCTTCCAGCTAATCAATAAAATTTTTGATTTTGCCCTATCAGTGACGGGGCTAAGCATTTTAGCCCCCCCCCCCCCCCGATTCCTCAACTAAAACTTCTATTGTACATAATTGGCTGAATTATATATGTTTAAGCTTTGTGCCTTTTCCTAAAATCGCATTTCTGCATCTTTTGTTATATTCTCTTTTCACAGTAGTTGACCGATCCACTCATGGCAAAAACTGTCAATCAAAATCAAATGTACATTTTTTCCAACAAAAGTATTATATTATGATCTCTATAACTTATAACTTAGTGTTTACATTGGATACACTCTTGAAAATTTCTAATCATAATATCTAGAACACATAACACATATACATATTTTTGCAATAAACATGACAACTTTGTAGAAAATGTCAATCAAAATTTTGATTGATGATAAAATTCTTACGAAAACATTCATTCAAATTTTAAATAAAATTAAACATTTGATTCCAGATCAGACATGCTGATTTCATTTCTCGACTCAGTTTTTGCATTTAAGGTGTGAAAATTTCTTAAAGTGTCAGTCAAATTTGCGGTGTACGACTGGAAATTTTATCCAAGAAAAGTATTTAAATTTTAAATAAAATATGTATTTTTATAACAAATCAATCATGCTAATTTTTCCGTACTCCATTTTTGCAATTAGGCTGTTAAAATGTTTAAAACTATCAATCAATTATGCGGTTTACGACCATACGCGTCGGCAGGATTATTTACAAAGAGGGGCAAATTTTTTTTTGATTCGATTTAATGATTTGATTATTTTTTAACTAAAACTGATTCTGTACTACTGAGTAGAACTGATTTTTTAGTCTGAAGCGGTGTTACATAACTTACATTAGTAAAGATGATAAGATGATTAAGAGATTAAGAATGATTATACAACTCTTTCCTCTAAAACTCTTTATCTTAATTTCAATCTCAATTAGATCTACTGCTTTAAATATGTTTTTCCCCATTTTATAGATTTTTGCTGAACAAATCATACTTTATTTATTATCATGTAAAAGTTTGTATTTTACTATACTCTAAAAATAAATCTTTTATTGAAAAATGCATTACAAACAAAATTAACACATACCTTATGAGGAAAATAAAGCTTTTACAAGAAAAGAGAAAGTGTATATGAATATAGGTACTATATATACATAAAAAAATATCATTTTGAGGGCAGAGCTGTTTCTATTGGTCAAAAAGAAACTAAAGTCGTCTTCGATCTGTTCCGAATTTGTTTGCAATTCTTTCCATGAAATTTTGTCTTTCTTCATTAACTTTTCTTCTATGTACGCTAAGCATGCATAGGCCAGAAAGGCGGTCATCTGACATAGTTGATCTTATCCACGTCTTTACTCGGCGAAGGGTACTGAAAGATCTTTCTACGGTACAAGTAGTCGCGGGTAAAGTTAATAGAATAAGTATAGCACTCCTAACTGATGGATAAAAATCTGTATAGTTGAACAATTCAGCATATTCTTTACTGTAGATGGTTTGTGTCTCTGAAGATATTGACCAATAATAAAACTAGCTTAAAGCATCAGTTTCAAAATTTTCAAGTTGATATGTTTTGGAAATTTCAACCATTTTACCAATATAGGTCTTACGTGAGAGCTTTTTCATTTGAGATGGATGACGGAGGATTAGACTGAATTGTAGACTGTTTTGCTCAGAGAATCTTAATTTTAGTGAGCTAAAGTTCTATGAGTTTGCCTGCTACATTGACGTGGAACATGGAGTTCAATGTTTAAATGCTCTGATATTTCTGTTACTTTTTAGAATATGTCCATTTTAAAGCTTTGCTTCGATGAGTGTGAATTATAGCTTGTAAGTTTCGAACTTGTTCATGAACCGAGTTAAATCTAACTGAACTGGTTGTAAAGCCTGTGTTATCGGTTCAAGAACGGCAGAATAAAAAGATATTATCTTCAAGATAAATTGAAAAGTTACAGAGGAACATGCACACAACAGCTGATACGCAGTTTGTCTTCCCTCTCTTTTTAATGTAGTTGAACAGTAGTCTAGGGCATCACAAATTTCTTTAAAATTTTCTGAAAACATCCGGGTGCTTTTATATTTACTGGTCCAACGTGTTTCTGACAATAAAGAGAGATTTGGAACCACTTTTCTTCTATAAGGTCTTTCTCGGAAAAATACTATAGTTGATTTAACAGGGCATATAGCATTACGAATCGCTGAAACCGCATTTTGGTCATTTACTGTCAGATTGAATCGATGAGAAGCACAATGTCCAAAAACAGCCTTTGGGTATAAACTTTTAATTTTTGCTTGGACCCCATCCTCAATTCAAGCCATTGTAGAGTACCCATCATTTCCTTTACCAAGAATTTTTTCAAGATTAAGTCTACATTGAAGCAAAATTGCATTAGATATTAGATAGGGGGCGTGAGTAGGGTTGGTTAGGTACTGGGTTTCGATACCTCAATGTCTTGGGTTCGAATAAGTTCAATACAAGCGGCGGAATTGTGCCTTCTCGATGAAAACACCCATGTTATCTTTACCTTTATATTATACCTGGTGCGCTCATATCACTCAGTGGTATGAAACCAAGAAACTCCTCACGTATGATCACTTGTTCGTTGGCTGTATCTACGAAGCGTAGATATTTCCAGGGCCGGAAATATCTGAACTTTCATAAGCAAGTATCGAAAATCCAATAGCATCGTTTGCTTGCTTAACAAGATCATTTCGAGTAAGTTCTGAAATGTTTATTAACTCGTTTCGCATTGGGAGATGTAGCGAGCATTTTTGGCACAAAATTTCCTGTGATGGACTCTTTTCCTCTAATTGCAATATCATTGAGGCGCAAAACAAAATTGAAGATTTTATAGAAAATAATATTTCTCGGTTTTTAACAACTGTTTGATTTATTTTAGTGTTTAACTGACATAAAATTTCTTTTTGCGAATTTTTCATAACAGAAAAGAAGTTTTGTGCATCAATCTCTGAACTTTTATGCCATTCGCTAGCGATGTCATTTTTTGTGTGCTCATTTTATTTTGTGAAAGTAGCAGTTATAAAAGCACCCTGAAATCCTCTATGAACTGGTTGAGGAAATAAAATACACGGTATACAAAGAGCCCCTTTCAATTTTGGTGAGCATATTGATTCAGCCATGCATGTCGAAACTCTTTTTATTGTATTTTGTAATATCTTTTTTATAGTTGTAGTTCTTCTCTGGCTTATATGCATCAGTCATGAGAAGAAGTTTTAAATCGTCACCTATTGATTTGCAGTTGAGATATAATTTGTAATATCAAGCTCATTTGATGAGGATGATGAACATGTTTTTGTGCTCTGAATTTCACTTGCGCTTGTGTTCTGAATTGCACTCCCATCTTCATCTTCTATTTTGCGCTGCGTTTGGGATTTAAAAAATTTTTGCATTTCCATTATGGAAACATGTAGATAGTTTCTAAAAGTATCAAAAATTTTCAAACATTTTAAAAATTGCGAAATAAATGTAAAATGACGCAGAAATGCAGCTAATTTCAAACACAGTTCACCTTCACAACGAATAATAAAATAAATGTATCTGAAGCAAAATATACTTTTAAATTAGCTGGTTCAATACGTTGCACAAGCCTACTGAATAGTTATAGGTATGAAACAGTTACACATATTCTTTGTCGATGAAAGGTGACAAATATTTTATTCTAAAAATTAAGAAAATACCTTAAGCGATTAAAATAATACAAATATCCTTCGGCAAAAATAAGAAGTTACCATCTTAAAATAACCATATGATATTGAAGCGCAAAAAGAATTAAATGAAAAAGAAAAACTATGCGTGAAGAACAGCAATGTCAAAAGAAAAACAGTGAAGCATTTTGTTATTAAAAATGGAAGTAATGTAATATAAAGTAATCAAGATAATCTCATATTAAAAAGCGCCGAATTAACCATTCAGTGAAGTATTTTCACTGAAAATAATAGTGAAGTAATTTCAGTGAAGTATGAAAAATAATAACAATAAAAGCCATTTTTGTATAATATTTTTCCCGAAATCTTTGCATTTCCAGGGGGAGGCAGTGCCCCCTCTTGTCCGAATGTGCCGGCGCCCATGTTTACGACTGAAATTTTCCTCAGCAAACATACCCCAGGCAATACACACTATCGTATACATCCTCAATCAGTCGCCGCGAAATATAAAATTGCATTAAAATTTTTGTTCCAAATAAAAACTCTTTTTTCTACATTTTATTCTTCATCATTGACCATATGGAACAGCCTACTTTTAATTTCAACTTTAACTGAAATTTTCCTCCAAGAATATTATTCAAATTTTAATTAAAATATATATATTTATATTCTGACTTCATTTGGTATTCAATTTCGCAATTACAATGTGGAAATGTCTAAAAGTGGCAATCAAATTTGCTGTTTACATCTGAGAAACTGTCTCAAAAACATTTATCCATATTTTAAATAAAATATATTTTTTAAATAAATAGAACAAGCTGATTTTATTTCCGACTAATTTTTTGCATTTTGATTGTGAAAGTGTCAATCATATTTCTTCTTTCCTTGAAGATTCATTTTTTTCACTCACACTTTGATTTCTGAAAACTTAGTTGATGACAGTGAAGATGTCGAAAGATTTCATCAGAACATTGCAACGATGGAAAGAAGATATCAAGGAGGCTGGAACACGTCTATGATGGGAGATTACATATTGTCTCAAGTTAGAAATGATAAAAACATTCACTTGAGAAATCTAGAGCTTCAAAACACTTTTAATTTTAATAAAAAACTTTTTAAGCATTAACTTTTTATTCTGAATGTACATCGGTACTTAAAAACTTTCGAAGAACTAAAATTGGACTAAAAATGTATAAAATCTAGAACTGTTTTTAAAGAAAAGTATCGATGTTTGCTAAAACAATTATTATTTTTGGAATCAGCCGTTAAAATTACATATATAAACATTAAAAAATAAAGATAGACAAAAAAGTGTTACATTGTGATTTATTATTTAATTTATAAACTATTTATGTGTTTTTTTGATAACGCCATGACAGTATTTATAGCTTGTTTATTTTTTATCAATAAAACATAATTGAATTAAATATGCATAAATTAACATAAAAATCATGAAATTTAAAAATTGAAAATTTATTGAAAAGAATACTTAATTAAAATTAAAAAATCAAAAAGTGGAATGAGATATAAAATAAAAATAAACATGTATTCGCTATATCAACATTTTTAATTGATGTCGTATGTGAGGGTTAGACAAGTCGTTTAAGAGGGGTATAATTAATTTAAATATTATTTGTGTGTATAAATGAAGTCGTATTTTTAAAGAAGTCATGTTTCACAAAAGTTATATATTCATATACGTACGCTTGAAAACTTTAAAATATTGATGGCATAAAGAGAGAGGAAACATTTCGACCGATGTAGTCACTTAAATTTAAATTCATATAAAAATAAATATGTTAATATAACAACAAACATTATATTATTGAAAAGTAGCTATAATGTTATTTATTTTGGAGAATAGATAGAATACTTGTCTTTTGAACCATACATTCATATTTGATAAAAACAACCTTGACAACTGAAAATAAGGAGGCAATTTATCATGAATCACCCGTTTACTATTTCTTTAATGAAATGGCGAGTTTTTTTGACGTCGCCTGTGTGAGTGCGAAAGCACGTTGAAGCTTCTTCGGCATTTCTTTGCCTAGCTTCATTCATTGATTGAGGCGGAGATGAAGATTTCTCAGTTGCCTACCTCCACGTTAACACAAAACAACAGAATTTCTTTGTTATGGTACAGTGTCGGTTTATTCGGATTGATTCGAACAATGCATCCCAAATCCATTTATTTCACAAATTCTTAAGTGTAAACTTCAATGACTTATTGACTTTGGGCCGGGCTATCGGCTGGGATGAATGAATTGGAGTAGTGCAATATAAGATTTGCACCCATGGGCAAACGATTCAAGTAATATTTCTCCTTTTCCATGATACTCACAAGAAGATGGTGAATCGGATAAATATGTATGTCAAATTAGTCTTTGTGTTTCAGGGTCATTTTTCCCAATGCTGCGTACATAAGCTGGTGGCGTTAGCTTTAGTACAGTTATTTGGAATAATTGAAATAGCCCCAAATCTTGCTTTCTTGTTTTTCTTCGGCACCAGAATCATAAATATGCAGTGCTAGGAGGATTAGGAGATCGCTTTGTTATGAACAAAAATAAGCTAAGACGCGTCCTCAGATTTTTCCAACACCCAACTCTTCTTCGTATTGCTGACGTTGTTACCCCATTATCTCAGCTAGTGATCACTGGTTCATCATTTCAAGCAAGTAGATCAAAAACAGGAGATTCACTCGACCATTCTATCTAACTCTAAGCCAAGTTTGAGGAAGGACTTTCTAGACTTTTTATCAGGATGAACTGTCGCATACCATTATTGAACGCAGTGATGCTTTTATCCCGATCAAGACATTTTTCAGCAATCCTTTAAACGGGGAAGGGCAAATCGTCGGACTTGGCCGAAGGCACTTGTGAGATATTAAAATATAAATTGATTATGCTGTGTTAGAATTTGCTGGAAAATAGCCAGCAAAAATGACATTACAAGATATTTTAATGGAATTAATGACTTGACATAAAAATTTTATCAATTGTTTTCCCATCATTCGTCTTTGATACGTGCTGGTATTTCACCCAATTCATTTTATAAACAGTAATATAATATTAGTAGAAAATAATTAAAAGCTATCATGCTAAATATTCTTTTAATTTAGTTTTTAATTTGATCAAGCTTGATTTTATTTTTATTTTTCAATTATTAAAATCGCCAAAAATTTCGCCCTAAAAATATTATCCAAAAATTTTAGCATTTTGTGGAATTCTCATTTTTGCTGGAGTTCTTCGCTCTCATGTTGAGTCTCTTGAAAGTATGCTCAAAACGAAACTGGTTGGATCAGTTCTTTCAAATAAAAATTTATACTAAATATCTATAAAAAAGAGGTTCGGTGTTTATAAGTTTTTTCTAGCAAGTTTTACTTCACTTATGAAGTGCCTTTAATTCACTACATCCCAAAAAATAGAAAGTTTTTTCTGTTTTGAGTACGCTTCATTGTCATAAATATGTTTCTTCTAATGAAAAAAAGTTACCTGAAATAATTTCTTTCTATAAAATAAGGATAAATCAGGTGTAGATACTTTATATCAAATGATTGTAACTTAATTAGTGCCAAACGAAAAACAAATCGCTGGCTTTTGTCTTCTTTTGCAACATTATTGATATTTTTTGTTTCAATCCTTTTATGTTATGTACAAAAGTGAATCGCAATTGGAACAATAATCAGTTATTTAGAAGGCCGCTGTTTCTTGAACAACTCGGATTTGACCTTGTGAAAAATGAAATGTTGGGAAGACAACATCTTAGAACACCTTCAGCGCTTTCTACAAATATATTATTTGCTCAAGGAACAAATAATGAAGTGTTCAATTCTCGAAGTCCATCAAAAAGAAAAATTTCAAAAGGATCTCGATGTCGACTTTATCTTGGCAAGGATAGGAAAGCGTACTCACGTGTCAAAAGTGTCAAATTTAATGTTTTTAAAGCTGGCGATTTACATTTCTTCGTAAAATGTCCTGAATGCGTTAAATAAACTTTCGAATTATAAATTACTTTGCTCATGTGAGAAATGGCAAAAAGTCAGGACTAAGTTAATAAGTCGATATCATAGAAGAACAAAAAGGTTTATCGAAACAAATTATTTCATATTATTATTTCTACATTTACCCCTTCCCCACAGTAAAAACAACTCTGGATTCACCACTGCATCCTTTCACGAAATGAATGGCGCTGGTGCAATAATTCTGTTTTTGGATGAGGACCTTGGTTATCACCATTCCTTGCCTATCCCTTTGAAACCTCATTTTTACAACCGAAGTGCGCTAAATTATTCTAAAAATGAAGTAAACTTGGATGATTTAGTATAAAAATATTTTATTTAAAAGTTGTTTAACATTCTTGGAAAAAATTGAAAAGTGTTTCTTTTTCAATTCTTTGTTTATAAAGTATTGATATGAGAGTATGCGGCGTTCGAGAGTGTTTCTTTTTCATTTTTTACAAGTATACAAACTTCTGGAAGTAACTTCTTGTTTCACTCAGGTTTTTTATTTTAGGGCGATGCCAACGTAAACATTCGTGAAGACGCCTCCATCTTCTACGGAGTGAACAACATGTAATGCCTTTCCTTTTTCTCTCATTTCTAACTAAGAGCAAACAACTTTATCTAAATTTTCATTCTCAGAGCTCTGCAGGTAAGAGTAAGAGCCCTGTTCGCTGCTATTTCATAGATTGCAATGTTTGAGCTAGCAGTCGCTTATCAGTGCCTTCTAAGGGACCTTCGACATGCCTGAATGAATAATTACTCAGTCTCCATCTTCATTTTGATTTTAAGTTACAAAACCTCAGCTAACCTGGTGTTCAGCTCTCTTCACACTTAATGTTTTCACTTGCGGTCCAATATTTTGCGCAAATTATAGACATTTTTGAAGCGTGGAAAGGATGCCGGATTTACACCGCACTCATAAAATGTAGTTAGAACTTGACTTGAAACTTTCTAATAAGTTTCTTAGAATATTTTTTAATACATTCCAACTTAAAAAAGAGTTTTTATAGTAGTGTAACCCAATTTTGCTCTAAACCTTGTTATATAATACTCTTTCAAAATCAAATATCCCACTTCAATACAGCACTTTTAAGTCCATACCACAAATCTAAAAAGTAGTGTTTTGGCAAGGGTTAAATTTTCGTTTAAAATTAATTACATGAATTTTTTCATTAATTCTCAATCCCAACCTAACCCTTGTTCATCTACATTTCGTTTACTCGACATTATTAAATAATCAGCTTGTTTCATCGATGATTTGCTATTTTGAACGATATGATATCACACAATATGTCGATGCAAAGGATTCTTTTCATTGGAAGTATTGATTGTGTTTTCTTGTGAGAATTATTGATCCCTTTGCTTAATTCACTTGGGTAATTTATAACAAGCTTCTTTATAACTCATCTCAGGTTTAAATATCTTAGTGTACTATTATCGTAAGATTCATATTTCTTTCATGTTACCTTTTCATTCATACGGTTTCAATTCACACGTTCTACCGACTGTTTACAAATCTTCTTTTATCAAGCTTCTTTTTATGAACACGTTGAAAAGGAACAAAGAATTTTTGTTATCAAAAAGAATATATTTCGGAATAAAGTTTGAAGTCATATTTTGTAACGTTTGCATTAATCTTTCCACATCACCTTTTATATTACTTTTTAAAAGAACGTCATCTCTCGTTCCGAAATATATCCTTTTTGATAATATAAATGCTTTGCTCCTTTTTCAACTATTTCAACTTATTTCTACTACTCTACATGGAACAACCAAGAGCTTCTTTTTGGAGTTATAAATCAAATCCTGAATGAATGCCTAAGGACAAAATACGTTTCGCACCAAATTTCTAATAGACAAAATTATTAACAGAAAAATGCCTTCTAAGCAGCATTTATATTGATATGATTATTAAAACAAAAAGTTTTTGAGAATTTATTATAATAACAGCCGATGAATATTTTTGCATTTTTAAATGACTGTAGATAAAATATCTAATGCACATAGGCAAAAAAGATATTCCCTGAATTGCAAATTATGCACATTGGCTTGAACTCTCTTTAATCTATTTTAGCATACTTTTTAGTAATTATTCTACTTCCAAAGATAGCGGTTACAGAACCACTTCTGTATTAGCCTGTTCTAGCTTTTTTTAACTATTTTTTCAATAGTGGAGTGAGTTACACCAACCCTTTGATTGAGAGGTTGAAACTTCCATCCTTCCAGAGAATATTTGGTCTTTGTATGATCTAATTCAATTTTGTTGTAAACATTCCATATTTCAAGATCAAGTCCTGCGCATCTTAGCCCGCCTCGCAGGATTATACATAGCCAGGTTATTTCAAAATATTTCAAATTTCACTTAAAACTTCATCTATTTCTTGATCTAGTGTTTGCATATAATCTCTAAATAAACCAATAACATCACATGGTGGAACAAAATCTAGCGCGTCTGTTTCTTTTATTTTGAGAGTACTTTCAGGATTTGTTTACCATCCTTGTAAACCAAGACTTTGGATTTTTCTCCAGAGACACTGAGTAAAGTGAAACAAGAAAGCATGAAGAGAGGGAATTGGGAAATAATTTCTTAAAGCTTTCATTCCTGCTTGTTCAAAATCAACCGTAATAAACTCTGAATAAAGATTCTCTTCATTGAGAAACTTTTTCCAAATTTTTTCATCTCTATTTGATGCAAGGCAATAAAGTATTGATAAAGTTTTGTTTGCGTCAACAACAGCGTGAATTGTGGTGCTCCCATTTCTTTTTAGTTTTTAAAACTTCCAAATTCGTTAAAGATGAGTAAATACTCAAACTTTCAGATTCATGGAGTAAACAGTTTTCCCCTCTTGTGACTAATGTTAGACATTCATGAGGACTTGCGTGCGTTATTACACATCCTACACTTCGTACCATTGATTCTTTTTGATCAATAGTACAAATAGTTTGCCCTCTTCATGCAATGTTGGGCATTCAATTGAAAGCAATTGCTTCACACAATGTTTTGCAGCATCTAATCAAAGATAGAGATAAAACAATAAACTTTATAAATACCATTTCATTTTTTGTTGAATTCATTGTTTTTTCAATAGACCTACTGTTCACGACACTCACGTTCAAAATGTCTGGCAAATGTTTAAAACGAAAACGTAATGTTCTGCCTTTAGACGACAAAGTACAGATTTTGAAAAGACTTGATTCTGGTGCGGTAGCTGCACGTTTAGCTGAAAAAATATGGTGTCGGGCGATCCACAATCACTGACATTAAAAATCAAAGAGCTAAACTTGGAGAGTTTACTGCTTCTCAACCAAACAAAAAAACAGTGCACTAGAAAGACAATGTTTGTAGGAAACAACCAAAAGATGGAAGATGCTTTGTACGCATGGTTCACTCAAGAGCGGGCTAAAGGTACACCTATCACTGGCCCGATCTTGATTGAGAAAGCACTATTCTTCCACAGACAACTCAACGGCGACAACCGCACTTTCAAGGCATCACAAGGATGGCTGAGAGATTCAAGAACAGGTATGGCATTCGACAACTCGATATTGTTGGCGAATGTTTATCTGCTGACACATCACAGGTTGACAACTTCCGACACACTACCCTGACAGCACTGATGAATCAACACGATTTGGGTCAGGAGCAGATTAATGCAGACGAGAAGGGTTTATTCTGGCGTTGTGTTCCGAACAAAATCTTAGTCTCAGCTGCAGAAAAATCTGCTCCTGGTCTCAAACAATTAAAAGAAGGTCTGACCATACTTCTTGGAACCAATGCAACTGCAACGCACAAACTGACACCACTATTTATCAGGGAGTCGGCCAACCCCCGATGTTTGAAACACGTCAACAGAAAAAACTTACCAGTGAAGTATCAATCCCAATCCAAAGCTCTCTTCAAAGCATGGTTTTTCAACGACTTTGTGCCATCTGTACGACGACATCTACGCAGACAACACCTATCACAACGCACACTTTGACAACTGCCCTCCCACCCAAACACACAAACAGTTCAAACAGCAGACGGGAACTTCAAATGTCTATTCCTTCCACCAAACGCCACATCAATTCTACAGCCTATGGATGGAGGGATCATCGCCACTTTCAAAAAGCACTACAGAAAACAACTTCTTCGACGCTTAATCTACGACCAGTCGTCGCCAGACAGCAGCCTATTCGACTTGCAAAGAGCTCTCAACATTAAAGATGCCATAAACATTATCGACTCTGCATGGACATCTGTCAAACCAGAAACCATACACAAAGTTTGGCAGAAAACCATATTCACTCAAAGACAACCCGCTACAGACAGTGATAATGAAGACGATGTGCCTTTCAGCAACCTACTTACTAAGACAAATGCCTGGACAAGACAACATAAACAGCAACGATATCTCAAAATGCTGCGACATTGAGAGAGACATCACCGCTTGCCAAGAACTCACTGTCCAAGAGATCATACACAGCGTCACAGGAAATGCCCCACCAGAACCTGAGTCAGACGACAAACACTCTATACCAACCAATGCTCAAGCCGTAGATATTATGGACCAATCATTGTGTTGGTTAGAGGCCGATGACGACTCGATCCGATGCACCCCAGTGTTCTTCAATTGTTACGAGAGAAAGCAGCATGAAAAAGACTGTCAAATCTTAAACCTCAATCTATTAAGACATTTTTAAAACCTGTACAATAAGTTGTATCTTTATGCATGTACTTTTGAATGATTTGCTCGAATATATTAAATAAATCTTGTATAAAAAGTTATTTTTCGGTGGTCAGAGAAACACTGTTTCGAGCCACAGATGATTGTTTACACAAGTAAGTGACAATTAACATGTATATTGTCTATTGTTTAGACTGGGACAATTGGGTGTTCGAATTTTCCGTTCAAGAGACTCGGGCTTAGGCCCACGTTCTGTGGCTGTGCCTTGGTCCGAACAAATAGCTTGTTCGGTTACGTGAGGTTGTACATAAAAAATTATTTTTTAATATTAAAAAATACGACTCTTACTTTTTATTAAATAAAAAAAAAAGATAAAAACATTAAATTTTTATACATTTGAATTATAAATTAGAATCTATAAAAAGAATACTAAATTTAAGTCACAAAATGTAGATATAATTTAATTGTTATATCGTTAGTGGGATGGGTTTCGTAGGTGTGGAATATTTATAATTATTCATATTACTTTTTTTCTTCTCTTAACTTGGAGTGAAATACAATCCTAACCCAAAAAAAGAAATTAATGCAATCGTGATGGTGATGGTGAGTTTGACAAAGCGTTGTGAGGGAGGGCATTGCGAGTCGCAAACAACGAATTTGTCCATTTGCCTCTAACTCGCATTTGTCTTTCTTTAGACTGGAGAGTAGAGAAAACATAACAATTGTCATATCAACAAAAGTGTGCTCCTTTGGCAAATCTGCTGTTGAAAAGTTTGAAGTAAGGCAACATCTCTGATATTCGTTGAAAACATCTCCGTTTTGTAGATGCATTGAGAAGGCGTCTAATTACGTGCTTCGTTAGGTGAGTGCTGCTTGTTTAGTTGGTTCGTTTAAGTGCGTTATTCAGTTGTTTGTTCATTATTATTTTTTCGATTAGGCACTTGGTTCAGCAGTTGTAGGCTTTCATTGTTTTAATTGCTCACTTAAATAATTAAAATACTTTTCAAGTTTATTAACTCCTTGAATTTAGTTTTTGTCACTGTATTCAATCAAATTCCACTATTCAACAGATATTAAAATTATCTGCACATGCGAAAAACTGCCAATTATCGGTTTGGGGCTAAGTTTGACAACCGCTGGCATTTTCACACTTTGGACTTATAGTTAGAATTTTCAACTGTTCATTTTTATTTTTTGTTTGATGTGTAAAAATTGAATATAAAATCAATTAAAGATAGATACTTAAACCTAATATATATATTATATATACGTATACCAATTTCAGGTTTGAGTTTTTAATTTGATTTGTGAAAAATGATGTGTATAATTACGTGATACAATAGTTTTCACATAATGCGTCTACTTTAGAAGCGCGTATTCATTTGAAAATTTACTTTCTGTATCAAAGTTTCTCTAAATCTAAAGTAAAACTAACTACCTTTTTCGACGTAATGTAAAACTGGACAAGAATTTCCACTTTTTTCAATCTATTTTGGGACTGACTAAAAGCGCTTCTGTTCAGATGAGTTCGGTCTTAATTTTTAAATTTCGGTTTTCCTTGCTTTAAAAAAGTATAGACTCAGTCCTATTCTGTTCTGATATTGAGAGGACTAAACTGGCTCGAACCGCACTCTGGACAGATCTACTACGCCTTATTTTTTCGGGGACCGCGCTCCCTGGGTAATTAAAAATGTGATAGGTTTAACCGCTCTATAAAAGATGCTTCCTGTGTGAAGGCGTGACAAAATTGCAATCCTTAATTGCAAATGCATATTCTGACTTCATTTGAAAATATTTAGACTGAGTATCCAAGATTCGAAGCCGGAAGATTCCTGTACCGCATTTTCAGATCTCCTTTGTGCGAGTACGTGATAAACTTCATCCGCAAGTTGATCATCCTTCCTGAGAAGTACATGATGAATTCCGTCCTCGAAAACTTCACTCTCCTACAGGTACGTGATGAACGCACTAAACATTCACTAACGTTTGAGCACACCTTCTTTAACTGCACTGCCATGCCTTGCCTAACCCAATCAAAACTTTCCATTTCATAGAAACTTTATCTAGAACAGGATTTGTACAACTGTCATGGAAGCTCGCTTCATGTTTTCTTCGATAAGTCATTCCCTAAGAATGTATATTAGACTGGACATATAACTGAAGGTGGGTGCCTGAAAAGGTACTTATTATTATGCACCCCGGTTGTGGAGTCAGGGTCGAAGTTGGCGGAGTCGCACGTTTTGAGAAGGAGTTCACTTTTCTTCAGATTCCTTATTCAAAAATTAGTATTCTACTTCTAAAATGGACACAAATAAAATGTTCCAAAAATGGAACGTCGGCATCTACGGAAATAATATTTAAAATAAAAAATTTATTCGAAAAAAGATTAGCATTTGTGATGAAAAGGAAAGCACTTTTCATGGAAGCGTTTACTACAACCTTCGCACCATTTTTTGTATTTTTCTTACACACGTAACATCTTCCTGGACATCTTCCGTCCATATAAAATAACATCATTTGAAATAGAAGCACTTAGTCCATCTTTACGTTTTCTAAAATTCTCTATTCCAACTTTTATAGAAACTAAAGGTATTTGCTTCCTAAATTCTATATAGGACCATGCCTTTTTCGGTGCCGTTCATAATTCCGAAAAACAAAATTCCGAATATCAAAATCCAGAATTTTAAATCTCGAAAGTGAAAATCGCGAATGTCAAAAACCAGAATGTGAGTATTTACGTATTTTAATAGTATTGATAAACATTATTAAGATAAATGATTTAGAGGTTCGAGATTTAACCATTCAGGATTTTGACATTCGTGAATGTGACTTGTTATACGCGTTTTTATCGTTTCAATAGCCGTCAAGTCTCCTGGGAGCAACGACATCCATATTCAACCCGTTAGAAAACAAATTGCACAACCATTTTTGATCTATAAAGGTAAAGGTAGCGTGGGGTGTTTTCATCGAGAAAGCACAATTGCGCCGCTTGTATCGGACTATGAGAAAGTAGACTTGATGCGAGATCGAACACAAGACCTTGAGTTATCGAAACCCAGTACTTAACCAACCTTGCTCATGCCCCTATATAAAAGATCTTCGAGTAGTCTATTATAGTAAATCTACTGCAGCCATGTTGGCGTTATATAAAAAAATAAGTTTTGAAACGGGAACACTTATCCTTTTTTGTCTTGAAGAACGCGCAGTCGTTTGAAAAAGGATTAGCTCCAATCCAATTCGAAATCGCAGTAACTATATTATCATCGTTCCATCGTACTAACACCACTTTTCCATCTCCACAATAAACAAATTCTCCTTTTTTTTATTTTTAAAACTTTTTACAGATAGAAGATATTTCTTTGTTCTATTATCTCTCATTGTTCTCATCAATTTAAATCCTATGCTTGACAATATAAAATAAGATGATATGATCATAAGTGTCAAAATAAAGAGGGTGATTTTCTGGTTTATTTATAACTGAAATCAAACTTTTAACAACCCTTGTTCCAAGTGGAAGATTTGTTTATTTTTATTATCATCTTAGGCACCTGTATAAATTTCGATTGGAAAAGGGTGCCCATCAGGAGTTCACATCATCCAAATCTTGTACGTAAAACATTTAGCAGGTATGATGTAAGGTACCATCTCCCTATTGTACTCAAGTCATTAGAAAAAACTCACAATACAAAAAAAGTGAAAACGTCCATCAGAAGTATTTTATATGTTTATCAGAACTACACTTGTGATAGCAGCTAAATAATTTATATAATCTACAGCAAGTATTTGAATAGGAGTTTTATCAACGCAAAAGTAAACTTTTCCAGCAAATTACTATTTTTGAAATATTGCATTACATTTTCAAACGTACCATAGTTTTTTTTCGATGAAATATCTTCCATTTTGTTTTTTGGAAAATTTTTACTTGTATTAAAACTGTCTTCATCATCTAAAATAAAAAATTCATTTATCTCTCTTTAGTTATTTTAATAAAAAGCTGTTTTTACAACTCACAAGAAAATGGCTAAAGAGCTAATGAACTTAAAGAATGAACTCTTTATAGCACAACTCCTTTAATCTTTTTGTTTATTTTCTTCATCGGAAAAAATAGGAAAATATATCTTTTGTCTTTTTAGTAGCGCCTTTTAAGAAGTATTTCTCACTCTTAATAATAATGGGCTGCTCTTAGTCAATGTATGGCCAAATTTTAAGCCGAACGGTTAGACCAAAACTTTTAAAAGAGAAAAAGAATTGTAATTGGTATGTGCTGCTAGCTGTTAAGCCTGGAATAAAGAATGCAGCTCCTCATAGGAAGCTGAAGCAACGCGCAGGTCACTTTGTGCTCACGTGTCTTTGTTTCTTTGTTTCAGGTGATAAAGAAGCGTGATACGAACGAGCTCCTGCTGTGCATCGCGTACGCCTTCGAGGTGTCTTTGAATGACGAGGGGGTGCAGCATCACGTCTTCAGGCTGAAGCGCGCGGACGCCGTCTGCGATGACGAAGAAGACTGCGACAGCGGCGTCGAGCCACACAACGACGTGGAGTAGACACGCTCCTACCCAGCGCATCCGTCCAACCAACCCTCCGTCCTTCACCCACGTTTTCCTCATTTTATTGCTCGTGTATTAAGACCCACTCTTCCTAGTCCAAGAAAGAAGAAGAGCAAACACAAAGGAAACCGCGTATCAAATACATACTTAATTATATCTGTACTTTTTCTTGAAAAATTCTTTCTACTGTTTTTACTTGCCATTTTTAAAATAAATTTTTAAACATATCGCTTTCTTCACTGCTCTCACATTCACCTCTTTTTCTATCTACATTTACGATCACTAATTTCTATGAAAATACGAAAAAACGATTCTTCAAACATGTGATGGCCAGAGACTAATTTATAACCGGGCTACTAAATGCTAATATATTATTCCATTTATATTCGTTTAAATTTTATTTAAAATGTGATTCTTTACAGGTATAGAATAAACAGAAATATTCTATATTATTTGATGCTAATAAATTTCTATTCTTTATAATCATTTTCACAAGAGAAAAAGAACGTTCAAGTGATGAAATATACTAAGAAAATTTTCAAGAAATTCCATAAAAAGTTGAAGGTGAAATTTTCTGAATTCAAGTTCCATATCATTAGTTATTCTATATTCTTGATTTCTTTTGCCAAAAATGTACTTTGACATAATATGAAACCTATTGAGTATATAAAAAAAATTTTTTTTCGTATTATAACACTTATATTTTTTTAATCAAATTACATACAATTAAACTTTGCACATCGGAACGTGGAGTTTACTCACAAAAAAATAAAGCAATTTCTCTACATAAAAATATATTACAAAATAACATGTCGATTTAATTTCAGTAACCAGCTATCAAATTTAACCATTGTATAAATAATTACGCTTTTCAAATTTACAAAGTGAGTAAATTTTATTATTACTGGTATAGGAATAGGATTAACGCCATCTAGATTCAAGTTAAACGTTATCCTTATTTTTTCATGAAATTATGCATGAGATAGAAATGTATATTTTAATCATTTTTGTTGGAAAAAACTTTTTTTAGTTGAAATTTTTGTTTTGTTCTCATGTTTTTTTTAATTTTATCTCGGTTTGAGTCTGTTTTGTACTTTTTTTTATACAAAAAAAGCTTATAACCTAATACAGTAGAATCTCGCTACTATGCCCCCTCGGTACTATGCCACTCTCGCTACTATGCCACTTTCACTCGGTCCGGACAAAATTCAGTAGAAAATAATCTTACTATGCCACCACCTAATCTCGCTATTATGCCACTATTTATTTGTGTGTTGCGTTTTTTAATTATATTTCTCAACTTTTTTTACAAAATTAATGAATATATTTTTTTAGATTTATTGTTTTTATTTGCGTAAAAAATTAACATGTCAGATATAAAACGCAAGCGAACCGATTTCACTCTAAAGCAGAAAAAAGAAATTATTGATGCCGAAAAAAATGAGCCTAATCAGTCCAAGCTGGCCAGAGAAATAAGCAAGAAATGGGGTATTGAAGTGAAGAGAACTACGGTAAAAAGCATTCTCAGCAAAAAGGATGCAATCGAGGCTGCAATCAAAACTGGATTTTCATCGAAACGCGTTAAGTTGACGCAGGCTCACGATCCAAATCTCGATGAAGGGGTGCTCATGTGGCTGAAGCAAGCGAGAGGACACAATCTGCCTGTCAGTGGAAGTCTGGTCAAAGAAAAGGCAATGAAACTGGCCGAGATAATGCACATTCCGGGATTCATGGCAAGCGACGGTTGGCTGGACAATTTCAAAAAGCGTCACGGCATTACTTTTAAAACAATACAAGGAGAAGCAGGAGCGGTAAATTTGCAATCTCTTTTTGAGTGGCAACAACAGGTTCTCCGACCTTTGCTTGCACAATTTTCTGCAGAAGACGTCTTCAATCTAGACGAAACTGGACTCTTCTTGCAGCTGCTACCAAACAAGACCATGGCTTTCAGAGGAGAGCGGTGCACTGGAGGTAAAAAAGTAAGCAAAGACGCACTCTTCTGGTTGGAGCAAACATGAGCGGCAACGAAAAGCTTCCTCTTCTGGTGATTGGCAATTCAAAGAAACCGCGTGCCTTCAAAAACAAAAAAATTCCGGTGACATACAAGGCAAATTCGAAAGCGTGGATGACGGCGGAGCTCTTCGAAGAAACATTGCGTGAGTGGAACGAGCGACTCGTCAAGCAGGGACGCAAAGTGCTGCTTTGTCTCGATAACTTCTGTGGCCACCCATCTGATCTCCAGTTCGACAATATAAAGCTGCTATTTTTTCCTCCTAACACAACATCAATCTCGCAACCAATGGATCAGGGGTTATAGAGCTCAAACGCCACTACAAGAAACTTTTGCTCTCTCGCAGGCTTGAAGCCATAGACGAGGAAAGAGAGTTTAAGTTCACGTTGCTTGATGCTCTACACGTTGCCCGGTATGCTTGGGAGCAGGTTAACAAATCGGTCATCAAAAACTGTTTTGTAAAAGCTAAGTTTGTGGAAGAAGAAATGGATCAGATTGAGCCAAAAGATGAAGAGTTGCTCGAGATTTGAAATGCTTTGCCTACTGAGGAAAAGATGCACAATAACGAGGAGATTGAGCTAACTGACTTTCTCAATGTTGACGAGCGTCTCGCAACTAGTGGCTCTCTTCTGCTAGAGGAGATTGCTGAGGAAGTGCTGAAAAGCAAGGAACAAATTGAAAGCGAAGACGACAAGGAAACTATTGAAGAGGAAGTGGTTCAATTCCAAGAAGCCCAAAGAGCGTGGAGCACTGTTCGAAAATTTATGCAGCATTGTAGCGTAAAGCTCAAAGTGATGCAAGCGTGCGATTGTTTAGATCAAGCTTGAGATCCGCCATATGAAAATGCGTCAGACAACCATTTTTGAGAGCTTTGGAATAGGACACAAATATATAAAAAAATAAAACTGTTTTTTAATAAATGTGATTTTATTTGAAAAAATAAGGCTATTTTTACAAAACCCTCGCTACTATGCCACTCTCGCTACTATGCCACTTTTGGTCGGCCCCGAAGGGTGGCATAATAGCGAGATTTTACTGTAATTAGTTTATTGAAATCTATAAATTATTATATATCTTCGTGACTAATATAAGAAAATAGATATAAAATTTTTTGAACATTTATGACATTAAATTTTGGAATGTACTTTACATATTGATTTTTTACAGTTATGGATTTCCTTGTACTCCGTGACTTACAACTTTTATCTTAACCCTAACCTCTTGATGATGTCTTAGAGTTGGAATGTGAAAAGGAAAAAGATTTATGGCTATAAGCTGCCAAACCTTCTTTTATAACAGGACGAATCATTGCATTTGAAGTTTTTAATTTGATCGATTCTTCTGATAAAGTTAAATCCAAGTTCATAAAAAAAATAGTTTTTACGTCCTTTTTATTAACACAAGGAAACTGAGAAGGTGAATTGAATGATGAAAGAATTATGAGTAACAATATCTAGAACATTTATGAAAATTCCGATGATCCATCTACAAGGTTTGTAGCATAACGTGTCTCTAATCATCCTGTTGAGTATATCAACACCTGATTTAAATTTATTGTATTCCATTACATAGTGTTACAAAAATTCGAAATTTTTTTCTTTGAAAAACTTTTTTGTTTTTTTTATAGACTGATATGTGCTGATTCAGAAATTACGCGATTTTTTGCATTGATATAACTTTTTGGAAAATTTTTGCATATTTGTGTTAATACTATATGTATAGTAGGATAAGGAAAACTCCATTGTGTATACAGTGAATAATGTAAAAATCAAAGTTTTTAACTTTTATTTGGTACTAAAAGGAGTAGTATTGTAGCAAATATTTCAACAGACTCAATCTGTCTTCAGTGCGTTAAAAATGAGTTTGTCACTCTTTTTAACGCACTGAAGAAGACAGATTGAGTCTGTTGAAATATTTGCTACAATACTACTCCTTTTAGTACCAAATAAAAGTTAAAAACTTTGATTTTTACATTATTCACTATATATATAATATTTTTATGTGTTAATTTATATACAGTGATGCTTTCCTAATCCGACACTTTTTAATTTCATGTATATATGACTAACCTATATAGATTATTTTTTAATCCGACTTATCAAAATTTTTTAGATTTAATATTATAGATTATTATAATTATTTAAATTATTAATATTTTTAGATTTATATTTAGTCTATAATTTTATTATAGATTCTATTAATTATACTAATTACAAAACATAAAATTACAACAAATATTTGAGATTTGTTTAAAATAATTTTGTTTGCAAAATTTTCTAAATTTTATAATGGTAGAGGCTTTTTAAATTTTAAAGTGTTTTTTTAACATGTCTAAACGCTCTCGAACAGAAATTAATGGAGTTATTAAAAAAGAAGTTTGTTAGTTTAAGCGAAAATACACAAAGGCAAGTCAGAAAGAAATTTCTAATCACATACACTCTTTTTGGAATTTCAATTGCAAGAAATACAATTTCAAACATAATAAAAAAATCTGAATTTTGGTGTAATTTGTCAAAAAATGAACAAGTTTTTAAACGAAATAAAGCGGACATGAATTAAAACTAGAATCTGCTTTATACATCTGGTAAAGATGTTAGTTCCAAAGGTGCTATTATCAACCATGAAATTTTGATTGAAAAAGCTAAAAGTTTTGGAGAAAAAACTGAACTTTAAGTCTGCTCAAATTTTCAATATTCTCGAGGATGGATAGCATGCTTTAAGCATCGATACGGTATAAAAAAGTTTAATATTCATGGAGAATCTAGTAGTATGTTTTTTAATTTAACAATTTTAGATCAATATTTTATACTTTAAACTTTTAAGGCTCTAATCTTGGTAATGTTGAGAAATGCAAACTTGATTTTTTGAATTCATTAAAAAATTTTAAACTCAGAGATATTTATAATCTAGGCCAAACAGCTTTTTTATAAACTAAAGCCAAATAGTACTTTAGCTACATCCATTGTCAAGGGAAGCAAAAAATCAAAAGATAGAATAACGCTTGCTTTTTGCTGTAATGCAACAGGATGTGATAAACTGAAACCAATTTTGATCTCCAAAGCTAGAAAACCACTTTGTTTTTCTAAAGGTTAGGGGTCATTCACAATTGGCGTCAACACAGACTGGGAGGGAGGGGGGCTTCCAGTTGACAAAAGGTGGACAGGGGTTTGGAAAAGTTGACATCAACATTATATATAGATTTCTCTTTTTCTCAGATCTGTAGATTTCACAGTATCTTCTGCAAATCATAAAATGTAACATTAGCGAGTGTTGTAAACCATTTCTTACAAATTATGATACGTTTTTCTCTGTCAGGTAATCAAATTTTGCTTCTTTTATTGAAGATATATATTTTCAAACATAAAAATATTTATATATTTTATCTATACCTTGGCAAAGCTTCGAGGGGGATTGCATATGCAAAGAAGCGAGAGCGAACTATATAGTATTTAAAGTTAAATAATTTAAACGCTTATAGCTTTCTTTGGGGTATTTGAAAACTCACAAAACTTTACATAGCTGTCAAGAGATAATTAAAAAAAATAAAATCATCGTATCTCAAATGCAACGAACGAGGCAACTGGTCCAAAATAACAGTGTATGTATTACAGTTTTTGCGATGATATTTTTTTATAGAACTATATCTGTTTTTAAAAAATTCACATCATTTCTCAAAAAACAACAGCCATGATGTTTCGTTAAACTTTATATCATTTTATCTTTTTACATAAAACAGAATCTCATTTTATCTTATAAAACAAAACCAAAAGAAGAAATTGGATAAAAATGAGACAATGAAATGAAAAATGTAATTAATTTTGAAAAATACACTAACTTATATGCCTCCGAATAGTTTTTATATCATTTTTATATTATATACAAAGTAAATTTTTGAAGAGAAATCAATGAAATGGCTCGAAAGGACTACCCACTACGGAGTTATTTAAAAAAATATATATATAAATATTTTTTAAAAAAACAAATTAAACTTTCATTGAAATTAAAGTATGTGTTTTCAAGCAGAAGTTGTTACCTGCATTTTTGTTAATTCTGTTTTTAGGTTTTTACCACCTCCTGTTCCAATTAGTTCAACAACAGAAGGCTTAACTATAGACATGATAAACGGTCATTTGGGTTCACTATTTCAAGCTCAGTTTATGAAAACTTTTGGATTAAGTAGATATTTCGATGAGTTCTGCCCTTCTTTGCAAAAATTGGATGCCGAAGGAAGAACTTTAAAAGAACGCCGCAGTTGCTTGAAGTGTTCAAAGAAAAAACAAGCACTCATCATTTTTTAAACCCACACAAGCTCAAATAATTTTAGAAAATGAAAGGTACGAAGAAGTTAAATATGAAGATGAAAACAGTTTTGGGCTGAATATTTTTGATAGAATTGACCAAATATTTTCTACAAAATAAAAAATTTTCATCTTCTATTTTTTCTTAAAAGTTGATGTCAACTAAAAGTGGGAGGGGGGGGGGGGTAAAGTGAAGTTGACATTGATT
Source organism: Nectonema munidae (assembly GCA_030549495.1). Taxonomy (NCBI): domain Eukaryota; kingdom Metazoa; phylum Nematomorpha; class Nectonematoida; family Nectonematidae; genus Nectonema; species Nectonema munidae. The sequence goes on from JAUIRK010000731.1 coordinate 74,730, forward strand.
GACAATAAGGGGGGAGAGGGCAAAATTTGACAAAAATTGGTTGACGTCAATTGTGAACGACCCCTAATGTTTTTGAATTTTTTTTTTATAATTACTTTTCAAATATTTTTTTAGGTTATGATCCTGAAAGATATGTCAACTATTTTTACAATTCAAAAGCTTGGATGCGTTCCAATATTTTTGAAGACTTCTTAACAGGTTTTAATCAACGAATGAGGCTTGAAAATCGCAACATTGTTTTGCTAGTAGATTGCACTGCTTGTCATCATAAGCTTGAATTGTCAAACGTAGAACTAAAGTTTTGCTGCCTAATACTATGGCTTGTACTCAACCTCTTGATGCAGGCATTATACGCACATTTAAAGTATTTTATCGTAAGCAAATTTTAAACATTTTTTGGGACAAATCGAGGATGAAATGCCACAAAGTTTGAACATAAGACAAGCAATAAATTTTATATATATAGCATGGAATAATGTTTCAGCTCAGACTATTGAAAATTGCTCTCGTCATGTGGGAATTTTTTCAAATAGATCCGATGTAGAAGTGAACAAATAATATTCACCTGATCCAAAAGAAATAGAGACGGTAGAAGATTTAAAAACTTTAATGCAACAGTTGCCAGGTTCTATTATGACAAGTAAAAATTGTATAGAGGCTGAAAATAAAGTTGAAACAACAAGAAATTTAACAGATGAAGAAATCGTTGAAAGTGTTGCTCTAGCCGAAGAAAGAAACGGTGGTAGTTCTTTTAGTATTCAAAATGATGAATCAAACTCTGATTCAGAACCTCCAACATCCATTAAAGAAATGTGGTCTTATTTAAATGGAGAAATAAAATTTTGTGAAGAAAATTAAGATTTCTCCCAATTTTAAATCAACTGAATAAAAAAAGTGAAAAAAGAATTAAACAAGATAGTATAGAGAAGTTTTTAGTATTAATTTCAGTAAAATTTTCAATTGTTTAAAAATTTATTTTTGTTTTGACATTTGAGTGTAAAATTTTTTAATCCGACCTCACAAACGCTATAACCATAGATGTCGGATTAACCAATCATCACTGTATATATTCAGTTGACTATCTCTATCCGGAAATCACTAATTCGGACCTTCGTTAATCCGAAACATTGGTTATTCCAGAAATTTTTCTTTGAGTTGGACGAAATGACCAAAAGGAACTGATGCATATTTAATTCCATCATGCAGCAAAACTGCTTTGAGACTTTTCAAAGACGCGTCAATGAATAAACGCCATTGTTTCGGTTCATGAGTCAACCCAATTTCTTCAAACAAAAAGATAAAGTATTACCCATAGAGTAAAGACGTGAAAATCCTATGTCTATGTCTGTATTTTTAAAATTTTACACCTGGAGACAATAAATTTCACTCTTTCAATCGTGATGCTAATATCTCAGAGGATGATTTTGTTAGATTCAAATCCTTTATCAAGTTCATCTTGATTTATAAAGTTATGTTTTTCTTGAATGAGCTCAGTCTTTATTGGTATCCAAGTGCTATCATCATCTGAGTTATCATCTTCATCAGAATGATATGATTGTGAACAAACTGGAACTGGCAAGTCATCACTGTGTGGAACAGGTGCAATTGAAGAAGGAATATCTGGATAAAAAAGCTTTATTTTGTCTGTTGACTTCTTATAAACAGACAAATCAATCATACAAAAATAACAGTCATTCAAATGATTTGTTGGTTCCCTCCACATTCTTGGAAATGCAAATGACATAGACCTTCTTTTTCCAACCTTCCAATGTTGATTTACAAGAACCCTAAATTTCATGCAGAGCCCAAATTTTATCCTGATCTCCTATTGGCATGCCAAAATACTTTTAATAGGCTATAAAATACTTTGTATTCAAAGAAATGCTAAGCTTGACTTCTTTAGGCCCTATATATTCACCACGCACATAACAAAAAAATTACCTTCTAATTTATATATCCCTTTAGCCATTTTAGAAATGACTAAGAAAAATTTTAAATCCTAAATTAAAAAAATATAAATTTAACACAATAAATTTATCATAATTTTTAGGACGTTTTTCTGTTTCAGTGTGAGTGAGGTTGCATAGATGACAAATTTTGCTTACTTATCACTCTATTGAAGGTTCAAATCTGTAGATTTTAAATCAATAAACTTTTGGCGAAGAGATTTAATTAAATTGACTACTTTTACAAGGTGTGCTTACTTAGATTGTAATTGTTGGGATACTTTTCGAATCTTACCAAGAATATTCGAAAAAAATCAATAAATAAACAAATTCCACATCAATTTGAGCAATTAAACCACGAGCAGTAATAGCTCGAGCGCTAGTGAAGGAGTTTAAGGAAGTGAAGAATTAAAAAATATATTAAAAATTTCAGTCAACAAAAATTTTTTTGAAGGTAAAATTCGGCTATTTTTGACTCTATAAAGTGTTACATCACATCACATACCTCACACACACCGACACTTTTACATCAGCAAAGCTCCATTTCTTTCTTTATATATAGTACATTTTATTACACACATGCAATACATTATTATATCGAAGGAATTTTCCTACACTTTCTGTTGTTGCGCGCAATATTTTATTTATTGTAGCAACAAGTGCTGCTAGCGACCGTAACTTTGGTCCTTCTGGCCGGCTATCTTACTACAGAATTAGCTTTAAAAATCAAATCCGTAAATATTTCGTTTTTAAACAGTGCTATAAAAAATAAATTTTCTTTTAAAAATTCAATGTATAAAAACAGTATCATTTAAATTAAATTCTTTATCAAAATGAAATCGCTGTGTTTTAAGGAGGGCGGTTGAGGGCTTAAATTTAAAATTGCAGATTCGGGGCAGCCTCAAAATTTAAGTGCGGGCGGTCGAAGGCATTTTTATTTTTTTATTGCCCGCTGCAAATTTTGGCTGGGCGGGGGGTGTGGCCAAATTTTTACAACCCGCGCAGAGCTCTAGTACGCACCAAAACTTATAAGAAAAACATTATCAGAAAATTGAAAACTCACACGCTTTTATTAAAGAAAGTAAAAATGTTTAGGTTTAAAGAGAAGAATGATCATGGGGAGGAAGGAGGAGCCTCTTGCTCTTGTTTTGAAGGAGAAAGCTCGTCTGTGTCTGGATCGGTGGACTGAGCTTTTATGCGATTCGCTCTTGCAGTCATGAACTGCTCTGGATGAAGAGGCAAAATGCCAGCGAGAGCGAAGAGTTTCGCCAATCTGGGAGTGCACCTGACGTCTTTGCACAACCACTCGTTTAACCTTTCACAGTCTATAGCTAGAAAAGTTGGCAATTTGAAATAACAAGAGAAGATTTGCGAGATAGAAAGGTCAGTCTTAGCTAGAGTTGAAAAATAATCGTGTTTTCAAAACCGATTTTAATGAAAACTGTTTGGACTATGTTTATAATTAAAATTAAACTATAAAAATGTTATTATAAATTAAAAGTTATTTTTAACATCACCTACAGAAGGATGAATGATTGGGCAATACAAACTTCATTCAACTTCTTTTCCAAGCTTCAGCATTATTGCTGCCCCATCTGTTGTAGGAAAACTACAATGTCTTTTTTATACACAAATTTAATTTCTTCGAAATAATTTCTTCAATTTGAGAAGAATTCAAAGACTCAAATATTCAAATCATGCCAAAGACACCAAGAACTTTTGGTGCCACTAATATTAAGTGTCAAATAGCTTTTATTTTGTAGAGATGTAAATTCGTCAAGACACAGAAAAACGAACACCATCATATCATCTTAAAAGCTTATTTCTAACCATTGCTGTGATCTAGGATGTGGCATATCGTATGTATTGCTAACTAAGCTTTTTTGTATAAATTCACTATTTGCAATGCAATGAAAACTCAATCCATCAATGCTAGCCAACAAAGATATTTCTTCTTCAATTGATTTTTTAACTAAAAATCCAGCAATATTTTGATTAACAGTTTTAGAAGATTCTGCTTGCTCGATATTCATCAAATGAACTTTATTAGTTTTCATACTTGATGTTGTTCCTCCACAGCATTTTAGAGTTTTTTTGCAAATATTACAACCTGCAAAATCTTTGTCACGCTTTGTAAAATAATTCCAAATTTTGGATTTAGAAGACATTTTAAAAATAAAACCAAAAAACTTAAATTTCAGAAATTATTTAAAACTAAAAATAATATGAATAATAATTTGATAAGAATTATAAATGTAAAAAAAATAAAACTGATGTAGAACCCGGTGTTTAGCTACGGTTTTCGATTTTTAACCCTAACCTGGATTTTAAGTTATAACCGGTTTTTCATCACTAGTCTTAGCTAAGATGCCAAAGACCGCAAAATTAATATTGAAGGAAGTTTTTCAAGTGTCAGAGGAGTAGTTGGACAATGGACAGGCATCTTTGAAATAATTTAGGTCGGCAAGAATGAAGCACAATTTTGGAAAGAGAATGTTCTCGCCAAGGCTCGCACTGGGTCTGCCACACCCAAACAAACTTCTTATTTTTCAGATGTACCTTTCTTTAACCCTTTCACCCACAATGGGACACCAGTGTCCCAAAAATCGTCTCCTTATATTTTACAAAATCTGATTGAGGAAGAATGCAGGCGATAGAAAAGGAATGCCTAAAAGGGTTAATTACTTTTGTATAGATGTTTAAGAAAAGTTTTTATTAAATCACTCCTTAAAACCAGTCTTTGAATTGATGTATTTTTATTTAGGCACAAATATTTACATACTTTTGACAAAACAGTTTATTCTGAAGGGAATTATGATTGAAATTTTGATACATCTCATTTTTACGCAAACTCTATAATATTCTATTTGAGAAATTTTTCAACTTAAATTTACAACTACGTTTTGTAGAGTTTATGATCCGGTCAACAATTTTTTTTTCTTTGGCAGCCTCAGGGTGTTTTCGGGGTTTTGAGGTCGCTGATTCGATTAACATGGTTTTGTCGTTGGCTCAGTTTAGAAGATCGTGCCCAAATAAGCCTAAACGCAAATCTCCCTGAAATACTTCAAATAGAAGCAGTAAATAATAATATCAGAAAATACATAATATTTTTGTTGTGTGTTTTAAAACGTTTTAGAATTTTCTTTTAATTCTTTTCCTTTTATTCCAGAGTTGAAAAGGTTCCGAGAGAAAAGGTTCTTCAAAAGCGTGTAGTTGACCGGTGCTTGTTACCGTGGACAGTGTGGCCAACAAAGGGAATTTACAGCTTGTCAAGGGGCGTACAAAGCCTTCGATTGAAACAGGTGACCAAGATAAGTCGGGCCCCACGGGTGCAAACCGTGGAGTCCCGCGGTTGGACCAATGGTGCGAAGTTGAAGTTGCGTACCAATGGTGTGGAGGGCCCAAGAACTTTGATGCGCCCGTATCAATGTATGAAGGGGTTTAACAAGCCAAAAGCAATTGGCCAGCCTGGTTCGCTTCTCTGTTGCCCTGAGGTCTCCGTGCCGTTTTCACCAGTCGCCTGAAATCGATGAAACCAAGGTTCGCGATCTTTCAATATCAAGGGTGAGCGTAGGCTATGAAGACCCTCAAGGCCCTCGCTTTTCAATCAATCGACTTAATGCCAGTGGGCCTTGTTTGTCGAAGGAGCAGTCTGAAGTTCTTGCATCACGACTCCAAGAAAAACTTCTTGATTCTGGCACAAAAGTAACATCTATAGGACAAGGGAAGGCGCTGTCGTTTCTTTTCTAAAGGTGCTCTTTTGTAATGTTTGCTCTTACGGGTTTATGCCCATCTCTTTATAGTGCGAAATCAAGTCAAAGTTGTCTTTTGTATGGCTAGTTTGTCCTGTACCTGGCCTCACCAAGATGAAGAGGTATGTGGTATCCATTGTTCTTGAAAACAAATTACATCATGGTGTTTGTGTGGCTTGAAAGGTGATTTTCGCGTCCAAGGGGTCCAATTTGTTCTTTGGGGGAGGAAACGAGAAAGAGCCAGAACAAAATCGAAGGCCATCTCAATGGTTGTACCCAGGTATTCCTCCTGCAAAAACAGGAAGCTTTGTTAGGCGTTGAACAAAGGGTTGTCAAGTACTTGCTTTCAGTTTTCGAAAAAGCAAAGGGGGCCCAGTTCGAAGCTCGAGGGTTCTGCTCTATCTATGAAGGGTTGGTTATGTTGGGTGTCCTTCAAGTGTAGTGCAAACTTTTTGGAATAAAGCGTAATTACAAGAATGGTCCGTAAGTGTTCTGCACAAAAACAGGGGCAAAGTGGCTAAAGTTCTTTCTTGTTTAGCTGACAGTTTCTGGTATCTTGGTGATTACAGGAGGAGAAGGAGAGTTAAAGAAAAAAAATGGAAGAGAGGTATCAAGGCAATGGGGGCACATGGGGCTACTGTAACTTTTGAGAGGTGAAAGTTGCTCACGAAAATGTATAAAGTCAATTTCCTTTTGTGAAAAAATATTGTTTTGTGTGTTCATTGTACTAAGAATCTAGTGTATAATAAATGTTTGCAAAAATTCAGAAATTTTTAGCAAATTTTTTGTATATTCTGAAATCTATGAAAAGTGTTCAGTTATTATAGGATAAATGAAATGATGTTATATCTAACTTAACTTGTTAGATTGAGATTTTAACTGTCTTTGTGGTTTTAGATTATCATAAAAATAATATCTGACATTTTTGCACTATTTAGCCGTTTTTTGTACGTTTAGTTATGGTCGCGAATGGGTGATTTCAGACGAATGACCCCCCTGTGATATCTCCAAAACTAGAGCCAACTTGAAAAAACAAATGTCAGATTCGGATTCAGCGCCCTTGAAAACCCCAGAAACCAGTCTCACTTTGCCTGCCAAAAATATTGTGTTGACCAGTGTAATTATTAAATTTTATTATTTTTTAATATTTAACCCAGACCTCGTGAGCCCTTTTTATGATTCCTCAGTGACAGGGACAGCTTTTCGGCACCCTACCTCTTCCCTAAAATATTGAATATATTCAGGAAACACTCGCAGGAACGCACCAAATAATTGACTGCGAATTCTATGGTGTCATTTATTTTTTTATCAAGATGCATTAAACCTATTATTAATTAATAAAGAATTAATTTTTTTCTAAATATTGTCTTAATTTATTGATTAACCAATTTATATTTGTTGTTTAATATTATACAATAATAAATATATAAATAGCCAAAAACTTATTTAGCTTATTAGCAAAAAAGATGGCTCTAAAATATTGACATTTGCAACACACACTTTTGAATGTGATTATTTATATTTTCAATACATTTAGAACAAAAACTTTCTTTTTATTTGTGCTTATTTTGCAAAGATAACATCTTGTTTTTTTGTTTGTCAAATTTTCGTTTTCACTGATTGGAGCATCAACTTAATTTGAAAGCCAACGTTTTCAAAAAATTCCTACAGATATTTTGACAGTATTATTGTTTTTCAGACTATTCCAAGTAATAAATGATTTAACGACGGTAACATTAAAAAATAATGCCATCGACCTTTTTTGTAACATAGGTACGCGCCATTGTGTCTAGAGGATCAATAACACAGTTTGTTGCCTTGTAGGAATTATTTCAGGTTTTATAGAGAACCAAAATCAATTTTTAGTTGAATAGCAATTGAAGAAATCAAATTAAACACTATTTTTTTAGAACAAAAAAGTAGGATTGTGCAATCACCTTGAAAGTCAAATACTGAATAACAAAGCTTTCTGATCTCCTCAGTTTCATAGTATCAACTAAATCCGCTTCTTTTCAAAAGCTCGCGAACCAAAGGAACATTTGTGAAAAAGTTACCTCTACTTATGCTTCAATCACAAAAAAACTATATTACGAAGTGAGTGTATATTATGAAACCATTAAGGTATTTATAGCCTAATCTTTCTGAAACCTTAGCACGTTACTTTAGAAAAATGTCAATTTATAAACACCAGTGGCCCTCAACCTTTTTTAACAAAGGTCCAAATTAAGAAGCAACATTGCAGTAGGGGGCCGCCGCATCAAAGGCATAAAATGGCTTTTTACTCTGAAATATTGTCCAAATTGCTGCATACATATTATAAAATGATTAAATCAAAAATCAATAAGTTTTGACTGTTTTAATATGATATTGTTGCCCCATTTTCCTGCACCTTTGTTATGTGGGCAGCAAAACAAGAGGTTGAGGGCCGAGGTTGAGAGCCACTCTAGTAACAAAATAACAAGAGACTGTTTCAACGTTCAATTATTTCAATGAATGTTGCACTCGACCTACATTAAATCGAAAAGGGTTTTAAAATGAGATGGTAGAAAAGATTGACGGCCGCTACTCAAACTAAACCGAGTTCTTTTAAAGCTCCTTAGTTTATCGATCCCAGGGTGTCCTGCCTAGAGACAGCTTTAAGCCAGATGTTTCGATAGGACCACATCGAATTGTCTATAAATTCCTCATCTGCGTCTTATTTCTACTATATTTTATAGTGTCTAATTCTATGGTAATCCTTCGATGGTAGCTCTACTTTCATCAGAAATTCATTTTCTGCAATCTGTCTTCGAAAAATATTTTGGATGATTTATTTAACACAAAACCTATGAGATGCCAAAGATTTTCTATTGAAGAGAATCTTCATGAAGCTCTCGTACGTTTTAAGTCAGTTCGGTATTAGGTCACCTGTTAAAACTAATTTACTAACAATTGAAATATTTTGATTAAAGCACCAAAAGTTTGTTTGTTTTTTAGATTCAATCTTTCTCTAAAGTGAGAAGCTCTGAAAAGTTTTTAATGTTTCAATCGTAGTTAAGTGTGACACTTATTACTTTTATATTATCCAATTTTTTTTGTAAATTATTATTTAAATACATCAAGTTTTATCACATCAATTCACTTTGCTGTTCAATGAATGGGAATCGTTTTAATGCTCTCATTCTTCTTTTTGTTAACAGAGACATTCGATTGGATATTGACACCATTATTTAAATGCATGCTAAAAAGTGTTATAGACGAATGAAGCTCCTTAACCCGTTAACGACAAAGATAATCAGACGATATCATCTAATGTAAAGCAGAAGATTTGTATTAAAGAGCTTTCATAAACGCAGACGATTTTATTTTTGTAAAGTCGACATTGGGCGTTAACGGGTCCATCCTCTTAGTTCTTAATCTAGTTACTTTCTTGTAATAAACTTATAATTTTTTGGCATATTATCATGATACTCTAAGTTTAATGATAAAAAGTCAATTTTCGCTTTTTATTAAACCCTTACCCAAAATAAGATAAAAACAGCTTAAAAATGTTGATCTTAAATTTATATGCTTCAAATTTGAGTTCTAGTTTAGTAAAATGCGCCCCTGAAAAGGATCGAGCAAGTAGAATTTCATAGAAAATAAACGCGAGCATGATGTGGCATGGCAATCAACTATTTAGTGGGAGGACAGGAGGAGTGGTAAACGTGGGAGTAGGAGCGCGGTTGAGTACTTACCCACGATGTGCTCGTCGTTCTCGTTGAGGAAGGGGTCGATGCTGCCGACTTGCGCCACCAACTCATCCTTCTCGGCGGGCAGCAATCTCTTCACGTAGATCGAGTAGAAGAAGCGGTGACGAGGTCCTTCGCGACACAGATCCATCACGTACTTGCCAACCGACTTCGCAGCACACATCTTTCTGAATGCATCACAAGAAATAAACACGAATGCTCAACAGTCACCCACACCGAATTCCATATTCGGAGTGGTGAATTCATGCACAACCGCAAGACCCCGCTATTTCACAAGAACAAGCGTGGTGAAAGCCTTTCCCTATACAATCACGCAAATACGATAATCTTTGTCAATGTTACACTAAGTAACTTTTACCATGAAGAAAAAAAGTTTTTGTGAAGCGCATTTTTCATGAATTCGCTAATCAATATTTCCTTCAGGCTGCAAGGAAAAGAAATCACAACAGTACTCTATTGACATAAAAAATTGTCAGTTTTTGAAATGAAGCTGCAAATATGGCATTCTTAGACACGACAAATTTTGCTCGATTATTAGTTGATGAAGATAAGATTCCCAAAGGCCATAAAACACGGCGTAGTATACCTTAGCCAAAATTCAAGAACAGTTTTTTCATTTGATTGGGGAGGCGCAGAACATCTTTTTGTGAAATATCTCAGCGATTTTTAGATTGAAATGGCACCCCCATGCTGATGTTGCAATTTGTCAATACACATGATTGTCAGCAAGCGTTTTCCATGCTACTCAGTTGTTTTAATATTGGAGTTGCATTGACAAAACTCGTTTAGATGAAGCAGGTGCATCCATCCCATTACTTATTGATTGGAGTATTCAGACAATTTTTAAATAAATAATTGTCTCATTTTTAGTAGAGTAGTTCTCGTACGTGATCTTGCCAGACTACTGCTAGCCAAAACTAGTAGGTCCGACAAACGGCATATCTCGCTACTTCAATTTGTTGTCTCCCGTGGTCTTTCCAGACCACGTATAAAAAATCTATTAGGCATGATAAAAAATAAGGACAGGATATTTAGACACAAGTATTTTGACACTTTCAATATACGAACCACTTTCACTCTTTTGAAACGTTTGTTAAATTTTGACTCATAGCAATATATATTTTTATATTTAAAATAACCAATATAATTTTAAAAATCGTATTTTAGATTAAAAAATCTTCATATAGATAGCACCCACGGTTAAAAGAAAGCTTGTGCGAAGTGATGCTAAAGAAAGAACGAAATGGCGTAGTTGTTGCAGCAAACTGGCTGACCCCGACTCTTTGGGAACAATAACCAGGCCTCAAAGGCAAAATGGATGATGATGATGATGATGATATAGATAACACCCCCCGATGTGCGCCCCTAGACCTTACATACCTAACACCGCACATCAACATGGATTCAAGAAAACGCATTCTACTACAACGCCCTTCAATCTATTCACATCATCATTGCCGAAGGTTTCAATCAAAATAAACCCTTCCACCGCCTCATCACAACAACACTGGATCTGAGCAACGCCTTTGACACCTCGATATCCATCTTCTCATACACAAAACAAATATTAACACTCAATATGCCAAATTTTTAGCCAACTATCTTCGCGGCAAAAACCCTTATACAAAACATAGCGCCACCATCTCACGCTCACCCCCCCCCCTCCCCACGAACCAAGGGAGCTCCCTCTCTCCTATATTATTCAACAGTTACATGAGCGACATGCATACTCCCACCAACAACAAAGTCAACCTTTTTACTTACGCAGATTACATCACAATTACATCCACCAACCAAGGCATCACAAAAGCCACTCTTAACATGCATCGACAATATACATAAATGGCTCATCAATAAAAAAAAACTCAAACTTAACCAACCACACAAAGACACAAGCAACACTCTTTACACAGCACAAGACTCAACATAAAAATCAACAACACTATCATAGACACTAACTCATAAACAAAAATCTTTTCTCCCGTTTTCTGCGTTCCTAAAAACAAAGATGGTGTAAGATTTGTTCAAAATTTCGCTTTTACAAAGAAAATCGTCAAACCACAAGAGTGTAAACTATTGTGCACCTCGAAAATGATCTCAAATAGAGGAAAAGTACAAGTTTGGAGTGAAGTTTGATTTTGCCTCTGCTTTCTACGACATTAAACTTCATCATTCTTTCCAAGACCTATTCTGCTTTAGAGCGTGCAATACTACCTTCAAATTCTTAGTCCTACCCATGGGGGCAAATTTCAGCCCAGGCGTCTTACAACTAGTTTTATCAAAGATCATCGCAAGCTTGTTTTTCTATCAAAACATTGTTATACCTAGACGAGATGCTCATTATGGGAGAAGATCGAGATCATCTCGCAACCGTGGCAAAACAATTCCAAAGTTTTTGCGAAGAACATGGCATGGAAATCAACCAGGAAAAACGTTTCACCACGCCAAGATCCATCTTCAATTTCCTAGGGGTGATTGTAAACCTAGACAGATGCCTGAAACTCAAGACCTCTACCAAGATGAAACTCAACGCAGCACTTACCCTGCTTGCATGCGCCTCCTTTGAAGAGAACTCTCCAGCCAAACCCCTTAAAAAGATCTTAGGCTACATATAATACTTCCTGGTATGCGTTCCCCGCAAATTTAGGAAGTTTTCTCCAATGTTCAAGGTCCTAAAAGGAGAACCGCTACCAAGAAGGATTAGTCCGGAGGCGTGGAAAGGAACTTAACACTAAAAGGGCCAAAAAAATCACCATAAAGGTCCGAATACGTCAATTGACGTCTATATATCAAATATCAAAATTATCTTGAATTTCTTCAAATAAAAATTAAAAAAATAATGAAAAAATTTTTTTAAGTTAAAAAACAAATATTAAATGCAAGTTTTGCATTTTTTTACCCCACATGTACCACAAATTGGCTTTTTACAGCCACAACATAAATCTGTAGTTCTATTCTTGCAATTTTTGTTGGAACAAGTTCTACGCTTTTGGGGTAAGCATCTTTCGATAGTTTGTGAAAATTCCTTCTCCTCATGAATTTTATATCCAGTCAATTGTTCACTAAGTTGTTGCAAAAATTTCAACCTTGATAAATTAGAATTATTAACTTTATTGTAAAGTATCCAACTATTTATTGAGGCCATGTCCAAGATATTGTAAAAATCTTGTACGGGCCATCTTCTACTTGCTGTTTTTGTTGAATACAATCTTATCATTTGGTCAAACACATCGACACCTGATTTTGTCTGATTATAAAAAAGACAGTTTCCGATTTTTCTCAGTTTTTATGCCGTATTTATCAGGCTTGTTAGACATGAATTGAATAAACTTGCATCTCCACGGCATAAGTTGTTTGTCCACAGTGATAAATGAGCCTGAAAGAAAGCATTTTTGGCTGTTTTGTATAAATTCATTCCACACTGAAGAAATCAAGCAAAATTTATCTTGGACAAATCGAATTTTCCTTTCACTTTTGTAGTCAATACGAAGAAACTTCATTATTTCTAAAAACCGTGTACGTGCCATAGTACTGGGAAAAATTTCACACCCCCATGCTTTACTCCACATACTTTTTATAGGTAAGTTTTTTGCACCAATAACTCTTCTAGTGAATATCAAGCCTATGAACTTTTCTAATTCTTCTAAAGAAACATTCCAATCTGAATTTTTTGTTACTCTTTTAGGTTCTGAAATTGTACACTGCTGAATGAATCTAAGCATTTTTTCAGAAAAAAAGAAGTCGAAAGGAAGAAAGAGGACTGTTTTTTCTGTATGAGTGATAGCATAAATTGTTGGACCTGGCGAATGAATTCTTCAAAGATAAAATAACACATATGTCAAATGAAACATTAATTAAAACATTGTCACGTAGTATGATGGTATAGTCACACATGCTATAGTGGTAAATCCAATATCAAAGTTTTTATGGATGCAACACTCAAAAAGATTGCGATAATGGGGGCAAATGGTATCCTGAAGATTCCGGCAGTTTCACCTTCGTCAAAAAACTCCTCACATTGCTTCTGGCAGTCACACAATATCCAGATAACGCAACTTTCTTTTCCGATAGTATGGTAGCTGCCCAAGTTGCTCTCAAAAATGGCTCGGAGACCAGAAACTTACGTAACATCATCCTGAACTTCGAGAAAAGATATTCAATTCTACTAAAGAGGATTCAACTCAACACACACTATATTCCGTCCAGGAAGAACTTAGCAGACTCACCTTCTAGAGACGACTAGGGGTACGGAAAAGGATGACTCCTAGAATTCCAGAAGTCCACATCGGAAAAAAAATTTGAGAAGTGATTTTTTCATCGACTCCAAACTCACATACAACAGACAATACTCAACACCTAAGAATCAGCAAGTAAAACGCTCAATATACCCAAAGCCCACTCAGGAACTTCCTGGGGCAAACACAAGGAAACCATAACAAATACATAAAAAGCTATAACACGTCCAATCTTAGAGTAGGCCTGCACAATATGGGGACACTCTATCTCTCAAACAAACCTTTGCGTCACACATCTGACACAAACACACAGAAGCGCTCATCTTACCTCTACAAGACCACATTAACATACACATTTCTAACCTCACCTCTTGACAAGCCTGACAGACACATGAAAAGCACACTCTTTAACAACAAAAACAACAACATCCTACTCCAAACATGTCAAACATACACCACTGCACTCACTAATCAAACTATCCACACACAAGCAGTCACCAATTACCACAATTCACTTTCAATCTTACCAATCCTTAACTCTACACCACCCACCATACATAAATCTGAAGAAATGAACTTCGCCCCCTTCCCCAATAATCTTATATAAAAGCTTGTTTATAAAACATGTATGATGATCGCATTAGAGGATGTAATGATCATTCGAATACATGATAATGTAAGATAAGAGAATAAAAGAGGGAATGCAGACTTTCGAGTCAAACATCATGCCAAGCTGCTCTGAAATCCCCATCAAAAATATTTTACAAACGATGTGAGAGCTATATACCCTCACTTGACGGACATTTTTGTACTAACGCCATTAACGGACTGGGGACGATTTTGTTCAATTTTCACCATTACGTTTTTTCATCAGAAAATAGTGAAATCATTATACCACAGGTTAATTGTATGAATTACTTGGAAATAAAAGGAGAAAACATTCTATAAAAGTCATTTTTAACGGTGAAATTATCATTTAACGCCATCTATATCTTGTTAAACTTGATCTAGTACTGGCTGTTAAAATTTCAATTAGGATGTGAACAAAAACAGACTGAATAAGATTTTAAACCTTGTAAGTGACAGTAAAATTATTTTTGTCGATAAGGCACCGATGCGCCACCTGCATGAGCCAGGAGTAATTTTTGACAGGCAGTAATCTAACGTGGAAGGATCGGATTTAAAAACCTGCGCTACAATCATTTACCAACGAACGACAAAAAATATTTGTAACTTTCAAACATTCCGAACTCACATCGCTTGAATCAACGTAACAAGCTCGTTCACTTTGTTGTTGTTATCTTGTGAATAATCAAAATGTGGTTTTATTTACTTTTATTCCTCGTGCTCTTCTCAACACAACTGGTAAATGCATTTATTGATTCAGAAGTGAGCAGACTCTGCTGATAAATTCTAATTTTTGTTTTTCGTGTTTACCTCTAACCCTTTCAACCATGGTGTGAACGAATAAGAAATGATCAAGACAACATATGAAGAAAATATGGTGCTGGTTTACTATTGTTGTGCTCTTATGACACACGATATCGACATTTGTTATTATATCTTCATCTGCGCTTGTGCAATGTATAAACTTCGCAATTGGTAAACTGAGGAGCACAATTTTCTGATAAATCTTTCTGGCTTCTGCTGGCATTATTCACCTTCATCCTTCGTGATTTTTCTTCTCATGTCTACCACCTTTTTTAGCATTAGGATAATTTCATTTCTTTTTTTCTTTCAAAACTTTTTTTTAGTTTCAAAAAGTTCAATTGCATTGTAACTACTATGAATTTCCAAACTAGCATAATAAAATATGTTTTTGCTTTTTGTTTGTTGGGGTATATTGGTAAGCAATTTATCAAAAGTTGAAAATTGTACGAATTGAAAAATGATAAATTAACATAAAAAAATTGTATTCTGGATACTTTTTCATATCGATAAGTTCTAAGTATTCGAATTTACATCACTGTTCTAAAAGTTTTCAGATCAGTCATCTCTTAGCTTACTTTAGTGCCTTGATTAGTATCAGTCAAAATGGAGATCAAAAAGTCAAAGTTTATTATTTGTTTTCAAGTTCAGGCAATCCCTTCTTGAGAGCAAGCTTGGGTCGGGATATGTTCACTCCATGTTTTTCTCCGTTTTGACAAAAAAGAAGAGAGAGATCCCTTGGAAAAAAATAAGCTCTATAAGAAAGCTACATGACCACTTCTATAGTAAATTTTCAAGATATAGGACTCCACACTCAGCGCTCACGATAGATGTGCAACTAGTTACTTTCAGAGGAGGTTGCTCGATAAAAATGTATGACCCTAAGAAGCCCGGCCACTATGGGGTGAAGTTTTATCACTTGAACGACGCTAAATATTTTTATTGTATGGAACCTGAAATTTACGTGTCTGGTTTACAGGACCCCTCCTACTTTTCTGTTTTGAACGCGTGCAAGCGTTTGATAAAGGATAGTAGCATCCCGAAAGGTTGTGGATTATACACTAATCGTTTTTTTACTAGTCATGAACTTCTCATTTGGTGTAATGGCCAAGACGTTTCTTTGTGTGGAACAGTTATGGCTAACAGAAGGTTTCTCCCTTTTATATTCAAGCCACCCTAATGGCCAAGACGTTTCTTTGTGTGGAACAGTTATGGCTAACAGAAGGTTTCTCCCTTTTATATTCAAGCCACCCTATCTCAAAGAGTTGAAATAATGTGAGTATGAGAGTAGAATAATTTACACAAATTTTGCTTCTTTGACTGCCTACATACCAAGAAAACATTCTTCTAAAAACTAGTTGTGTATATTTTATCCTCACAACATAAAAATCAAAGGGTAGGCAATCTTCATTCTAAATCTGACAGCTTATTATCTTATAATGAATATAAAGGAGAAGTGGATGTTGCTAATAAAATGCTCAGAGCCTACAGGTCTTACAAGCCTAATAGAAAATGGACGCATGCAGTTTTTTATAACTATTTAGACATTAGTGTCTTGAACACCTGGATAATTGCCAAGTTCAACTCGCCTGACAAATTTCCTTCAACCAAAGAAAGTGGAAGAAAAGTTTTCGTACAGAATTTATCCTTTCTGGCCGAAGAATCAATGAAAACAAGATCAATGATATCCGAAGTACCCTTAGCTCAGAAACTTACTCTCTTTTTATGGGTTTTCTCAAGACTCTACTCCAACGACTTCCACCTCAAGATCTTTGTGTTACCTTTGCAAAATAAAAAGAAAAAATGCATCTAAAAAGTGTGAAAATTTGTTTGCAATGTACATTATAGAATATTGTGCTCTGAAGGTTTAGTCAAATCATATAAATTTAACGCCAAATATACTAACTTTTACTTTAATTTCGAAATTTTCTTTTTTTCAAAAACAATAAAATAATTTTTTTGCTAATTTTATTTTATTTTGATTTTTATCCTAACGAGAACGTTTACATGTTACTTTTGAAAGAAGTTTCTATGATGGATATTTTGGGAAAATGTATTCTAAATTGGCAATGATGATCCACTCGATTTTTCGCACCTTCTTCTGACACAGTGGTTCGTTCTATTTCTCTTTCTGTCTCCTTCTCTGTTTTTCTCTTCCGCTTTCTCTGCTAAAACTCAATCACTCAAGCTCTCTTCTCTCTTTAAGCTCCCATCCTTCACCCAAGCTCTCTTCTCTCTTTAAGCTCCCATCCTTCACCCAAGCTCTCTTCTCTTGTTCAAGCTCTCCTATCTCATTCAGCTCTCTTCTCTCTAATTTGTATTTAGAGTTAAATTAAAAATTATTCTATTTTATCTCATTAGAAACTAGTTTTTAGCGGAATATAAGTTCAATATTTTCAGAATCTTTTTTCATGATACCAAAGTTCAGCTATGCAAATTAATCACAGAGATTTATTGGAACGGGATGTGCGCCCCTGTTCAGAACAGTAATTTTGAAAATTGCAAAAAATTCCCCCCCCCCCCCAATAATTTTGAGGATGTGCGACCCTGCCCAAAAACACACTTCCCGCCTCACTTCCGTCTCTGCAAAACACACCCACACAACACAGAACACTTATTCAGCTGCCCACACATCGCTACACATCTCAAACCACTAGATCTTTGGCTTAACCCACACGCGGTTACCAACCTCCTCTCAGAATGGAAAAACAAACTAGGATCACCTCCTCCTCAAACCACCATAATACATCATTAAACCCCGTATCCCTAACCCTACCAACATTACACACAGATCTAGATATTTTAAAAAAATCTTATTTATACACACCTATCTCTCCTGGTTCCAAACAAAGCGAATCGGTCGCCACTGGCATCGTGATAACAAGATATCTGCCAGTGGAGGCCAACAACAACAAGAGTTAGTATAGAATTTAAAGCTTTTAAATATTTGGAGTTGGATTCGAATTTTTTTAACCCTAGCAAGTGCTGAACTAAGTGTGTGCGCTTAAAAGTGATGGGGCGTAAAGTGCCACCCTCTTTCTCTCAGATATTAATGAGTTTTTATGTGTGGTATATAAATATTTCAAATATGCTGAATTTAGAGGTAATGTCCATTTTTTCAAAATCTATCAAACCTGTCAAAAAATTGATTTATATTTGACGGCTCATCTCAAAAAGAAACTTTTTATTTAAATAAGTGTATAATGTTATTTACACATATATACCCGTTTTAAAGTATGCTGAATTCGGTGGCAATGTTCTTTTTTTATTAAAATCAATTAAACCTGTCAATCAATATCAAATATATAAACTTCAAAATAAATTCTACTTGCAGTATATTTCTGTTAATTATTTTCTTAACTTATTTAAAAAACCAACCTTAGGTGTTTAATTCACTCAAAATATTTCATTTGTTAGTAAATTATGTATCTCAATATGACCTCCATCGTTTTGGATACAAGTCCGTTATCGGATGGGAGCCTCTACGTCATTTCTCCTATACTTTGTACAGTATGTAATTTTGTTATTCATTCTGTGATGATCCTTTCTTGGTAGCTCTTTTTCATTAGAAATTTATTTTCTTCAATGTGTTTGAAAAACTTTTTTAAGGATTTATTCTAAACAGATTTTTTCCGCTCTCAAAGCATTCTGATTAAAGAATCTTCTTAATGGATCTTAGGCTTTTTATCAGTATCGTGTATTTTCTTATCAGGTGATGAAGAGATATTCATTCTGAATATTTTTCAACCAATCCTAGTTCAAAGGTTTTTTTCTGATCAAACCATTCATGATGTTCATTGTTCAATTACGAAAAGTTGCCCCATCTAAAAGATGATCTATTTAACGCAAAAGGAAAAAGACAGACAAATTCAATTCAAATTTAAAATTATCTTGATAATGACTAAATATTCACATATTAGCATCTGTGTCATTTTTGATAAAACTGACCTATTCTAAATTTTCAGATTTTCTACCCATCTTAGTTAAATGATAATTGTAATCCTAGATGATAAGCTATAGATTTGTTTTCCTTTTTTAAAATAAATATTTTATACTCAAGATGATTGAAGAAAGTATTATAAGCTAAAATATATTTTAAAAAATTGTATTTTTACTACTACATCATCAATATATACGCATTTTTTGAAAAATTGCAACGAAACTGATTTTAGGCATACTTCACTAATTCAAGTGACACTTTTAGATATTTTAAGGGTATTAGGCAAAATAGAGTTCAGAAATAAAATAAAAATAGTCGATTTCGTATATAACAGAAATTTGATTTGAAATTTTCAAAATATTTTTGGGGACATTAACACGAACCGCGCATTTCATTGACACTTTCATACATTTTAAAACCTCTAAATGCCAAAGCGTTGAAAACAGAAAGTTTAGTTGATACTTTTAACATTATGAAATTATATATTTTATACGTGTACGTTCCCATTAAAACAGCTCTATCATTGAAACGAAAATAATCTGTACTGGTTTCGAACACATATCGTTTCTGTTGACACTGTCACTCAGACGGCCTGCCAGTTATATGAATATTTTGTCAATAAAGGCAATTTTTCTATAAATTCAATATTTATCAAAAAGCGTTTCAAAATTATTTAGTTCTTTTTTTGTATTTACAATTTTAGAGTAAGGTAAGCCTAAATTAAAATGGAGCACTACATTTGTTTTGTTTTGAATTATTTAGAATTTTTTTAAATAGATTTTTTAAATATTTTTAGCACTTTTCATAAATTATTATTTAAAAATGTATTATTCAGATTAAATGCGTCATTTGTTTTATTTTTTCTTTAATAATACCTTTTTAGTTTATTCATTTACTTTGTTCTTAAAAAGTATTTAATATACTAGTTTTATTTATTTATATTCAAAGCTCAATTTATTTTAATTTTGGTCTGCCTTTGCTATTAGTTATTATTAGTTATTTAGTCTTACCAAAGTTTACTGTAAGTTCATAACAACCTATATTCTTTTCAGAGCATTTTTACTTTCATTATGTCCCAAAACCCATCAAAGAAAAAGTGCAGAGAGTATTCTGTTTAATATTTGAAATTTGGCTTTGTTACTGCTCCTCATAATCACCAAAAGCCTCGGTGTCTTAATTGTGAGAAAGAACTCTCTAACGAGGCTATGAAGCCATCAAGTCTCGCTGAACACCTTTAAAAAATGCATCCTGATAAAGTGAATCAAGATCTGTCGTACTTTCATGCTTTAAGAGACAAATTAAGGCAAAAAAATCTATCGTCTCCCTTATGACAAAACAAACACAAAAAGCTGACGATGAACTCATTTGTTCTTACAATATTGCTAAGCTAATGCTAAATCAGGCAAGCCGCATTCAATTGGAGAGTAGCTTCGTTTACCTGTCGTAGAAGAAGTTTTGCTCACAGTAGTACATCATAGTCCTCCTCTTGCTGTTACTAAATCTATTCCCCTCAGTGATGATACTGTTGGAAGAGTAATTGACAAGATGGCCGAAGATATTGAAGAAAGTTTGTGTGACATTCTGGAAAAGCAAAGATTTAGCTGGCAACTGGAGGAATCTTCTTGCTGCCAGGCAATGAAAAACCGTGCTTGGGTTATGCCGTTTTATTAAAGATGATGAAGTAAAGCAAGAATTAGTGTTGGCTAAGGAGTTGGAAACAGATACTCGAGGTGCGTCTATTTTTATGGCAGTTTAGCAATTATTCAAAGAAAACAATATACCAATTAAAAACATCATTGCTTGTGCTACAGATATTTTCCTGCAAGCAGGAAAACATAAGGGATATCTTTCATATTTAAAAAAGGCAGTATAATTCAAGGTGCATAATTTATCGGGAGCATTTGGTTGCCAAAAACTTGAGCTGTCGCCTTCATAATTCTCTCAGTATTGTTGTTAAATCAGTAAATAAAATTAAGAACCAACCCCTCAATTCTCGAATATTACGTCAATTGTGTGTCGATAATAACGAAGAATTTGAACGTCTTCTTCATACTGAAGTAAGATAGTTATCCAAAGGAAAATGTTTTAAATAGTTTCATTCCCTGTTCGACACAGTTGTGCAATTCTACAGGATAATAAATGCAATGATTTGAGTGATGATCTCTTGGAATGTAAAAAAATATTGCGTATCTAACTGATTTATTCTGTATATACAATGACTTAAATGTGCAATTACAATGTGATGATATAAGCCTCATTAAGGCAAAATCTAAAATTTGTAATTTCATAGAGAAGCTGTGTTTCAACCGAAAAAGCATTGGTCGTCGGAATTTGCCTCATTTTCCAAGTATTAAACTACAAACTGATGACACGGATACTTCTATAGTAGATGACAATCTCTTGATTTGTTGTGATCATTTGAAATCTCTTCAAGAGGACATGATTGAAAGATACCAAGAT
The DNA here is from genome assembly GCA_030549495.1 of Nectonema munidae. Classification (NCBI taxonomy): domain Eukaryota; kingdom Metazoa; phylum Nematomorpha; class Nectonematoida; family Nectonematidae; genus Nectonema; species Nectonema munidae. The sequence goes on from JAUIRK010000731.1 coordinate 96,222, forward strand.
CTTATAAATATGGAAATACCAGACTGGATGATGAATCCATGTACTTATGTTTGTGCAAGTGACACAAATCTTTTAATTCAAGAAGAATTAACTGGTGTAAAAAACGACCTCGAATTAGAGCCTTTTAAAAATTCATACACGGATTTTTGGTTGCAGAAAAAAATTCCTGAAAGATCTCCAAATTTGTGGGAGGCAATTGAACATTACTTCTTTGCTTTCAATTCACACTACATGGCTAAACGCGGATTTAGTGCGTTTCTAAACTTCTTACTAAGCAAAGAAATCGTCTGCAAATTGTAAAAAGCGGATATTTGAGAATACTTCTAAGCAGCATTGATCCTAGTGAGTGAATTAGTCCAGTAACATCATCATCCATCTCATTAGAAGTTCAGAGTAAAAGATGAATTTATAAAACATTTTTAAGCCACCATTAAAATTTATTTATATGTAATAAATCTTGCAACTTATAATATACAGTTGTATAACTATAAGGAGGCGGTGGAAAATCGTCCTGAGGGGCGGTGGTTAAAATAAATTTCAGAAACACTACAGTAGAGTGACAAGCAAAAACAAAGAACAAATTTTGCCAATTTAATAACGTATTTTTATGAAGCTTTTTAGTAAAACATAGGGAAAGAAAAAATTGCTATAATTACTGGGTCCATAAGGCTACATATACATCATAAATATATTAGCGTCTTAATATTACATTCTTCACTTAAATTCGGGATACACAAGTAGGAACCGCTTTGTACTAAAAGTAATATAACAAGAAGCATAATGGAATTTAAAGAGATATGAAATAATTCTCACTTCTCAATCAAATCGAGCTTTGAAAAATCTAGCTTGAAATTTCAATTATTTCTAATTATAAAAATATATCTTTTAGATTCATATATTTTTATATTAGTTACTTCTGTAAGGATAGAAAATTATGTTATGAAAATTTTAAATATACAAAATCCTATCAAAAAATATAGTTAAAATCTGCACCCTGCCCCTAACTATGTTAGGTAGGGTAATAACATAACATCATTAAATCGAAAACATGTTAAGAAAATAGAGTTTTACATAGTTAGTTGTCAAAAAGTGTATTTGAACTAAATATATATTCCAATATATATAGGGTTAGTCTAAAATAAGCTACAAAAAGAAACGTCAATTACAAAAAAAACTACAAGAGTTATTAAAACAAAACTTAACATACTTATAAAACTCGAGCTTTTCTTTCTATCAAAATACTTTGCAGTGAAAAATTTTGTGTAAATTTGGAATTCTGATGGTTCAAAGGCAAAAAATTAACTTGTGAGAACCATTTCTGTTGCTTTGAAAATAATTTTAATATCAGAGAGAAAGAAAATTTTTATAAATTATCAGCGGCCTTAATGCCTTTTTGAATATTTCCCTAAAAAAAAAAAATTCTATATTGAAAATATATTGTCTATTCTATTTAAATTTGTAAACATTTTGTCTTACTGATGTCACGAACTGTTCTTTTTTTTCTTTATAATTGTATAAATAAATCTTTCTTTCTTAAAATAAAAAATAAACAAAAAATAGGAATATTTAAAAAAAAATAAAACTGTTAAATAAGTTTTGTTTCTTTTAAAAATTAAAAATCAATAACAGTAATTAACTAAATTAAAAGTTTTATTTAAATTTTTGAACGTTCCCTCTTTTTTTTTAAATAATTAATCATTAAAATATATTAGATTAGCTCAGATAAGAATAGGAAATTTTCACTCTAGTATTTGAGTGAACTAGTTTTGATATCTGACTTTATGAGAAATAAATCTATTCTCAAATTCAAATTAGATCCTCATAGTATAGATAGTATAGTTGAGAAAGAAAATTTTATTTTCATCACTAACTCAAAAATCAGTTGAATGAACTAAAAAATTTTCTCAAGTGAAAAAAAGTACCTAAAAAACATTTATAATATTCATCAAATTAAATTAACTAAATTTTACAATTGATAATTTACTTTATTTTTATATCTGATTTCTAGGAATTTTCAAAGATTTTCCTAATTTTCAAATTTAAATCACCTAGTTAAGAACTAACTGATCGACATCTTCATTAAAACTTTTTGTTTTGACAATATAATATGAAGAATCTTTATAGAATTACTGTATATTTTGATCAAAATGAGGACTGATATTGTTTGAAATTCAGTTTCTTACATTTGAAGACAGTTTGAACTATATTTTTTCGTAAACTGTATAATTAAAACTTCCGTTGATACTGTGTGCCTCACAGTCATATCACAGAACAATAAGCGCATATCAAAGGAGCATTTTGCCCCCCCCCCCCGTGAGTACGCCCCTTAATCAACAAGAAAAAGCTCATCATCTTCTACTTTCCTGCTGCCACTACAAACACATTTCACTATTCGTCAAAACTTTCAATGGCCCACCATTTAATTTCACTAATTTCATATCCGAACCTCCTCAATGCCAAAAACTCTCTCATTATCTTTTCAGATTAAAAAAAAATCTACAAAAATAACTACACTATTTTCTTTTACTTAAGACCTATATTCTTTAACACCCACCTACTACCTTTGCTCAATCAATCATCTTTCAACTACCACCTCAAAAATCCAGCTTTCTACACTTCAAACTCCCTCAACAACTAACCAATTTCTCCAACGTTCCTTTATTCCTAATGAATTCACAAGCCTAATTAATACAATTCTCTCGAACTTCAACTTTACACCTTTTCAAGCATGTTGCAAGCATATGGAGAAGCCGATAGTGCTTAGATATTTCTTCCTACCTACCTACCTACCTACCTACCGTATCTGATACATTTGATATTAATAGGTCATAATAATATTAATCTTCTTGCTTTTCTCCACTTCGTGATAATCTCCTAGAACCGTTCTGCCTTCATTCAAATAAATCCTAGTCTTTTTCTCAAACTAAATGTACCCTTTAACCCGTTAACACCCAATGTCGACTATAGTCAATTTTACAAAAATAAACTCGTCGGCGTTTATCAAAGCTTTTTAATACAATTCTTCTGCTTTACATTAGATATCGTCTGATTATTCTGGTCGTTAACGGGTTAAGAATGTAGATTTACCACTGGTTGTAATGTACTCAAGATTGGAAATCTGTGTGTTAATTTATAATTGTATAATGTATTTTTTAAATGTTAAAGAAAATGAATATAATCAAAAAATTTTAAATTTTTGAATTTTGTATATTATTTTTTATTATTTGTATTGTCCCAAATAAAGTATATCCTTTTATTTTATTTTGTAAGTTTTACAGAAAAAAAAATAATTGATACTAAATCATAACGCGTTTTTTAAAGAATACTCTTTTTTATTATTAAAAGTTATTTAAATATTCAAAATAATTTATTCCTTTGTTATGAGAAGAAACTCTTTATTTTAAGTATTTTAAAAACTCTTTATTTTGCATCAAACAACCAACAAACTAAAACTAAACTATTTTAACTTTCTTTATATTCCATATACTATATATAATTTATATTTATATTATCTCTATATTATATATACTTATTATATATACTATATAATAGAGAAAATAGTATTCTACTAACATCAAGATAAAAATAAGTTATAAGCATTTAGTCTTAATTGACCATCATTTTCTAACCTGGATTTAAAGCGTTTGGGTATTTCAAACAAAGCAAATGGCAGAATGACGCATTATATCATAACCTTCTATAAGACGTTCCTTCAGTTTCTTTTTATAAATACTTATTTTAGAAAAATTATATTCAAAACTATCCATTTAAGTATTGTAGTTATCAGATATTTTATACTTTGCAAATTCTTTAAATAAATTTTGTCTTGATAAATAGAATTTATCTTGTAGATTATATTCATAATTTTTGTAGTTAAATGAAATAAACTCATCAAATAACTATGGTAAAGTGAACCATTTTAAAGGTTTTTTCTAAATATCTTTTAAAAATTGAAAACTCAAAAAATTAAAACTTGAATAGTATAACATTCGACATTTTGTCTATAACTTTGTTTACTTTTAATTACTCTATATTTTTCAACGGGGTGAATAAATTTTTTTTTAAGAGTTCACTTTATTCCCTATCTGGGCCAAATTGAACTAGATATATTTTTTTCATTAGTTCACTTTACCTCTCTATAGTGATGATAGGGGGTAAAGTGAACTCGAAAAAGTTTTTTAAAAAAGATGAAAGCATAAAATAAATAAAAACAAACCTTATTAAAGGAGACGAAAAATGATTCACAATAAGTTGATAATCATACTAAGTTTATTATTATTAAAGATATCACACTAAACACATTCATCACATATGAACTCTTCGTCATAATCAAAATTATCGGCCAAGCAAGTGGTACATGACCAGTTCTCATCGCAACTATCACAAATTACCCATTTGTATTGATTGTGATTGTTGTCTTTTCTACATTTATAACATGCATTTTCGTCATGATCGCCTTCAGTTTCACCATGTAGTTTGAAGTTCTTGCTAATTTTTGCTTTTTCCAACTTTTTTACTTTTTTTTCTTCTTCAGCCTTCAAACGATTTTTCACTTCTTCAGAAGTCAAACATTCACCTCCGTACCTTCTTTTAACTTTTTTGGTTGGGTGTTTAGCTGCTCTTGCTTCGACTTTTGAAATTTTGACCTGAGTTTGCACTACATCTCTAACAATATTTAATGATCTATTTTGTAGAGGAGTTGCTGAGACACCCTCGGGATCTGGAACCGATTCAGAAAAAGTTGAATTATCATTTGAATTAGTTGTGATCTTTCGGTCATCAGCAGGAGGAATATTTGATCTTTCAAATATTTCGGCAGGACTTAGCTTGTCCATAGCTATGGCATTTGGATCAAATGGATCCTGTTTGGAAAATAAACGTACAAGTATCTTAATATAATAAAAAAGTGTAAAATTTTTACCTGTTTTGGAGAAAGATTGAACTATGTGAGCGGGTTTGAATGATGAATTATAAAGTTTATTTAGCAACTTTGGAAACGTTGTTTATCCCACAGCTTTCAAGCGAGATTCTTTGTAATACTGGTTTAAAATTTCACGCCATTTAACTTTCATTTGACGGAAAATTCCAACATCCAAAGGTTGTAGAAGATGCGTACAATGCGCCGGTAAACACAAGAGAGTTATTTGACTATCAATATCTTTCTTGACTGTATCCAACGAAATATGACTTATGTGTCCGTCAAAAATGAACAAAATTGGCTTTGGTGTAGACTAACCATTTTGCAAGGTGTTTAAAGTACTCTGTAAATGTTTCTGTTTCCATCCAACCATTAGTAGTTACCCCAAATAGAGTTCCTTTGGGACCTCTCAACGTTCACTCTTCATAAAGGTTTTTACCACTGAAGACTATGAATGGTGGAAAATTTTTTCCTGCTGCAGAGACAGTTGACAACACTGTAAACCGCTCTTTACCTGATCCAGGAGCAATAGTCACGGGATTTTTAGCTCTTCTTTTGCAGATTATTTTTTTATTCTTTGGATTGGCGCATAAACCAATTTCATCGTAATTCAAGATTTGCCCAGGCTTTTCCAAAATGTTCAGCTGATCTAATGTTTTTTCAGCAATAAAAACCAAGCTTCCACTACTGTCTTGTTGCAAAAAAGCTCTGGTGTTTTTTGTGATATTTGGTCCTTCCAACGCTTCATGAAACTTCTAAACCACTCCTCTCCAGGTCTACCATTTTTGAAATTACCCTCCATTCTATTTTTTCCAAATATATTTTAGCCATTTTTAAAAATTCACCTTTTTCTAGTCCAAAACCAAATTCAATGTAAGCTTGAAGCAGTGTCACTATAGCAATTTCATGTTCCTGGCTTAAAAGTCTTCCACGACCTTCTTCAATTTTCGAACATTTAATATTTGCTAAATGTCTAGCAATTGTATTTCTGGGTACATTATACTGAATATGCCTGGTATGATGACATCTTTTTTTTTACTTTTTCGATTACTGATTTTAAAGCTTCTGGTTCGTATACTTTTCTTCTGGAATCTGTTTTTTTTTAAAATATGTTCGAGGCATCAGAATTCAAATAATCATCAAATATTCGTGAAATTTAAATGAAGAAATTATTAATATTGTTGAAATTTCATCAGAAGAAGGTCCTTTTGAAATTGTAGCATCTTCTAAAGAGAGTCCTTTCATAACAATTTCAAATGGTTTAAGCATTTGTACAAGATTATCCAAATCTTTCCATTCGTTCTAGGTAATGACTTAACGAATTTCACATTTTTTCAAAGCAGTAGAATGCATTTCTTTAGTTCGCAAAACCTTGTAATCATTGAAATGGTGCTATACCACCTTGTTTTGATATCTAGAATTAACTTCATCTCTTTATTCATGTTAGCTACAACAATTTTTTGCAAATAATCATTTTTCAAGGGTGACAATCTAAAGTTTTTGCAGACTTTACGAACTTTTGAAATTAATTCATCATAGTTGCCTTGATTAAATGAAGGTCCTCAAATATTGTCTTCTTGAAATTCTTCATAATTCTAAAAGAATATTCCAAAAAGTGCTACTAATCCAAGCGACCAATGTTTATTCTTATGATGTACATTAATAGTCATAAATCGACGAAGAATATAGGAAATCAAGTTCTATCTTGAATTTGATGTAAAAGTTTTCTGCCTACTTTGCCTTTTCTGCCTCATAGTATTTTATAACCATTTTTTTAAACCCGGCTTCAGTTGTTGGTGGTATTTTGTCATAGGTATTTGTTGCAATAAAAATTGATGGTGCAGTGGTGTCATAATATTTAATATATAGGTGCAATCAACCTACATAAGAATAGAAAGAAATAAAGAGGAAAACTATTCAAATTATGAATTCACCCTTAAATCAAATACCGAACCTGAACATTACACAAAATACCTCTTCCCTGATACCTACCATTCCCAGCAACCCAACACTTCGCTCCTATCCACAATGCGATTACACAAAAATTCAAAAGTTAATTAGGAATTAGCAAACTCCCAATTTCAATCAGGATAAGAACACACCTACTCTCGAATCCCCTAACCCTAACTAAAGCATCCTCGCTCCGATTTTTGTAACTTCATCGAAAACCACAATTGCCAAAAGAAAAATCTTATTACCAAATTAACTGTGAACTATGTCATGAAACCTACATTGGCTAAGCCGAGGACCTACCAATGTCCGCTTTAAAGAACATTTACAAGAAGCCAAACACAACCGTGAAAACAAAGCCCTTCGCCTCCATTACACCATCAAGCATCATCAAACCCTACAATCAAAATGATTGAAATAGTTCCCAACTACCTCCAACGCTCCTTTAAAGAAAAACACTACATCAAAAAACTCAAGCCCTCAATTAACCACACTTTAATTCACACCTTCAAAACACCCCTCCCTCCTTTAAACCCAGAACCAAATGAACACATGAAACCCAAACAATGCGCATCCTCAGGCTACTCATACCGCTTCTTTCTACACCACCGGATGTGGCCCCTGATTTGCAAAAAGAATAAAAATTTCAGGCTTAGGGTAAAATAATGTCATTTTTAAATTATATTTACAAAACTTGAAACTTTTTAATTTTGTTGGCTCTTTCATTTTTGGTAAAACGAAGAATAGCTTTATTCGATTATACTGAAATTTTAATTTAGTGTAATTAAAGCCAGAGCCACCAAAATCAAAAAGTTTCAGTTTTTGTAAATTTATACAAATTTACATAGTATGGAATGCATTAATCAAAAAACTCCCTTAACTAAATTTTCACATTTTTGGGAGTCATGGTTGAAGGAATAAAGAACTGTACGTGTAATAAAAGTGCAACTAATAATAATCGATTGAAGTAAAGCAAGTGAGAAATTCTCCTCATTCGCGGTGAAGGCCTTCATCTTGGCGTTTCGCATCCAAACTCCCCTTAGCCATGAAAGCTTCTACCTTTTAAAATTCAAATTGACACTAAGAACATTGAAATTACAAAAATTTTCAATATTGTTTGTGCCAATTTGAACTTGCTTAGTGCCAAATAGAACTTGAAAGGGTATAGATCACGTCACTTTTAGACTCGTGCGCTCTTGAATGCTCAGTTCCACCGATTCTCTCAGCTGCTACCTCATTTTGATGGCGATGTGCGCGACAACTTTTTTCCTGGTTCGAAAGTTCTTTTGGTCGGTCAAGAAAAATGTCCTTCTTCTGGACAAGGAGGTCAAGTACAGTGTCCATCTTGAGCAAAAGAAGGATGTTTCGCACAACACGATCAGGTGAGCTCAAACTTTTTTCTCCCATTTTCTTCAGCGTCATGATAGGTAAATGATTACCTTCATCGATGTTCCTATTTTGGGTTTCCCGGCGACACTCAAGTTAACCAGTTTTACCAGTCATTTATTTAGATCAGTGTTTCCTGACGTGGTCCATGTTATAGGTTGTCTAATATTGGGCATTGCACATCTGAAGCATGGAGTAAAAACGGGAAAACTGCATACCTTACTCTGTACTATGACATTTTTACATCCGTGGTCAACTTTCAATTTTTTGACTGTGATGCAAGAGTTCATTCACGCCTGTTTTTAGTACGTTTTGAATCTTACACTCGCTTGTCAAGCTCTGGACTCTTGTGGCGCGTTTCTATTGCCATGCTGGAACAATGAGGAATGGGCAACTCCTACTCTGTAGCGAAAGCGGAGTTGATGTATGTTAAAGTGCTTTTCCTCAAAGTTGAAAATGACGTGCGTTGTCTTAGCCCTCATCTTGCCTTTGTCTCCAATTTGCACGCTAGAATATCCTTGATACTTGAAATGTTGTATTTTACGAGCTTTACGCCAATATAAGCCCCGCAAAAATAATAAAAATAGTCAGCTTGTAATTCACACTGTCTTTTAACCATTTTGAGTAAACTTTTCAGCCAAAAGAACAATCAATGCTGTTGAAGCATGGAGAAACGTAAATGAATGGCGCAAAAAAACGAATTTTGCCTAAAAACAAGACTAATCAAAAATTAAACGTTTTTTCATTTCAAAAAAGTCATGTCCCAGTGCATTTAGCGTGAATTGTGAATCACACCAAGACAGGTGTATCAATCATGTTTTGTGGAAATGCTGCAGGTGAACTCCTCGCCCTTTACAAATCAACATCAGTAATAATGGAATCATGGGTAAGGGGTGCACTACCTGGTACAAAATTCAATCGTTCAAAATCAAGATAGTTTGATGAAGGAATCTTTGAATGTTTCTTCAATGACATTTTGCTACATGAAAAGACAAGGTGGTGTCCATGCGATGATGGTGATAATTTGTCTTCGCATATCTGCGAAAGTGTCATTAGAAAATGTGAGAGATACAATATTAAATTCATATGCCTTCCACCAAACTCCGCACATTATACAACTACTAGATGTAGCTTACTTCAAACCATTGAAGGTTACTTGGCGCAAAATTCTGAACGATTTCCGTTGGACAAAAGTTGGAAGAAAGGAGTCAAGTATACTGAAGGATATCTTTCCTACATTATTGAGCAAACTTATTAATGCCTTAGAAACAGATAAAGGAAAGGAAAACCTCATTTCAGGTTTTCGAAAATGTGGCATTGTTCCCTTAGATCAGGGTTTCCCAACCTTTTTGTTGCTGTGTACCACTTATGGACTTATTCTGTGGGTACGTACCTCCTAACTAACGATTAGTTTTTGACCATAAAAGAACTATACTAAAAGGTTAACAGACACAATACCAAACAAATATAATACAAGCAAACGAATCCGCAATTAAAAAATATACAAAACTAAACCTAATTTATTTGGATATGTACATAACCATAAACAAGCAAAATATTTTACTTATCGACCAATAAGTACTCACTCTTAAGTCATATTATGGCTGGGGTTGCTTTTCTTCGACTAGTTTTGCAAGCCGTGGAGATATTTTATTCACATCGGAAATTGTGTCCTGGGTTTACAAGAGGATTTCTTGTCTTCGACTTGATTGTAAGAAAGGTAGAAAACTCTTGTTCGCATTCCCATGTCGTTGGAAATATGAGAAGCTGAGGAATTGCTTTTCACTAGTGACGGATAGGAGGGACTAACATTTAACCAGAAGTTGGTCAGTTTATGATTTTTACCTTCGTCGCACTGCAAATCGATGAGTTCTTGTTCACCAGTTCCCACTGTGAGATCACCCGTGTTAATAGTAGTGAATGGATTCCGAATGTAAGTGCATGTTTGTGCATCACGATCATTGAAGAAGTACTGCCTGATTTCATCTTTCAACAGAAGGAGATCTTTGGTGATCTCTTGACCAAATGCAATAATATGCTTCCCCTCCCCAAGTGACGCCACATTGTCACACATTCCAAACGGTCTGTTCTCAATCCACAAATCGAGCTTTCGAGTAAATGCAGTCCATTTGATTGCGAAAACAATGATGTTACTCTCAGCGCCCTGAAGAGAATAATTGAAATGATACATGACTCCAAAATATCTGACAGGTAGGCAAGGTAAAGAATGAAGTTTCCATCTTCAAGGAAATTCTGAACTTCGTGATCTTTTGTTTGGAAAAACTGAAGCAGCTCCTTTCTCAGCACGAAAAGGAGCACAGTGGTATTCCCCCGAGACAGCCACCTCACTTCCGTATGAAAAGCAATGACAGGTATTCTGATCCGATATCCTCACAGATTACCTTGAAGAGACGAGTATTTAGGACAGATGTCATATTGTAGTTTACCATCTTAACCACCAGTTTCAAGCACCAGTACCACCAGGAGTACGCGTACCACAGGTTGGGAACCCCTGCCTACCCAATTGTTGGCGAGTCTTCCAAGTGGCAAATCATCCACAATAAATGATGATGTCAGTGCAGTGGATAACTCCTTAATCCAATTCTTAACAGATCTACTTGCTGAAGCGTCAAAATGAGCAAGAAGTCAAAGAGAATTCAACTAACTCCTGGTAAGAGTGTCAGTATAGAAGACCTAGATTTAGGAAGATGCATCAGTTGTTCCATCTTCAATAAAAAATCGTCAAAAGATATGATTTCTTCAGATTCTGAAAGGGATGAGGCAGATGGCGTGTTGTTTGACTTTGAAGATAAAGAGAATGCAGAATTTAGTTTTTTGAAGGATGAAGTCGTTGGTAGTGAGAAAATTCAACCTGGCTGCTATGTAAAAATAGTAGTCTATGGATTGCATTGTTCAGTGGATTCTATTCCACGCTCCTAAAACTTTCATATGGAGATGAATGGGTGATAAATTACTTCGAGAAACAATATGGCAAGTGCTCTTGACTCCCGAGATACAAAAGAAATGGTCGTAGTAACAATATTTCTAACAGATCTGCCGATTGAGGTCAAAAAATTAGAACAAATATTAAAAAATTGTAAAAACTGGACACTTTTTTGGTGGTGCTACTGACTAGTTTAGGAGTATAAATTCCTTTTCCAAAGCAAATATATATAAATAATAAAATAGTGAAAATGAGATGTAAAAGGAAAGAGGATGTTGAGTATGAACAATCGTTGGGTTAAGGAGATGAGGATGTTGAGAATAAGCAATCGCTGCGTTAAGGAGAGACCAATATACTTAACAAGGCAATACATACATACATACATACATATATAACTAAGATTAAGACCAATATAACAAATGAGGAAGTGTATAAGATTATTATAATATATATATATACCATGAAATGGTTAGAATTGAGGAGGCATTTAGAATATCGAAAATAGATGTTTAGTAGGTGTTACTGTTTTACTTTTAAGAATATATAGGAACTGATATAAAATAGAAGGAGGCATCAATTTAAATGATTATAATAATAATAATAGACATGTCTAACAAAGAAATGATATAAAATTGAAGGAGGCATCAACTGATTGTAATAATAGACATGTCTAACAAAGAAATGATATTAAACGGTTATATACCAAGACCAGAAAAAATTATAGTTTGAACGTTAAAATTTAAATGATCAAAACAATATGATCAATTAAGAGTTTAATACAAGTTTCATAACTACAAGTTCAATGAACTCTGATTTTTAAGCTGTCCTTATATGAGGACGTTGGGAAAACAAAATTATAAACTTTTATTCAATTATTTTTTTTCATGAAAAATATCAAAACACCCAACACAGAAAGTAATTAAACATTTTTTACAATATGTTCGAGGCTTCCTTGTACAATTTTTCAATCCACATCTTTGTTTTTTTCTTTTCAAGATTATCTATCAAATCTTACAATGTCAAAAACTTTTCTTTTTTTTGGCACGTACTCCGCTTTTTAAGATTGAAGGGATGCTGTTGCAATTTCTCTTCTGAAATCTAAAAGACTCATTTTTATTCTGAATCCGCATGAAGATATATTCTCCAAGCGTTCACCACCGTCATATCTAGCATCCTTGTTATCAAGCACTAATACCATTTAGCTTCTGATGGACGTTAAATATTGTGCAGCCAGCCAGTCGTGTATGTCCACTCCACCCATATATTTGTTATAATTTTTTATAAGTAATGCTTACTTTATGTTTGATTTGTTAAAATATTCACGCAAGAATTGTCGAACCATTACGCAAAGAATCTCATTTTTATGATCAAAGCAATAATCCAAAATTCCTCTTTCAAGCTTCATCATTTTTCAATGGGCACTTTTTGGTTCTGTTAATCCTAACTGTTTCAGTTGCTCTAAATTTTTTATTTTTTAAACTTTGCATCAGATCCAGGCTTGTAAAAAATTGTAGAAGTATACATAGTATATTTCTAGTTTTTCTATTCTTGAAAGCAAATAAAATACAACTGGTGTACCAAGAGATTCTTTTTCTTTTTGATTTGACTTTCCAGTATAAACATTGAAATTTAAGCAATAACCGGATTCATCACAAAGACCCCCAAACTTGAAGCCAAATCTTATTGGCTTTCCGCGAATATATTGTTTCATAAAGTGGCGTCCATACTACTTACCATCACTTCATCTACTGAAAGATGTTGAGAAAAATAAGCCCATTGAATAAAATTTCTATTTACAATGTCAAGAAGAGGTCTAATTTTGAAGCACCTATCTATGCTTGACTTTGCTTCATCATTATCAACTAAATGCAAGTAAGATTTAATTTTTTGGAAACGGTTTCTTGATAGAGTTTTCTTTACAAGATCAACACCCAACTCGCTCGCATCAGACCAATATGAACAAATACTTGGTAGCTTGTTATATCCACTAAGGATAGAAACCAAAAAAAAGATTTAATTTCGTTTACGTTTGTTTCAAAAGTTGAATCGTTTTAGCATATCCATTCGTTTCTTTTGTGAATACTTTGAAAATATGGGAACTCCAAAGATTTCCAATGATGAACTACAAAGATTTTTTTTTATCACATTTTCTCTGATTTCTTTTTCATCGATATTTTGAAAAGATGATTTGTAAAGTATATTTTTTAGATTTGTCCCAATTCGTAACTTTTCGTATTTTTTCTTTTTCTAGTACAAAGTCACTTTTATCAAGAAAAACTTCAATTGATCCAGGTACATCAAACAAGTTTGTTGCATTAGTTCATTCTTATTCTCCTTCATCTTCATCGGTTAAAACATCTATTTGCGGAGGAATTTAGAAACTAAAAGCTTTTTTAAAAAAACTTAAGCTTAACTTAAGCTTTTTAGAAACGTTTTTATTTTTGTCTAGACAAACAGCTGAAACATATTCACATGCTTCTTTCAATGTATCAAACGGTATTCCTTCACCCATATTTTATTCTAAAAGGATAAAGTTTAAACATATATACAAAATAAAAATAGTTTTTTAAAAATAACAAAATTGACGATAAAATCTAATAGGTTTTTTTAATCGATTCAATATATTTACATTTTTATTGCTTATGTTACCAATGTCCTCATATGAAGACAGTAATATTGGAGGTTCTTTACTTATATATATATATATCTCTCATAACCTGTACGGTTGAACGCGGGTAGACAACTTGCGTGTTATCTCCAACCCGTATATTACGATGATTCTTCTCCAACCTGTATTCTACAATGATTCATCTCCAACCTGTATACTACGATAATTCATCTCCAACCTGTATACTACGATAATTCATCTCCAACATGTATACTACGATGATTTATCTTCAACCTGTATACTACGATGGTTTCTATTCCATGTACAAATAACTAGGGAGACAATGTTCAACTTTCTGTTCACATTCTGCTAGATGTAAGATTTGATATACCCCATTCGGGGAGACGATGGTTCATCTACAACCTGTATACCGCGATAATTTATCTCCAACCTATCAGTTCATATTTTGCTAGATGTAAGATTTGATATACCTCATTCGGGGAGAGGATGTTAGATAAGTTATTAATTTTTTCACGATATTAAATAATTTATTTTATCAAATAATCAAAATAAAATTCTGTAATCAAAGAATCGAAAAATATTCTTTAAAAAATCAAAAAATATCAAACTTTCTGTTCATATTTTGCCACCTCATACGATGTTACAAAAGTTATTACCTATACTTTGCAATTTGCACGATTTTAAATATTATATTTGTCAAATAATCAAAATAAAATTCTGTAATCAAAGAAACGAAAAATATTCTTTAAAAAATCAAAAAATATCAAACTTTCTGTTCATATTTTGCTACCTCATACGATGTTACAAAAGTTATTACCTATACTTTGCAATTTGCACGATTTTAAATATTATATTTGTCGAATAATCAAAGAATCGAAAAATGTTCAAATCAAAAAATATTTATTCTTTTTAAATATATCGTTGGCTCCCCTTACTTTTAAAATTGAAAGATAAACCTAGTCTTTAATAATTAATTCTTATCAAATTATGCACATACGAAACTAAAAGTAAGGGGAGCCAACAATATATTTAAAAAGAATAAATATTTTTTGATTTGAACATTTTTCGATTCTTTGATTTTCGACAAATATAATATTTAAATCGTGCAAATTGCAAAGTAAAGGTAATAACTTTGTAACATCGTATGAGGTGCAAAATATGAACAGAAAGTTTGATTTTTTGATTTTTAAAGATTTTTTCGATTCTTTGATTCAGAATTTATTTTGATTATTTGATAAAAATATTATATAGGTTGGAGATGAATTATCGCGGTATACAGGTTGGAGATGAACCAACGTAGTATACAGGTATAATGTATATAGGTAATAACTTATGTAGCATCGTCTCCCCGAATGAGGTATATCAAATCTTACATCTAGCAGAATGTGAACAGAAAGTTGAACATTGTCTCCCTAGTTATTTGTACATGGAATAGAAACCATCGTAGTATACAGGTTGAAGATGAATCATTGTAGTAAACAGGTTGGAGATGAATCATTGTAGTATACAGGTTGGAGAAGAATCATCGTAATATACGGGTTGGAGATAACACGCAAGTTGTCTACCCGCGTTCAACCGTACAGGTTATGAGAATATATCATTACATATTAGAGAAGAGTTTTTTAAACTCTTTATACTGAAAAAATATTTCTTCAAACATATTACTGTTTTAGTTTAAAATGCATCCCTTATCTGCTAATTAATGGTATGAAGCCCATGGAAAATATAAA
This sequence comes from Nectonema munidae, assembly GCA_030549495.1. Lineage (NCBI taxonomy): Eukaryota > Metazoa > Nematomorpha > Nectonematoida > Nectonematidae > Nectonema > Nectonema munidae. The sequence goes on from JAUIRK010000731.1 coordinate 111,779, forward strand.
CAGTAAAATGGTATTTCTTAAGGACTTATGATATAAGTAATGTATTCTGAAAGCCCATAAAAAATGTTTTAATTTGGTATATCGCATGATGCATAAATGTGAAAGTTATAAGCGTTTTAATATTTGACTAAGATTTAAGCTAGGAACACTACAAATAAACTAAGCGTACACTAGCCCGATAAAATAAACCACACACGCGTGCTAAAGATGCGGTGTAGCGTATGGGAGATAAGAATTCACTGCGCTCACAAACGCGTAATGCAACATTTTTAATCTTTCTTCGCATAGTTATGCTCTAAAATCAATCAATAATGTGATTTATTCTTCGCACACTGTCGGTATAATTTTTAACGAATGCCCTTCGTTAAAAATTAGAAAGGTTGTATCTAAACTAAATAAAAGTAGACTACGATTATCCAACAAAACTCGTACATTTAATCGACATTTTTCACTTGAAAAATAATTTAAAATTTATTAGAAAAATATTATACTGACCTATACTACTGACCCATAAAAAGTAAAAAATAAATATTAATTTTCGCATTTTATTTAACTATGACTTTAAAATGTTAAAAACATATTCTACCTTTGTGAATATAAATTTGAAGAAATAATATATAAACTCATTTATTATTGGTATTTTTTGAAACTAGATAAAAGTTGCTGACCTCACTAAAAGGGATTTTGGAAAAATAAAAATATATTTATTTGTAAAACCTAGCCTATTTTACCAAAGAGTATAGCTTCAAATCTTGTACATTCGATCAACATTTTTCTTCAAAAAAATTTTAAATTTATTAGAAAAATTAAACTGACCTATACTACTGACCTTTAAAAAGTAAAAAATATATATTAATTTTCGACAGTTTTCTTCAACTATAAATTTTAAAATGTAAAAAACATATTTTACCTTTCTGAATATAAAATATTGAAAAAATAGTATATAAGTCATGACGTTAATTATTATTTGTATTTTTTGAAATAGTTAAAGTTGACTGACCTCACATAAAAGAGATTTTGGAAAAATGAAAATATATTTATTTGTATACCTACCTATTTAAAATTTTTTTAAAATCTTCCATTATGCTAAAGGTGCGTAATTTTTTCAAAATTTAGCAAAATTTTTCAAGTAAAGTCCATTTATTAAAATTTTTAAAACTTTTGAAAAATAAATTATTCTAGAGTATGTAGCAAACGATAAGCTTTCTAATAATATATATCATAAAAAAATTGAAAAAAGTTTAATTCTTTCTAAATCAAAAAGTAAAAATTTGAAAAGTAGTATTGGTAGTATTATTATTATTACATTTTAATATATATATAAAATAAATTTTTATGATAACAATTTAAAGTAAATTTTTGAATTTTAGGTAGAATTTTTGAAAGTTTCATATGTATGTAAAATATTTTTTGAAAATTTTTATTTTAAGTATATTTTAAGCTTTTACGATTTAATTTAAATATATAAAAGGGTTATTGTCTCCCCGGAGTTGCCAGACTCTGATATATGGTTTTTTTCAACATTTTTTTATAATATTCATTTAACTTGTTTATGTTGATATGTAAAATAAAAAAGGCGTTCGTACTTTTCTAATTTTTCAAGAAGAAAAAAGGTTGACTTCCCGGAAAATTTCAATGTAAAAAATTTACTTTTCTACAAGTAGGTATTTTTTTAAACTTGAATTATTAGAAAATAAAAATTAAAAAAAATTTTTTTTTGTTAAACATAAATTACTAGTATACTTTATTTTTAAAAAATATTTTTTATAAATTCTATTGTAACTGTTACAAAAAATTATCATCAATTAAAGACAATCTAATTTGTGTCCTTATATGAGGACATTGGGAGAAACCCGGTTAAGTGAAAAATCATCCTTGCCTCCCTACATAAGCAAAGAAGCACTTTTAACCAAAAAAAGTTTAAAAAATTTCGTTTTGAGTAATAAAATATTTTAAGTCATATTGCCCTCCTTATTTTTATACGCCGATTTATAACAAGTAATGCTTTTTTGCTTATGTAGGGAGGCAAAGGCGATTTTTCATTTAATACCATTTCTTTGTTGGAAATATTATTATAATCAGTTACGTTGATGCCGCCTTCTATTTTAAACCATTTATAATCAGTTAAGTTGATGCCTCCCTAAATTGTATACCATTTCCTATATATGTTTAAAAGTAAAACGGTAATACCTATCTATTAAACATCTAATTTCAATGCAAAGCAAAATACCTACCACCAGGCTTAAAACTAACTTGCTTAAAATTTAATTACAATTTACTTCCTTCCAGTTTAATTGTATAATAATAGAATGAACACTTAATGCCTCCAAACCTACATCATTTTTAGAAAAATATATATTATATATACATACCAAAAGGGTGGTTTTTACTCATCAGATGCTATAAGAAATATCCATTGAAATGTCTTGAAATAGCTTTGCCAAGCTCCTAACAATTTACCTTCAGTTCAGTATACTTTACACAGCTTTGTCTTATTATGCTGGTTTATGTAATATTGTGTGGGTGGCTAAAGTTCTTTATTATGGCGAAACTTTCGCCCATTTATTTTTTTTAAAATATAACAGTTTCAACCTAATATTTTAATTTCTTACTACAGAATTCTTTGAGGTATTATCAGAGGACCCAAAATAAATATTCACGACTTAGAAAAAGAATTGCATTTTAACAAATGCAAATCTGTGTCAAAGTATCCAGGAATGACGGTACTAAGTTTTTTAAGAAAAATTTTACGCAACGTATAAAAACATTGCCAACTATTCTAAGCAATCTTGATAAAAAAAACTAAAACATTAAATATAACGATCATTATCTAAGAATAAAGATGCTATATATTTAATTTTGGCATAAAAGACTTGATTCTTTAAATTTGCCCATTCGCCTAGGGAGGGGGCTGATCAAGAGCACGGTGCAAAACTGATTTTAATGGGGCCAGAAGAAAGTCTATACATTTATATACACGGGAGTATACAAAGTGTATACTGTATACATTTATATATTTCAGAGGAGTTTCAGAGGGGCAAAACCCCCTCCCCTGCCTTTTATCGATCGACCTGGTTACACTAATTAATAGTGATAAACCTTGTAAGCTTTAAATTATAGAGTTCTTATATCTATGAAGAAGTAAAGCTATAAAAAATATTTGACGCGCCCGCTCAAAAATGTATGGGATCTTATTCAAATTAATAAGCTACATTACTGCCTTTGATCAAATATAGCTCTAATTTGCATTATTATATCAAAGAATGGGAAGTTAATGAAAAAAATAGACTTATCCTTAAAACAAGAGAACTAATATGGAAGATCTACTCTCAAGACAAACAAGTCGTATACTATAAAAAGATATATAATTGAGAAAATTTCCCCTTGATTTGAGAATCGTTTGACAGGTTTCACAATTACAGGTGTGTTTTGGTGATGTTTTTTTTGAAAAGAGCAGAGAGCATATGCTTCAGAATGACTCAATGTAGAGTCTCTATCTACTGCTATTTACTGAACTCAGTTTCTCTCTGCTGTGAGTGTCTACTGTGTAAATGTGTGCGAGTGTCAATTCGATGGTATACGGAGAAAAGTGTGCAAACGACAAAAGTGTTTTCATTGATTCAATCTTCAAATGAACTTATAGAAATAAAATCTGAATATTTAAGTTTGATTATATTAAGTTGTTGATGATGATGATGATGATGATGATTATCAGCATAGTCAAGTTATAGCAATAGGTAGACGTCTATTCAAATGATATTTCTAATGAACACTTTTGTCTTTTGCGTGTTTTTTCTTATCTTTGCCAGTTGTTATGGTGTAAATGTGTGTATTGCGCTGTGTTCGCGCTGGTGTGTCCTTCTCGTAAGGTTTTTGCTCTTTTTCTGGTAACAAGGACCTCGAGATTTTTGTTTTTCTCCGAATCCTCTTTGTTTGTTGAAAAATGCATTACTCCTTGTTTATGAACACGAACGAAGAAGTGCAAGGTATTAACTTTTTTTAGAATCTGTTCTAACCCTTTGAGGCATGGGTTTTCTATCGTCTGCCTTCTTTCTCAATGAGGTTTTATATAAATTAAACAGACGATTTTTGGACACTGGTGTCCCATTGTGCCTGAAAGGGTTAAAAGAATATGCGTCTGAAACTCAACCGCAAAACAAGTAGAGTAATATGGAAAGTTTACTCACAAGCCAAACATGTCTTTTAAAGGTATAGAAATTATATGTGTAGCGAAAGGGCTTTTCACACGTCCTCCTGGATGTGCGCCCCCGGTACGTATATGAATATCATATAATATAATGACGTGGATGGTAAATTGCCTGAGAGTACAACTAGAATAAGAAATGACAGCCTGTTTTTATTGCAAGGAAAAATTTAATTTCAAAAAGAAGTTTGATCAAGGAGTTTTTAATGTATTTTCGAGGAGCAGGAATAAAATATTATCTACATTCCCGGGGAATCGAGGAGGAGGAAAAGACACTGTCCCTCATTTTGTTAAATTCATTAGGTTTGTATATCATCCACCTTATGTAAGTTTAAACATGCAAAAATGGATTCATTGAAGACATTTTCTATTATAACTCCCCTTGCCTTTCTTAACAAAAGTATCAATACATCTAAATCTAAGGTCTTGACATCATCACCCGCAAAACTGAAGTTAGCGCAATTTTACAAGATTATTCGAAGAAACTGCGTCCCGCAAATTTCTCGCTCCCTCCTCCCTTATGCTTTTTTGATATTTTTGTTTGTATGCAATGCGTTCGTCATTATTAGGCGTTTTTTATTATCTAAAACCGCTTTTCGCTAGGTTTCGCTTCGTGCTGGACGAACCGGAGAAACAGCTGGGTCTGCCGCTTGGCAAATTCGTCTACGTGTGTGCCAAGGACCCGGAGAAGATGCTGATGAGGCCGTACACGCCCTGCTCCCTGCAAGAAGCTGCGGGGTACTTCGATCTCGTGGTCAAGGTTCTTAATTCATGATATTATTCATTCCCGGATACTAGTGGTGTTGTGATACTAAAGTTTTGTACGATTCCGATTCCGATGTAAAAAATACACGATGCTGATACGAATTCTTTTTATTTTTAAACTTTATATTTTTCACAAATCGACTAGGTATTCAATGAACAATTAGCCAGTGGTTCTCTACTTTTTTTTGTTACCCATGCACCCCTTTACTCTTCTTTTTTGTTGGTAGACCCGGAAATGAAAAAATATTTTATTATAATATTTTTCACCAATAAAATTTTTGAGGTTAAAACAGTATATAATTAGAAATCATATAAAAATGAAAGCAAATCTAATGCAAATCAATTATAATACAATTCCTAAATACAGTTATGAAGTGGCTTTCTTCATGGACAGTATTTCGCCTTTGGACCCCCTCAATTATTATATGGACCCATAAGGTCCATGTGGACCCCGGTTGAGAAACCCTGCAATTATCTCTGATTAAGTTGAGAAAACATAAAAAACATCTAAAAGTGAAACTTTTTAATTTTGTAGGCTTCGGCAATTTAGTAAAAACTAATAAACTAAAAACCAAATGCTATACATTTTTATAGTCCAAAATTATTCTTTTTATAATACTTCTTTATAGTATCACTAAAACATAGAGGTCATTAAAAATTGCATTCCTATTCCTTTTCAAAAACACAATATTTTTTACCAAGTTGTCTTTCAATTTTTATTACTTCAATTCAAACAAGAGCAATTATGGAAAGTACTAAATTAAAAGCACAGCAAAATCTAGGTAAGTGAAGGCATATTCCAAAACGTAGTGACTTTAACCCCCTCGTCTCCCCATTTTTATTATTTCAAATCAAACACGGAGCAAACTTTATTACGTACAGTATCAAATTAAACACGGGAAAGTGTAGCTATACTTAAATCACAATGATCTTTACACCCTTGTCTCTGCTTTGTTATATCAAATCATACATGCAGCAAATTTTATCCTAAATGGTAGTAGAATGTAATTGAGTATAATGAATAAAATTATCATAGGGTAGTAGATATCCTTATCCTTTTGAGAGTTAGAAAACATTGTGGCTAAAAATATGAGGGCTTGTCTCCCGAGTCCAACCTCTTGATTTACATATATATATATATAATATACCTCATAATCTGTACGGTTGAACGCGGGTAGACAACTTTATTGTCTTTTGCAATTTGCACGATTTTAAATAATATATTTGTCAAATAATCAAAATAAAATTCTCTAATCAAAGAATCGAAAAATATTCTTTAAAAAATCAATAAGTATTCAACTTTCTGTTCATATTTTGCTAGATGTAAGATTTGATATACCTCAAACAATGTTTCAAAATTATACCTATATTTTTGCAATTTGCACGATATTAAATAATATATTTGTCAAATAATCACAACCAAATTCTGCTAGCATTTTAATAATGTCTTAAATCATTTGATAATGTTAGTTTCTGCATCGGGCTGATCCTTTGACACCAACTAGTGAAACATCCCTGTTCCTAACATTTTCAGTTGGTCCTCTGCCACATGTGCTGAGAAAAGGATTCCAACTATACTGAACTTCATCAGCACACTTTAAATTTTCATCAATTTCATTTTCAGAAAAAGAAGAATCCGAGTAAGTTTAATCTTCTTAAATAGTAAAACCGCTAGATTCTTCAAAGAGACACTTGAACTATTCGATTCCTTTTGAAGAGCAAAAATGAATTCTATCAAAGTGTATGAACATTATTGACTTTTTCACTTAACAGAATCAACCTTGAAATAACCTAAACCAACTGATCTTTTTTTGAGTTTTGGAGGATGAAAGTGGTGTAAACGCAAAGTGCATCATATATAACACAATCACTGACTTGTCAAGAAGAGAGGATGATGTAAAAAGAATACCCCTAATAGCTCTCGGTTTAGTTTTTACAGCAGTTACAAGAGAAAACTTTCTGTAGTTGCTGTACTAGCAGGAGTTGTAGGAAATTGAAGTGCATGCATTGATAATAATTTTTTTAATTTTCATGGCGGTATACCCCAAGCCAAAATGTCAGTGTGTTTTTTGGAATTCCAACTTCAAATATATCTTCTTTTTGCCAATACTAATTTTTCTATATTGCGGTTCAATGAAATCAATTTTGTTGGCAGCTATAAACATTATTGGTAAATTGAAAAACTTTTCTTTATCAACTTGCCTAAACATGTGTTGGACTGAACAAAGAGAGGTTTCTAAATGTGTCTGCTGTTTCAGATATTCTGAATTAAATTTGTATAATAAGTTCAAAAATAAATAAACGACATCTTTCTTTTATTATTGAAATATTTTTTTGTTTCAAAGATACCTCTTTATTTGGGTATTCATTCAAATAACGATTAACTTCAGGTTAATTTTGCTCCATAGTCAATATAAGTTTTATGGAGTGATTCAAGTTCTTTAGACAAAATTGAAATAATGCACACTCAAAATCTTTCCCAATAGGAGTAGCAAAATGAAAATATAAGTAATTAATTTGATCAAATTAATAATCTTCCCTTATATTTGGAATTAGATTGAAATAAATTTTCTGTAGAAGCAAAATAATTCTGAAGTTCTTTCCAATTAGTTAAAATAATAAAAAAAAATTTACCTCTAACAAGCTTGCAATTTTTTGAAAAGGCACTGAAGTTTGATACGTATTTTTAATATTAAGAGAGTGAAAGATAGTTTTATATTTTTGCCTTGGAAGATCACTATTTAAACACCTGTTCAATCTCCTGAACTTATCCTTATTGATCTAGACCAATTTCTTGCAGTTTTGAAAACAAAAGATCAAAGAGAAATTGAGCAGTAGTTGACAAAATATAAAAAATGGTTTCAATTTTCGGATTTTTAATATTTTCATTAAAAAATCTTACAGAAATACACAAATGTTTCTTAACTGAGATGTCACTTGATTCGTCAATAAGAAGCACTTTTTTTACTCATTCGACTTTCTTTCAAATCACTTCATTTTTTATTATTTGAGTGCATTTACTCCTGCGCAATTTTGTTTAATTGTTTATTTAATAAAAATAATTGAGCAATCGGGACAAGGCATCAGTGTAAATTTTTCCCATGCAATTTCGATTCCAATACATGAAAAGATCTCCATTCTTACGATTCCGATTAACGTCCCCTCACTATCGGATGCTACTTTGCTTACCCTCTAAGTCCAGCTTTTTACAAAAGAAAATTTTCCCCATCTTTTGACGTTTGTAAATGCAGACGATTATTGTTTTATGTGAAAGTGATCTCCAATTCGGCCCGAAATGATCACTCTCCCAACCCCAAATGACGCAAGTGAAGAAAACAGCCGTTTCTCCTCCCTTTCCCAACTCGTTAAGAAATTAGAAAAGAGGGCATTGAAATGGCCCGGTTTCATCCTGGTGAAATATGAAGGAAAAAATATTAATTAAGTGTGTGTGATTTTTATATTTAAATTTTATATTTTTATTCTTAGTTTTACTTTCTATCATTTTCGACTCTCCTTTAAATATATTCTTATTCAGGAAGAAAATTAGCGTTTATTTATAAGCAAATTCGAAGTAGTACTATTCGAGCATACATCAGTGACGATGAAATCCTCATTCACAAAATGATCTTTGTATTCTATTCTTTTCTCCTCGTCTTTTTGCTTGCTAATGACTCAGTGTTTCCCAAACGTAGGTGATTTTTTTTTAAAATGGGATAAAAATTAAAAAAATAGGTGGCTGTTGTTAGGAAATAGATGCAGACAATCATGTTAGAGTTTTTATAATAAAAAAAGGAGTAGAATTGGATAATTGCAGGCTAAATCGATCGAAAAGCATGGAAACACGCTCATTCGATCACGACAAAGCAACTTATTTTAATGGGAGGGTGTCCTTGGCCATGACTTGAGTTGACTACACATCAACGTCTAAGGGCTAGTGCTGTGGAAAGACGCGCTGTGGGGAAGCGTTTCGTGATACGCAATCACTTTCATTCGTTGGGATGAAGGAGTGGGATTTGAGGTGTGTTTACATGAACGTGTTGCTTTAGATCTACCGCCGCAACGTTCATCCCAAGTTTCCTGATGGTGGAAAGATGTCTCAGTATCTGGAGTCCTTGAATGTGGGGGAAGAGGTGCAAATCAAAGGTCCGCTCGGACACATCGAGTATTTGGGAAAGGGCACTTTTGATGTTTCTGAAAACAAGCTGAAGGAGACGCACCAAGAAAGGCTGACTGGAATCAAGCAGATTGGAATGGTCGCTGGTGGCACTGGTAAGCCTTTCATTCTTCCAGCATTAAAACGACTTTAGAAACCACTAGGTATTCAAAGTCAAAAAATATTTAAACTTACTACGTAGTTTGTTTATATTCTAGGACAGATTTTCCCCCGGGATAAATTCGAGGTTACCAAGTGGGAAATAAGCACACTGTTTAAACAATAAGGGATCTTTCCATGTCTGAGAAGCGATAGAATATGTCTATTGTAAATAGACGGCAATGTGTTTACCCGATTGGATATCCTCATACCATTAGGAGTGGGCAGTTACCCTGCAGCATCTGAAATACGCACACAAAAGCAGTCACACATTATTTATTTATTTTATTGTTCGCGAAAAAGATTGCATCAAAATAGTTATTTGGACTAGGTGTCAACTATCTTGTCTAGAGCGCTACCTACATCTCTCTGTATGTTATTTATTTAAGAACTTCCCCTAATGGCAAAACTGCTTGTTTTTTACCCCCCCCCTCTTCCAATAATTTTCTATAAGTAAGAGTTGCCGCTTGTTTATAAAACATGTATGATGATCGCATTATGCGATGTAATGATCTTTCGAATACATGATAATGTAAGATAAGAGAATAAAAGAGGGAATGCAGACTTTCGAGTCAAGCATCATGCCAAGCTGTATACACTCTTTTTAAGAGTATAAAGAGCGCTGTATACACTCTTTTTAAAGGATTACTTGAATATTTGGTCTCCCGTGTTATTTCCAGACCAGTAATTTGGAAAATTGCACCAAAAAAATCGCCCCTCCCAATAATTTAGAGGATGTGCGTCCCAGGTATGTATATATCCTCTTATTGTTACTTTACATATAATCTGAATCAGAAAGCAGACTCAGTACTGAAAGATAAAATACAAGATATAGATTTATTACAAAGAAAGGCGGGAGCTAAAAGATGTTTCTCAAGCTCTCCTCTTACCAATTGTTAACAGGCCTGGTTAATATCAAATGTTTCCGTTAGTGGATTGAATATTCTCTATTGTGACACTTTTCAGATAGAAAAGCAAGAATCATCCTATATAATCTTCATATAATTGCTAACATGGTTCTAGGAATTGACAGGTATAAAGTGATGAACTTCATTTTGGTCGTTTGAAATAGAAATGAAATGTCTTAAATTTTGGAAGATACGGGATAATTACATGATAATTAAATAGTTTGTACAAAAAAGAATACTAGAAATGCAATACAAATTTATATATACAAATTTACAAGGGGTACTTTGAAAAAAATTGAAGGAAATGTTAAAAACATTGCGAACTACCCAACTAAAGCATTAAATTAAATAAGTATGCTATAAAGTTGAATTCTGGAATAAGAGACTTGATTGTTTAAATGATATTAAGCAATGATAAAAAGGTTATTTATTCTAACTTGTGTATTTTAATTTAACTACTTCAGTTACAGTAATCAACGCGGATGAACCATTTTATCTTTAATGATTCTTTCTTATAAAGTTATATGCTATAAAAATATTTCTCGTGCTCAAAAACTTTTGGGCTCTTCTTCAAATTCGTGTCTACGGTATTGCATCGAATAAACTATAGTATAGCTGAAAATCTGACTGATTTTATTATATCAAATCAAATGGGAATTTATAAATAAAGATATAGATTGAGAAATTTCAAATTTTGGGGATAGGAGGTTTTTCATATTAGCTTCAATGCAAGGTGTTTGTTGTAAAGACGTTTTTCCTATCCCTAGGAATAACTCCTATGTGGCAGTTGATACAGGCGATTCTTCCAACGGAGGGCGATGTCAAGATCAGCCTTGTTTTCGCTAATGTAAGTGATGACGACATCTTGCTAAAGAGTGAGATTGAAGCAATGGCCCAGAAGTACCCGGACCAGTTCTCGTACTGGTAAGTCTGTCTTACTTTACACTTTTCCAGTACAAACTGTCTTCAGCTTTTTAAGCAAGCAGGGAGGGAAGCCAGCGAGCGATGACCCTTATATATACGCATTTTAGGGTACGGCAAAAAAGTACGAAATCTTTATTTCAAATACACAGAACGAATAATAAAATTGATCCAGGCTCCACTACGCTTTTTTGTTAGCAAATTGGTAAATAGATTTTTGTGGATCTTAGATGGAAGCTTACTATCTTTTCATAGATTCGTAACGTTTTACAAAATGCAACTCGTATAAATGCGATGAAAATACGGGTATTCGTTAGTCCTTCAATTATTATTTGGAATTAGTGTTTACTTTTAGTTACACGCATAAGGAAATGCGGTGCTATATAAGGAGTGATAACGTTTTGCACTGGAGTATTGTCCTTTTTTACAAAGGCGATAATGATTTGATCCTTCGAAGATATATCACATGCTGCTAAAAGGATTAGGCTTCTCTTTTAGTAGAGGTCTACCCCTAAAATAAAGAAGAGAAACCTTTAAAAAAAAGCTATCACATGCTGTTTATATACATTTTAGCTAAATTTTATTTATAATATATAGAGATTGCGGCTGAAGGGTCATCATAAAGTTTTTAGGTTAAGTGAATAGGAAAATAGTTTTAAAAAACGTTATGGATGAAATCCGTAAGTTGTAGAGTGATATTTCGCGTTCTCAATGCTTCTTCAGACACAAGACCCCCTAGGTTACACTATCTCGTTATTAGTGTAATCTATCATTTCGAAAAAGAGAATTTCTGAAAATACTCACAGCGAAAAATATAGAATTGTAGTAGGAATATATCAAGCGTGCTATGATAGCTTTTGAAAATGAGATTCTAGGTAACGATTTTTCATCTAACCAGTACAATTTTACTTTCAAATAACACTATTACATGACAGGATGAAATGTCTAATTTTGTTAAAGAGAAGTTGGTTGAAATTCTGCAAAAGTGAAAGTTTCTATCCAGGTTGATAAGAGCACAATTCATGAGCAAACTATCCTTCTGATCTATATCAGATTCATTTATGAAAGTGAAATTAGGAAAAAAATGTCTAAATTAAATGTTTACCTGAAATCAATCAGTGAGGTAATTCTGTATTTTAATGATAAAATATTATATTGACTAATTTGATCAATATTGACTCAGATGGGGCTGCATCCATTAGTAGAAAGTGAAAGACTGTTTCTTGGAATTTATTGAGCAAAACTTCAATGGCTTCCTTGAGGCTGATGATTTTTCATCAATTTTCTGATTTCTGGCTCCATATATGTAAGCTTGAGCCTTAAATCACCCGTTTCTTCTATTTTCAATTTATTTCTTTGAATAATCTGAATCCTGCTTCTACCAAGTATGTCGAAGGAAATGCGAAAAACAAAAATCTAATTTTTTCCCAAAGATTCGGGTACAACAAGCGATTCTTTAGCCAGAATTTCTCATAACCTGACAAGGTAAACAAGGCTTTAGCTTCAATGTCATTTTGCAAATCTATCATTTCTTCTTGAAGTTTTAGTTAATTTCCCTAGCATCAAACTTAAAAGGATCAAAACGCCATTCAGGAACTTGAACATTAATTAAATCTTCAAATCTCTTTGATATTTCAGACTTTAACATACTTAAATGACTTGTGTATACTTTTATAGCATTCTCATTAAATTTAAAGCCCTCTTTGCATATCAAATCAAGATTCGGAAATTGGTGAAAATTATGACGCGATATACTCGAAGAAAACATGTCCATTTTGTTTATAAAAGCGACAATAACTCCTTTAGCTTTTATTAGATTTGATGATGGTCCTTGCAGTTTTAAATTGATATCATTTAACTTCGCAAAAATATCAGCCAGATATACAATGTCACTTTTGATTAGGCTTATTTTGTCAAAAGTTTCACTGTCCTCTTTCTTGAAAAAATCCAGAATACTGTCATAAAGATCGAAAAATCTTTGAAGACAATTACCCTTGGAAAGCCACTTTATTTCGGTATGCATTAAAAGGGTGGTAAAATTCTCTTCATTATCTTTGCAGAGACTTTGAAAAATTCTATCTTTGTGTGAACTCGTCTTTATTTTATTTATTGCTTTGATTGCAATTTGCAACGATTCAGAAAGACTAGCTGACATAAGTTTACTAGCCAGGTGTTGTCTATGAATCACACAGTGAACTGTAAGAATAGCTGGGCAAATTCTCTTTAAATGCGCTAAAAATCCTCTGTATCGCCCGACCATTGATTGTGCGCCATGTTTTTTTCAAGAAAATAACTTTCAACAGACTTAAAAATAATTGAATCTTTTGTATCACTGGTTAAAGACCTTGCAAATAAAAATTCTTCTGTTAATTCTGAATTGTTATTAATGAATCTTACATATGAAAGCAAAATTGATTGGCTGTTAATCATAGTAGATTCATCGACTTGTAACACAAATTCTGTACATCTTAATGGTTTCTATGTTTTTTGACATTTCATTTATTCTGGATAATACAGTATTATTACTCAAGGGTATCATGGAAAGTAGATTTTTTCACTTGGGCCAATCATGATATCAACAAAGTCTTTGATACAAGGTAATATCAAATTTTCTCCAATACTGTGCGCCTTACCAGACTTTGCAATTAGGAGAGAAATTTTATAAGAAGCCTAAAGGCCTTTTTCAAGGTTACTTGAGTTTCTGAAAGTTTTCATACTCATGCACTGCTTTTCATATTTTTTAAAGTTTTTGAAATAAAGTTCGTTCTTATTTACTTTATCTTAAATAGTAACTTAATCGAGATGGCTTCATTGCTTCGTTTGAAAAAGTTTTTCCACCAACTACACAATGTGGTAGTTTTTTATTAGAAGGGCACTTGATAAAACCGAGTTTTAGATATTCTGAGGAATAGTGACGAAGCTTTTTATTTTCAGACATTTGTATCAACAAAAAATGAGAGATAGTGAGAACAAAAAGTATCTAAAATTTTAATGAAAGTTAAATATATTAAAAAATACAGACAAATATAATTCATAAGTTTGCTTAAGTTGCATAAAAGCTGAACTAACACCTAAGGAATTATGAAAACTTATGAGTTTGAATGTGTTGTAATTTTTCAAAAACAGTTCCATAAGCACATAAATAACACTGTACAACAAATTTTAGTGTTGAAAAAAAACATAGATCTCTTATGCTTTTTATTATCAAGTTTGATCCACTGAATATGAATTTAATAATAAAATGTGTATATCACGTCCCATTTTTTTGTAAATCGTTAATTTGATAATAATAATTAATTGATTTTTACTTATTTCGAATATATCCTAAATTATATTTATTTGAAAAAAATATACTAAATTTGTTTCTTATATTTGTTTTTTCTTTTGTAAGATGTTTCAGGTGTATCACGTTTAAGGTTCCAGCAAAAGTCCGCGAGCATAGCAGGAGTCCACTTTCCCTTTTACCTACTTTCTATTAAAGCAATGTCTTGATGGAATCTTTCTCCATGCTCATCACTTACATCTGCGGTATTTCTTGGAAAAAAAGATAGGTGAGAATGAAGAAAATGCATTTTGAGTGACATATTGCACCAAAGATCTCTATAGCTATTAATTAGTCCTTGAACTTTTATTTCTCTCATCGTATCTTCATGTTTTCCTAGAAGTCCTTTGCTTACATCTTTAAAAGCTTGCCAAGCTGCCAATTCAGTTTGATCCATTGTAATTTCAAAATTTTTATCATAAATTTGCTTACGAATCTGAGGACCTATAAAAATACCTTCCTTGATCTTAGCATCGCTTATTTTAGGAAAAATCTTTTTAAGATACTGAAAACAAGGCTTACTGTGTTGCAATGCTTTTGTAAACTGTTTCATTAAGCCTAATTTTCTATGCAATGGTGGTAAAATAATTTTTGCTTTTGGAACTAGTGGCTCATGTATTATGTTATTGCAGCCAATCGTAATAGATTGCCTGGGTGGCCATTCGGAGTGTATGTAATGTTTTGACTTAGCCCTACTGTCCCAATTGCAAAGGAAACACATGAACTTTGTGTATCCAGCTTGAAGACCACTGAGAATAGCTACTACTTTTAAATCAGCACAAATTAACCAATTGTGCTCTTTGTATTTGATGCGTTCAAGAATAAAAGCCAAGTTTTCATAGTTTTCTTTCAAAATAATGGAATGAGAGATTGGAATAGAAGGCATAGTGTTTCCAATATGCAACAAAACAGCTTTCATGCTGTAAAGCGATTGGTCTATGAATAACCTGCACATATTTGGATCATATGACATTTCAAGTACACTAAATAAACCATCGATATCGTTAGAGTAAGTCAAACTGTCTTCTAAAGAAAAAAACTTCTCTATATCGGCAGAACGTTTTCTGAACATACTAATTTTAACATCTTCATTTAACAAATGCCATTGCTGTAAACGAGACGCCAGGAGTTCACTCTGCTGCTTAGTAAGTGATAAATCGCGAACAAGATCATTTAGTTCAGTTTGTGTTATAAAATGTGGTTTCTTATCGGATTCCAGCACTGCTGCATAATTTGCATCATGCATTTCTGAATCTTCTGAGTTGCAGCTTTCATCGCTTGGCACTTTTAAAGGTAGGTGAGGTACAGGAATATCATTTGAATGTGAGACTGGGCGAATAGCAGAAGCAAGACTTGGATACAAAATAGATTTTTTGTTTTTTCTATTACAGCCTAAATAAAAAATCCTTTACTAGTTTAATTAGAAAATTTTAATAAATTAACATACCTTTGATATCAGTTAAACAGAAATAGCAATCTGTTAAATGATCTTTAGGTTCTCTCCAGATCATTGGCACTCCAAAGAGAAGTCCAGGCCCTTTTCCTTTTGCCCAAGCAGAAAGAGAACTTGTACATTTAACACAACCTATGTGGAGTGCCCAGTTTTTGTCTTGATCACCAACTTTACATCCAAAGTATAGCTCATAAAGTTTTTTGACATGTGGTGTCAAATGCCTCTTGTATTGGTTTAATGTAACTGAACCACATATGTAGCAAAATTTATCAGGTAAATTTTTACACTCTCGGCATTTTGAAATTTTAACTTTTACAAATTATAGAATAATATTCTAAAAAAGATAAATCTATAATACAAAGATTGGAAGCGAATCATATATATATATATCAGAGGTCTGGTAAGACCTCCGGGGAGACAAATTGTTGTAAAATCAAAATTTATTTTTTACAAAAAACTGAAAGGTGCCACAAAAAAATCACTTTCATATTCGTCATCGGCGTGAAAAATACTCTTAAAAAATGCTAATCAAATTTTCGTTTTTTTTATTGTTGTACAGTGTAATTTGGTAAAACTGAATATTCTACTCCCTAAAAATTTAACTGTTTTTATAAGTCTAATGCAAAAATACAAGAATTCTATTCTTTGAGAAACCAAAAATTTATCCAAAAATTACGTTTACAAGTTTAAATTGTTTCTTTCCATTTGAAACTATAAATGCCAGTCTTATTAAAGCAAATTTTATAAATATGCATAATTTAGTATTGCTTTAATTTATATTTTTTACAAGTATATCGAAGCTGATATAAATAGATAAATATTAGACTCAAGTTAAAAATCTGAAACTTAAATAAAAAGGAACTAATTTAAATTGTAAAAAGGTTTATTTATACCGGAAAAGTGTTTATTTTGACCTAAATAGAAAATGGTATATATTCACATCTTCACACATATTCAAAGATGTATGCTCACAATTTTAATTATTGGTTCACTTAATGTTTAGGAAAAATCATAGATCGGAAATCCTAAGTTGAATAGCTGATACTTATTTCCAATGTGAAATAAATAATCCAAAATAGCGATTCTAAATTTGTTTATTTCTTACTCAGGAAAAATGTTTGAGTTTTTTTTAAGTATGCAATATAGACTAAATTAAAATTGTTAGTAAATGAGGTCACACTAAAAACTCAAGCTATGGGTAAGTTACATAAATAAATCCTATTAATTTCAAGAAACAAATTTTTTACTTCAGTACAAAAAAGTTTTAAATTTGGCTTTACTTTGCAAAAAAAATAAAACTTAATAACTAAAAGGAAGCAAAAAACACAAAGTTTATTTTTGCAAAAAAATATTTATTATTTGAGTTTTATTTATATTGTGTTGTAAAATTAAAAAATCTGTTTTTGCATTTTTATTTCTATCCTGACTATGGTACACGTAAATATTAAATGAAAACTCAATTCAAAAGTGCGACAGTTTTAATTTAACTATGCTAGAAGAATAGGAAAATAAGATTAAAAAATGAAAGCAAATTACTCACACACAAGTAAGCTTGTATCAGTAAGTAGGAAAGAATAAAATAGATTGATGAAGATGAATAAAAGTGAACTTTAGAACAAAATGCAAGTGGATGTTGGCTCACTACAAGCAATGAATGCAAAAGGTAAGAAAGGAGCTATTATCGCAATCGGTTCTAGGAGAATCTCTGATTGTGGTGATTCACTGATTATTTCTTCATTCTTTGATATAACCGCTAGCATGCATTATCTCTTCTCCACTAATGTGCAGTTCTTATTTTCCTCATCACTCTCTCTTACTCTATATACGCTTGTTATTCTTTTAACATGCTCACTCGCTATGCGCGCATTGATAACGTCTGAGAAAGAAGTGTATGAGTTTGACGGGTGTGTGGCATAAAACGAAATCAAATAACTGTCATATATTGAAGAATAGATATTTAATTTTAATTACATAATTTTATTCAACTTATTGTTAAATATTTATTATTTCAACACTTTAATGTATTATTTTAGACAAATTTATTTCTAACTATAGGTAGCAACCTCTCTATAACCATAAAATGTCTAATTTAAAACTGCTTAATATGAAAATAAAAAAATAATAGAATATATTATATTTTATTTCTACTTTATATTTACTATTACTTTTTACTTTTTAAATCAATACAAACATAATTAAATTTACCCAAAACAGTCTTCAATGTAATAATTAGATATTGTTTGAAAAAATACATACAAGAAAATTTTTATTTCAAGATAAAATATATGAAACATCAAATCTTCTTCCATTTAATATTGAAAAATCCACTTCATATGCTTCGTCTGTTTGATTTGACAGTTTGATATCATGAGCATGACAAATAACTGAGGTAAGTCTGGAAAGAAAAAGGGAAACATTTTTATTTCGATGATAATCGTTTTGGATCCTTTCAATATTTTCTTCTCTCTCTTTTCTTTTGGCTTCGTTGCTCCCATTCCAGCAATACTTTGAATTTATTTCTTCTATCTCACACATATCTTTCATTAATTTTTCTTCTGAACTTATAAAAAAATTCATAACTTCCCAAGCTGTTGTATTTTCAAAAGGAAGGTGAGATTTCATTCCAAAATGTTGCAAAAGGTTTATTAGAAAAGTAAAAAGTAAACTTATCACTTAATAAAGAAAGAAAGATTTATTCAAGAAAAAATGTATAAAAAAAATAACAAATTATAAAGTGTAATTTTGCGAAGGTCATATCTGAAATCATAAGAGAAAAAGTCTAAAATATTGTTAAAAATTTTGGGTAACTTCCCATTAAATAATTTAAATATATACATAGCAAGTTTGAAATGAAACAAATCATTTACTTTAAGAATTTTATTTTCCAGAAATAGATTATTGGTATGGCAAATATAATTGGTATTATATATATATCCAAAGCTTTTTTCTGTGTTTTTTCACTTACGCGTTGTGAAACCCTTCACAATGATTGTTTGTTCTAATTGCTTTTCCTTGTACATTCCATATATTTATATTGCAATTACGAATCCAAGTAATTTCAAAATATTCAACAAAACTACCAATTTCAAGGGGTTCTAAAAATCTCTTCATTTTGTTAAATATATATTTCACCTAAAATTTTTGAGTCAATAAAAGCTTAAAGTAAACGTATAAAGTACTTCTGAAGGTGGCAAAAATGCAATTGCAAGTAACATCCTAATACAATGTCTGAATTTAGTTGATTTTGAGTATTTGGACCCATACCCTAAGGATGCTAGCTTTCTGTAGACCGATTGACAGAAATGAAAATAACATCCCGAGTATGTGGCATTAACAAAAGACTAAAATGAATGTATTAAAAGAAACAAATTTAAATTAAAAGTAAATAAAAAAACGTACTTTTTTTCCTGAAGAAATGATTCCTTTTTCAAAATCACCACAAATACTAGTAACTTGATCTTCCCGAATTACTTTTTTCAGACTTTGGAAGATATTACTTAAAAAAAATACATTTTAAAGATTTGAAGTAAAAAGAAAAAAGATTACTTGTATGTTTCTTCGGAAAAAATCTTGCCCAAGTATTCTCAAAATTTTGAAATCATAAAAAATATTTTCAAAATATCATTTTTATCTATACTCAACAAATGTTTATTTAATAATAGAACTAAGTATAAATGCGATGTTTTTTCAGTTTTAGTTGGATTTAGTTTTTTTAATTTTCTTTCAAATAAAATAAAGCAAAAATAATATGAATTTGAATATTTCGTATATTTTTAATCAGTTTTTCATTGATTTATAATTTATTTTTAAATAGAAGATATTGTTTAAAAAAAATTTATTTTTTGCTTTTCGTATTATACAAAATTTTAGTTAAAATTACAAAGTAATTATTTTTAGTTTTTCCCATGATTTTATATTTTTATAATTTTTGAACATTTTTTAGGTAAAGTTATAGTTAGAAATGATGAATCCAATAATACTTTTCTTTTTTTGATCATAATCATGAGAAGATTAATGAGCTAGTTGAAAAGTTTGACCGAAATATACAACATGAAGCTAAATATTCATATAAAACAACTATTTAAATTTATCAGTATTTTTTTAAGTTTTCAAAAATTTATTAAAACTTGTCAAATTTACTTTATTCGAAAGGAAAATATAACAAATCTTACCCAAGAAGATGGAAAAAATTATACATTCAAAAAAAGCATCTTGAGAAAAATAAGATATAATAAAATAGGAACAAAGCCTATAACGGATTTAAATTTTGATATACCTGAAAAATATACATCAGCAAATCGCCTTAATTTTTTGCAACTGGATGCTTTTACAGAGCAAAACAAAAGATTAATCATTTTTCATGAAAAGATATTGGAACATTTAGTTCAAACCGCTCATGTTTCTGAAATATATATAGATGGAACTTTTAAAAAAGCGCCACTTTTATTCTACGAAATAATATCCATACACGCATTTTTTAACGATACACAAGTTGTTTTATTCTACCTTAATTAAAAATCCAAAGCCTTACCACCATATTAAGAATAGACTTGTTCAAAACTTATGGTTATGAATAACAATCTTATGCGGACAAACAAAGAAATGTTCTGATCACCATGAATAAAATCATACAAATGCAAACAAGAAGAAAATTTTTTATTATTAAATATAAAAAAATATGCATATCATATTTATGAGCTATAAAAAATATTTTTTCTAAATTTTTTGTGAACTTCTATTTTGTTGTATCTTGATTGAGTTTTCCAAAAACACAGGTTTTATGTAGTTTTCCATACCACCTATGAGGTACTACATTTGGCACGTTATTTTTTATAGTGGTTTCGCCAAGAGCCCTTGTTCACTTTATTCTAAAAAAAAAAATTGAAATTAAAAAACAAAAACAAAAAAAATTACCTTGAAATCTTATAAATCGACATCTTCAATACTTGAAAACGTGTCAGCTTCTACGATCTATCAATAATATGACATAATAACACTTGTTATTGATAAAATAAAGCTGAATTTTACCTTAATAATGATGATGATATACTAAAATTAGACTGTTGATTAAGCCCTTGGTAGTTGATCTGATAATTATCTGTTGCATCTTCAACGGTAATATTCTTGGCTGAACTTATGAGTGAGGAAATACGTGAAAGAAAGAAGTAAAGATTTTTATTTTCATAATATTCATCATATATTCCTTGTATTAGTTCTTCTTTCTCTATTCTTTTAGCATTGCTGCCTCCATTCCAGTTGTATCTTGAATTGATTTCCTCAATTTCAGGCATGTCTTTGGTGATTTTTTCTTCATTTTTGATGAAAAATTCCATTACTTCCCAAACACTAGTCTTCTCTGATTGAAGACTCGCATGTAAACTGTAAAAAAATTATTAAAAAAAATAATAGTATTTTTTCTATATTACGAGTTATGGAATCCTTCACAGTGGTTATTGGTTCGTACTTTTCTTCCAAAAACACACCACATTTGCATTTTGTCTTCAATTAGCCAGGTGTTTTCAAAGTATTCAAAAAAGGGAGACTTTCGGTGAAAAATATTCTAAAGAAAGTATTTTATGGCGTACTTCTTCAAGAGGCAAAAATGCTATGGCCATTAACATTTTCATGCATGTTCTGAAACTTTTGCTTTTTGAATACAAAAAACTGTATCCAAGATTAAGAATTTTACGATATATTGCCTGGCAGAAATGGAAGTAGCAACCCTGGTATTAAGCTTCAGGAAAGCACTAAAAATAATGCATTTAAAAATAAAAATTAAAAACAACTTCAAACCTTTTTTGATGCAGAAATGATTGATGTTTCAAAGTCCCCAGTTATGCTCTTGATAGTATTCTTATCAATCACGGAATTAAGAGAAGTATACAAATGACTAAAATAATGATACTAAAATGAAGAAATGTAAACAAATAAAATTACCAATAAGTATCTTCTCTTTTATCACATACGATTCCATAAACAATAGGTACTTGAATATTGTTATGGAAACAGTGAATAGTGACGATTTGATAAAATAAATCTGGAGCTTTTTTAAATGTTCCATCAATATACAGGGTATCAATGAAAGAAACCTGGCTTATATGTCGCAATGTTTGTCCATGAAAAATAAGATTTCTTTTATTGTCGAATCTTAAATCCGCTTGTAAAAATCTTGAATTGTTGGCTGACTGAAAATTTTCAGGAATCAAAAAGTTAATATCCCTAGGAAATGGAATCCTATTTCTGCTTCTTCGTATGAATCGTAGAAGACTTCTTTTTTTTAATGAGTTCTTTGTTCTTCATCCAGAGAAGCAATACAATCACTAAAATTTAAATTATATAGTTGCTCTTTTTTTTAGATTAATTCTTACTTGTATATTTTAGTTGTACTTTTAAATGTGTTTCTTGCTTCCTTCTTCAAATTTGATTTGAATAATTCTTTGTTTTCGTTGAGTGCATCATGATTATGCATAACACGTTTTAGAATTGTGTGGTTTTCATCTTTTTTCATAAATATCTTTCCTGTTTAATTTTTTGTTTCAAAAGAAGTATTTTCGTTAAATGAATTATGAAGTCGATGTTTTAATTTATTTGTAATTATAAGTTAAGATTTACAGTTGATAAGAATAATTAGGCTGTTATCTTATCATTGTATATCTAGCCTATACATTTCTTAATAAGTAACTAGAAGCGCCATTACTATAATTAGAAAGCGCAAATAAGTAGTTAACTTTCGTTAAAAAATTTTTGGCAAATATTCATCGATCAATCTTATATTATATCTGTTAGAAGTTAAAAGGCACTAGAAGTTTGAAAATTGCAAATTATAATAAATTTGATTGAATTTGAAAAGCCGTTCAAAGCATGCAAAAAAATTTTGATTGACAGATACGTAAACTGGACAATTAAAAAATATTTTAATATTTAATAGTATATCTAAAAATAATATGATTTTAATCAAGTTAGAAATGTGAATTAGTTAATCAAGTTAGAATTTGTGTATTTGTGTTTGCTGAATGGTTTGTAATGCCGCTAAATATAGAAGTGATGAGAAAAATAATAGTTGCGTGAGACACGAGAGAGAAGTGATAAGGAAAATAATAGTTGCGAAAGAAACGAGTGGAAAGTGATGAGGAAAATAATACTAACACATGACAAGAAATTGAGTGGTAGTGTGAAAGCGGCACGATCAAAAGAAAGAAATGAATCATTCATCACTATATCACATCCATCTCCTAATGTGGATGGCGAGAAATGTCCATTGGCGAGGAATGTCCTACAACCATTTTACAATGTGTTTAGTAAACGATATGCTATTATTAGCAAATTGTGCAAAACTCATAGATAGGTACAATAAATTTAATAGAATTTTTTCAACGCCCCCTTCATCGCCCCAAACGCCCACCAGAAAAATTATATCGCCCCTCTGGGGGCGATATCGCCCAGGTTGGGAACCACCTGGATAACATCTTTGATTGTTACCAAAGATAACAATTAACCAAATTGATTTAGACAATCTTGATTTAGCGTCTCCGCTAAATCCGGTGTTTTTCATCCCCAAGTTTAAGTCTTAAACTTTTCATATCCTTCTTTATATTCTCCATCCAGATTAATTCGGACCTGCCTTTCTTCTCTCTTCTGCCAAAACTTAGTTCTAAGGCAGGGCCGGGAACTTTTTTGACTAAAAGAGCCCAAAAACACATTTTAAAATCTAATCCTCTGAGAGCCATACATATTTTTAAATACTGATTGTAACTAAATGGAAAAAGAAGACCAACAATTTTATAGTATAATATAAGACTGAATTTATTTTAAACAACATTGTTTTATCGAAGTTTTTTATTAATAAGCAAAGTCTTCATCATCATCAGCTTTTTTTGTGTCATCGTGATTCGTAATGATGACGAAATTAAGAGAGTGCAGAATTGGCAAGAAGGATATGCATTATCGCAATACCTCCCTTTATTCTGAATGCCACCTGATTTATCTGAGAGCCAGATGCAGTCATCAAAAGAGCCATAGGTTCCTGACCTCTCTTCTAAGGCATCCTTTAAAAATTCTGAAACATTCTGCTGAATACAAAATGATTTTAAGACCCATTGCTTCACACACAAATAAGATATTTTTTAAAAGACCTGAGCGAAACACTAGTGAATTTGTGGAAAGCATTAATCAACTTTCTCATCTTCAATTTCCAAACAACTTGAAGAAGCGAACTGATACAACTAGGAAAATTTTGGAAATACTGCCAGAATTTAAATCAAAAATATTTTACCAAAATGTTATTTTTAAAACAGTCAATGTGCTTAACTTGGATCTGGAAGGGAGAAGATGAGATTTAGTCACCTGTGCCGAGAAGATAAAAGGTTATATGGAGAAAGCGAAATTTTAGAAAATACAGTTTGAGAAAAAAAATTAACATTTATTCAAAATTTTAACTATTGCCTGCTATTCCAATCTTGGAAGTCTTAATGTAGGCAAATAATTTTTTAACAAATAATTTTTATTCTATATTTATTTATTTTAAAAATAAAGTTTATTATATTCAAATCACTCTGGTTTCAGAGCAATTGTCATTTTTGTAGAACCATATCAAATTTTTGTTGGTAAAATTTCATTTCTTATAAATCATATTTCTTAAAAAAAAATCTGTCTTAAATATTGGTATTTTTTCTTTTCTGCTATAATTTTGATAAACTAAAAAGTTTTTTATTTTAGAATATATAAATTTTGAAAGATGTCAAGAAAATGTAAAAATTCTCCTAATATTTTTTGTTATATTTGTGGACGTTACACCTTGCCTAATCAAAGAAAAAATATATCTTTTTTTGTAAAAAGAGTATATTTTGCATACTTTGGAGTTAAACTTGGGGATCAAGATAAATATTGGGCACCGCATAAAACATGCAAGTCTTGTGTTGAACAATTGAGACAATGGAGTAAGGGAAAGAAAGAAAAATTAAATTTTGGTATTCCAATGATATGGAGGGAACCAAAAAATCATCATAATGATTGTTATTTTTGTTGCATCGACATCAAAGGGTTGAATAAATTTAAAAAAAAAGGATTTGTTTATCCCAACTTAGAGTCTGCTAGACAACCCATTCCTCATGGTATTGAAATACCAATTCCAAAAGTTCTTGAAAACTTTAATTTGCATGATGAAGTAGAAGTGGAAGAAGAAACTTCAAGTGAAGAAAGTACTAGCGAAAATGATTTTGAAGATGAATGTCAAATCAAAATAAGTTTAATCAAGAAGAACTGAGTGATCTAATTAGAGATCTCAATTTAAGTAAAGAAAAGTCAGAAGTCTTGGCTTCACGCTTAAAAGAAAAGAATTGTTTAACAAAAAGCACGAAAATAACTTTTTACAGAACAAGAGAGAACTCACTGATAAAGTTTTTTACAGAGAATGAAAAACTAGTTTACTGTAACGATGTCAAAGATCTTCTACTTGCACTCAATACCACATACATACCTGAAGAATGGAGACTTTTCATTGATGGTTCTCTCAAAAGTTTGAAATGTGTTTTACTACATAACTTAAATAAATTTCCTTCAATTCCACTGGGTTACTCAACAACATTGAAAGAAAATTATGAGAAAGTACAGCTTTTTTTAAATTGCATCAACTACAATCAACATAACTGGTACTTATGTGTTGACTTCAAAATTATAAATTTTTTGTTGGGACAGCAATCTGGCTTCACGAAATTTCCTTGCTTTTACTGTCTTTGGGATAGTAGAGATAGGAAAAATCACTGGATACAAAAAGAATGGCATCTTCGAGAACACTCAATTATGGGAAACAAAAACATAATAAGAAAGCCTCTCGTTGAAAAAGAAAAGATTCTACTGCCTCCTCTCCACATTAAGTTGGGTTTAATGAAGCAGTTTGTTAGATCAATTGGATACAGAAGGAGAATGCTTTAAGTACATAGTCAACTCAAACCCCCGTGTTAGCATAGAAAAGTTGTTGGCATGAGTTTTTGATGGACCGCAAATAAGAAAGTTAGTAAAAGATGATGCATTTGTGAGATCTATGAACAAAGTTGAAGTGAATGCATGGCAAAGCTATGTTGAAGTTATCAACAACTTTCTAGGAAACAAAAAAGCTGAAAATTATTCAGAGATTGTGGAAAAAATGTTAATAAGTTACAGAAAGCTTGGTGCGAATATGAGTGTTAAAATACACTATTTACATAGTCACTTGGATAAATTTCCTGAAAATCTAGGACAAATGGGTGAAGAACAAGGTGAGAGGTTTCATCAAGAAATGAAGACAATGGAAGAAAGGTATCAAGGTAGGTGGGACAAAAACATGATGGCGGACTATATTTTGGGGTTTACAGCGCGAAGAATCAAAGAACAAATATGTTTTAATTATGCAAAAAAAAACCTTGGCAAAAAAATTTTGTTGCCTTGTGCTATCCACCCTATTCTGTACACCTAGAAAATTATGAGCTTGGTGTTGAAGATGTTAAGTTGAGTGAAATGCTGTTGGACTTGAAAGAGAATGTGAAACTGAGAAGAAGAGTTGACAAAGGAGTCTTTGCCTACATATATATACTAAACTCACACCCAAATATTTTTCAATAACGAAAAGAAGCATAATTTCTTTCCCTATCACATTGCTAATGGAATCTGGATTTTTATCTATTTTGTATATTTTCAGTAAAAAAATAAATAAATTCGATTTTAACAACATATGAACTACCAGATACCTTGATGCGTGTTAACTTCGTTTAACACTAGAACGCCCAAAATTTGTCCAAGCCTTTGACGCCCAGGAAGGGTCAAATTGACCCTCAATTTATATTTGAAATTTTTCCTTACACATGAAATTTTTCAGAAATATACTTTGACACAATATATATATATTTATTAATTTATATATAGAAGTGAAAAAAAACTTTAAAAGGGTAGAGAATTTATTTACCTATTTTACAAGTTACGCTTGATATTTTTGTACACTTTGCACATACGAATTTAGAGCAATCATAGCATTTCATCATAGTTTTCTTTCCATTGCAGTTTGTTTTCACTTGACGTTTCGCTATTAATATTTGCATGGATACTTTTGTGTTTGACATGTTCGTCAATTAACTCTTATGCAAGTTTTTGTAGAAACAATTTTCTCCTAATTTTTCTTCCAGTTACTTCTTTGTACACAATGAATGCATTTATTGCAGCCAAGTCTAAATAAGTATAGAAGGGATGGATTGGCCATCTTCTCGAAGAAGGTTTAACAATAAATAAGGTTTATAATAGAGCGATTTGATCTAAGACATCAACACCATACTTAGTAGTGTTGTAGTATTCAATACTTTCTGGCGTCTTTTTTTCGTTGTCTTTTATTTCAAGACTTCATGCTGACTACTAAGAACGTGAACGAACATATTTATTTTTCTTTGCCTGACAACATGTTAAAGGGACGACTTGAGTTTTTAGAACAATTGATTCATATTCTTTTATTCGTCTATTTTTTAGTTCTTTTGGAATTTCTTTTCTAGTTTTGTTCATAGTGCCAATCAAAGTCATCGATTGTTTTTGAAGTTTTTAACCAAATTCAGAGAAGTAAAGAAATTATCAGTTCTAACATTTCTTCCACTTTTGAAGTAACGTTTTACAAGTTCTAAAACAACGTCTTCTGACAATCTTATATCTTTTGAACGAGTTTCGTCCTTACCTAAATATGGAAAACCATTCAACAAATATTTGCTTTCAACATCTACAGCGAGCCAAATTTTTTGTCCATACATATCAGGTTTCGATGGATAAACTGGGTGAAGGAACAATGTGTTTTGCTCTGAAAAAGTTGTTTATCTACCTACAGTAATAGCAGGACCAGGAATGTGCATTTTTTGACAATTTGAAATAAAATGACACGAAACATTTGATATTGCAGCAAATTTATCTGTTTTTTCATCGAAGCGAAGAAATCTCAAAATTTCATAAAATTGATTGGTTAACCCCAATCATCAGACCAAAGAGAAGGCAATTCAATCTTTTTCTACATAGTGAAACCTCTAACCCACAATATAGCTATAAAAGCTTGAATTTCAGGTAGGAAAATGTCCATGATGAGTCAGATAAAATACGCCTGGCTTCGCTTTCTGTACACGATGCTATTGTTTTCAAGGTATATTATGTATATATATCAATACAAGGCAACCGGATCTTATACAACTACCCTTTATAACAGACCTTTTTGCCAAACTTGTTGGATCTGGTGCTTCCTTTAGAATGTTTTTTGATTTTGTTTTTTTATTTTGAGAAACGCTTACAAATGTTTTCCATTCTGTTCCATCAGATGCTTTGTAAATATCTTGTAAATGATTTCCTTTACTTTTTTTGAAGAAATTTCTCCTCCACCTGACTCTGAAAAAGAAATGTTAGTAAAATTCTTCAATTTTTTTTTATTATCAGCCATAATTAAAGTGTAAATAGACAATTTTGTCTTTTCATTAAGAGTTTATGTGGAAAAATGGAGCAGCTTAAAATTCACAAACAAGATATCGATTTATTATAAAGAAAGGCTAAAAGATTTTTCTCAACCTCTCTTCTTTCAATGGGCCTAGTTCATATCAAGATTTTGATTAGACTGATAGTTTGTTTTGTATTAAGACACTTTGCAGCCTAAAATTGAATTTTATAATTAGTAAATGTTAAAATTTTTAACAGAGCAATAATTGGTCACACTGTTGATTGCAAGAGAGAAAGTGTTTATTCCAAGAATAAGACTGTTGATTGTAAAAGTTAAACACTTTTGATTGCACGAGTGACACTTGATTTGAAGAGTGAAACTGTTGATTGCACGAGTGGCAGTTAATTTGAAGAGTGACACTGTTGCTTGGTAGAGTGAAACACTGTTAGTTACTAGAGTCAACTGTTGATTGGTAGAGTGAAACACCCTTGATTCGAAGCGTGGAACATTATTGGTTGCAAAAGTGAAACTGTTCTTTTTAAGTGTGACACTGTTGATTGTAAAAGTGAAACACTGTTAATTGGAAGAGTGTAACTGTTGATTGCATGAGTGACACTTGATTTGAAGAGTGAAACTGGATTGCACCGGTGACAATTGATTCGAAGAAGAGTGTAACCTTCTAGCTTTCTTTAATAAATTATTATTACTAATATCTTTCTTTAATAGATTATAATGCAATTACCTCGTTCGCCGTTCCACTAAATATCCATTCGACGAAGTGTAGACTGTGTTTTGTTTTCTCTTTTAAAAGTGTGTATTCGCAAATGTGTGCTTTCACTTAAGGTTCGTCGTGGACAAAACGGAGAAGAAGGATTGGCCTTTCAGCATTGGCCACGTTAGCGAAGAGATCTTCTCTAAAAAGCTTCCCCCTCCTGCGTCTGATGCGTTGGTCCTGTTGTGCGGTCCTCCTCCAATGGTTAAAAACGCTTGCATTCCCTACCTTCTCAATCTGGGCTACAAAAAAGAAAGGTGCTTGCCCTTTTGAATGTCCATAATCCTTTGCTCACTTTATCTTCTATACTTTATTTCGCTTTTCTTTGCTCAATAAATTTCCAACTTTGTGTGCATATTCTTTCTCTGCTGCGTCATTCATTTAGTATAGCACATTCACTAATCAGCATTCTGATCCCTCAGTTTCGCGATGTCTTTTGTCAAAACCAATTTCTGATGAAGCAATCTCTCAACATGATCATTTAGGAAAAGGAAACATGTTCGGGTAAATCATGTATAATCATGTTCGGGTTAGATAGGAAAAGAGGTTAGGGTTAGTGGAGGGAGGGACCTTAATCCTGGCGCTCAGAAACATTTTCATCCTCTTCCAATTGATGATCACACCTTGATTACGGGTCTTTAAAAAAGAAGCACCTTTTTTTCTAAAAGAAGAAAGTTTTAAAAGAATTTTTATATTGTTTACTGCCAAAGAATAACTAAAAGCCTATTCTAATTCCTCTTTTTAATAACCCGCTTTTAAGCAGATATCTTAAGTTTGAAAATAATGGGTACAAGGAAAAGCCATGCTTCGCCATTTAATGCTTAAAATTATTACTATTCGACTTGAATATAGGTAAAACTTTTAACACTAGAACTGCAGATGTGTCAACCGATGCATCTTGAATTGAAGCAGGTCTTATTTTAGTTATAATGTTTTCCATTGAACACTAAACTTTAAATCCTTTTTTCCTTCATTTTTCGTGCCTCTCAAAAAATGGCCGTATGACTCGCTTTCCGAGATAAAATTATATTGAATTTTATATTAGTTTTCATAAAGAAAACTATTTCTAGCCATTTTCGTTTCAAAAACATGATTTTTAAATGAAAACATATTAAACAAAAAAATTATTTATGAATAAGTGATGAAAAAAATTATTTGAAAAGACACATTTTAGAATTAGTTTGACAAGTTGTAACTGCTTTTACTTTTTACGTCTAAAAAGTATACAGTGTATATCTTTTTACAGACAATTAAGTTAGGCGAATGAATACCTCATTTATTCGGGTCTTCTATAAAAAAATGAAAACAAAATGAATGTATAACCCTTAATACACTTAATAAATTTTCATAGATATAGTTTTTTGCGAACTCAAAACTCTTTTGGGACTTAAATTTACAACAAATACTATTATCTTCAGCAATAAAAGATTTGTTTTTATAATGGAGACGACTTTATAAGCAACGTTTGATTATGATATTATGTGTACAATTTGTACACATATACTTCAACAATGATTACATGAAAAAGATGTTAATATTTCACGAGTCTATATCAACGCTAAACTATTCTTATTCATTTTTGACTTGCACAAATGTTTTTATCACTCTATAATTTGATGGCTTTTCATTTCTCACTCACTCATCATGCATAAGTTTTTGTTTCATATTTTTATCTATTAGTGTGTACTCTTTTCATTTTTCCTCTCTCTCTTTATTTGTCTATGCATCAAGAGAATGGTAATGATACGATTGAAGATGCCCAAGAAGTAGGGCTTGATTTAGAAGAGGAAGCATGGTTGTATGACAATACTCTGGATCGAGTAGAAGAACCCAAGGTAGCGAAGAAGCATAGGTGATGAACATGTAATTGATCTTTTTGTCTGCGACACAGAATCTGAAAGGAAGATTCAAGTGAAAATCAGCATTTTAATGAGACGTATGTAGCAAATGAAATACATTGGATTCATAATCCCTCGGCGTAAGAGAAATATTCTCACATAAAAACTGGGAGTTTTATGTAAAGTGAACAACAAAATAGAGGCGTTCAAGCTTTTTATTCTGAAGAATTATTTTTACAGTTACTCAGATATACTAATTGAAAAGCCAGTGGTATTCATCATGAATATGAAAAAGGAATCAATACTACAACGTATCCTGTGTATATGTCAAGATTTTCAATTGAAGAAGATATTGCGAAATCATGACAAGTATACAAGAGTTATGAACAGATGTAGATGGTAGACTTTTTTTTCGTCCTAGTATATATTTTTTAAGATGCTTGCGCTTTGATAATTTTTAAATCGCGAAGAAAGAAAAAAATATCGTTTGACTGCCATTTGTGATGATATATGGAACTTTTTTCCAAATAATCTTTTACGTTTCTACATTCCAGATACAAATTTCACCGTAGATGAGCAATTGGTTGGATACAGAGGAAAAGTGCCTAGTAGAGTTAACATGCCGAATAAAGCTCGTAAATATTGTGTTAAAATATACTGGGTTTGTGAGGCACACAACGGCTTGTCACTCAGTGGAGGATGATATATTTACTGTAGAGCAGAGAAAAGTCTTGAAGAAAAATATAAGCAAAGTTTTTCTTGTAGTATTGTGCTGATGGAGCTCTTTTTTCATTCAGGTAGAGAAGTTTATACAGATAGGTACTTTACCTCAGGGGCGCACATCCGGGGGTGGCGACCGCCCCCCAATGTGTTTTCAGGGGGGGGGCGAAAATGACCTTCGCCCCCTCCCCCTCCAATAATTTTCTATAAGTAAGAGTTGCTGCTTGTTTATAAAACATGTATGATGATCATGATATCTATGTATTAATCATGTATGAATAATGGAGACTTTCGAATCAATCAAACATCACATGCCAAGCTGCTCTAAAATTCCTATCGAACATATTTTACAGGCGATGCGTGAGAGCTATATAATAATAATCCATTGCTTCAATATGCACACAATAAGTCAGCAATGTTTATCACAGTGTCTCCTCTTTATAGTATTTTTGGGCAAACACATGTTGATGATCCACTAGATTTTCTCATCTTCTGTCACAGTGATTCTATTTCTCTTTCTGTCTCCTCTGTTTTTCTCTTCCGCTTTCTCTGCTAAAACTCAATCATTCACTCAAGCTCTCTTCTCTTGTTAAGCTGTCCTATCTCATTCAGTTCTCTTCTCTCCAGTGACGTAGCTAGGCTGGGGCATGAGGGGCCGTGCCCACTCTCCTATGTACCGCATGGTGCCCCATGCAACTTATGCGATATCAGTTTTTGAAAATTTCTCCAATGAAAGGATCAAGAAAGTATACAAAATGTTGCTCACCTTTTTTGTTTTTAAATTGTGCCCCCCCCCCCCCCCCCCCATTAACTTTTTTCTGGTTACACCACTGCTTCTTTCTAATTTGCATTTAAAGTTAAATTAAAATAGTTTCCAATTGTTACAATTTTTTATCAATGAATATTGTTAGACTCGCGCTTAGAATTTTTTTCAAGAAAAGTCATTTAATCTTTATCACTACGTTTGTTACATTTGAAAACTTTTATTTTTTCGAGTGAAGAAATTTTTTTAATAGCTATTTGGGAATGAATATTTTGACTAGCTATTCGGGTTAAAAGCAAGAATACTCTATTTTCTTAATATTTGAGCAGATTAATTATAATCTTTTATAATGTTCGATTGTTAAATTTTATAAGTAACACTGTACATAATCAAATACCTTTTTTAAAGAAAATTTGTTGATTATTATAGTAAAAATTTAATATCGAAACAAAACCTTTCAGTTGTTAAAAATGTACTTGATCTATTATTTATGACAACTGTCAGAATTTTATTTGTAGACATATTCAAAAAAACGCAATGGTTTTCTTTTCTCGTATACTTTGATTTATGTTAGTTTGGTCCTCGGACATTTCGCCCCATTATTTTCATAAGACAGTTCGTCCCATGGACAATTCACCCCATTATTTTCATAAGACATTTTGTTTCAATGGACAATTCGCCCCGTTATTTTCATAAGATATTTTGTCTCATGGACAATTCTAAAAAATTAACAGATAAAATGATTAATTTGAAATAATTTAATAGAGATAAAATAAACAAGAATATAAAATTTTTTAATAATTTTACACATTTAATAAGCAAAGATGAATGAAACAAATAGCCTATGAGACAATTTGTCCAGGGGGCAAATTGTTTTTGTGGCGAAATGTCTATCGACCGTTAGATTAAATAATTTTTTATTTATATGGGTTAGCTACTTAAATGTTGGCTTTTGCTGCTTATAAAAACGTGAAAATATCAAATAAACTCTAATTCTTTATGCCTCCTATTATTTTGAAATTATTCTGAGAACAGACGGTTCCATTTTAAAATAGTGAAAATTGCTTTATTAGTTTGTCAAACTATAAACAAATTCGTATCGATGAGGAATCAAATCCAAAGGCTTCCGTGCTATGTCCATCATCTCAACCAACCTGCCATGCCACCCATCGAGTATGCTGTAGGGGATACGTCAAATTAGTTTTCAAAAAACTTAAGTTATGCCCTAAAATTTTTTAGTTTTTGTTGAAGCTCTAACTTTTTCTGATAGACTTTTTTTCCTTAAAAGTTATTATAAAAGGCAAATCATTGCAAAATGTTAAAAGTTATTTTACTTTTTGTGGCTTGTATCAATTTAGCTTTTAAACTATTTTTGAATAATACTGAGTAAAATGAAATAATACGAGCTTAATTTTTTGTTTTATTTTTGTTTGCACAATTATAACTTCGTGTTATACCCTTGCCCCTGAATCAATCACATTTTTTCATATAAACATCGTAGGGTGTCTAGTAGACTCTTTGCCTTTAGACTACATTCACTCATAAAACTATCTAACCTTCAGTTATTTGTTTTCTCTATGAATTAAATATCCTTTCATCAATTCCTGTAATGTGCCTGGTAGACTACTTCATTTTTCAAATGAAAAGCCTATTCCACCCCCTAACAATTTTGGATTTTTTTAAACTAGTGTATATTCTGCAAACTTAATTAAAATATTTTCGCTGGAAGTATAGTATTTAAATTCACAAATTTTGTAAAAAAAAATAAAGTAGTCTTATAAATTTAGGACTTTAGTTATGCGCTGAATACACTCTATTTTAAAGGGTCGACATACATTTTGCCCCATAGACAATTCGCCCCATAGATGATTCGCCCCATAGACAATTCGCCCCATGTACAAATTGTCTCATAGGTTATTTGTTTCTCCATCTTTGTTTATTATATGTGTAAAATTATTAAAAAAATTTATATTCTTGTTTATTTTATCTCTATTAAATTATTTTATCTGTTAATTTTTGGTAATTGTCCAGTTTACGTATCTGTCAATCAAATTTTTTTTGAATGTTTTGATTGGCTTTTCAAATTTCAATCAAATTTATTATAATTTGCAATTTTCAAACTTCTAGTGCCTTTTAACTTCTAACAGATATAATATAAGATTGATCGATGAATTTTTGTCAAAAATTTTTTAACGAAAGTTAACTACTTATTATTTGCGCTTTCTAATTATAGTAATGGCGCTTCTAGTTATATTAACTATATTTTTTTATTTTGAACTAATTATGGTAGCGCTATTAGTTTAATTATAACTCAATGAATGGTACAATTCATTTTATTAGTATGCAGCTAAAATTCAGGTACAATAAAACTGGGATATTTAAATGATTACGATACTGTTTATGACAAATTTTTGTAATTCTCGAGAATAAAAAAATTTCTTAGAGTGTTGCTTATTGCATATTTTTTACTGAACGTTATAGAGCAAAATTTACTTTTATATTATATTCTAATTTTTTCAACATTCACTAGTTTCATTCTTTAATATGATCAACTTGAAATTAATTCAAAGAGTATAAGTAAACACAAAAAGATACAAAATGCATCACGAACTAAATACGATTGAAAAATTGTTTCAAAAACAAAATAAGAGATAATTTTATTGTTAGATTTTTTTTTTATCAATTTTCATGTAGTAATAAAATAAATATAATGAAATGAGTAAAATATAGCCCTTAAAAGGGCTTTGGTTTGAATATGAGAAAAGAATCAAATTCTTTCAAATGATTTCAGATTGCCATCTCTTTAACTTTAAGCAAAATCTACTTCTAAGTATTCCTAGAAATAAATAAAAATATTTATATATTTTTGAAATATCAGACATAAGGTTCAATATTATCAATGAATTTTGGAAAGTTTATTTGGAAAAAATTTGATAAGTTTATTCTTTAAATTTCATACTTTCCAAAATTCATTGATAATATTGAACCTTATGTCTGATATTTCAAAAATATTTTTATTTATTTCTAGGAATACTTAGAAGTAGATTTTGCTTAAAGTTAAAGAGATGGCAATCTGAAATCATTTGAAAGAATTTGATTCTTTTCTCATATTCAAACCAAAGCCCTTTTAACCCTCATCCGTACAAGCTGCTACAATTTGTAGTTAATAAAATTTCAATCTACACGTGTTAGCTACATATAAATATTTTGAAGCGAATAATCATTGACGATGTGTATTTGTGTATAGTGAGCATGCACACAATGTTTTATTCCGTGATCTATTATCTATTTGGTAAATTTTCTGTTTTTGTCTTTATAGTACAACGTACTACAATTTTTAGTATAGGCGAATTACTGTCGAAACGTATTTATGTATAGTGAATATGCACACAGTGTTTTATTCATAAATTTATTGTCTGGCGCCAAAACAGGAAATTACCTCTTTAAAAGCAGTAAGCTTCCTTCTTCATCATTTTTGTAATACACAATTCATTCAATTTCCTTGCTTTTCAGACTGTTTTTTCTCGTTTTTCTTAATTTATTAGAGATACCATTTCACATATTTTGCTGTTTTTTCTTACTTTTCGATGAAAAAATATCAAAGGCAATCGTTTCAATTGGCACATGCTTTAATTTCTCTTTGTGATGAATCTGATGATGATGAAAGAAACAATTTTGAAAAAACTGATGAAAATGTTTGTGAAGAAGTTATTGAAGAATCGTTTGAATCTTTGGAAAATAATGAGGAAATAGAATCGAACGAAGGTGATATTGATATGTTTGAAGACAACATCTCTGATGATGATAGTCTGAGTGATGTAATTGAAGACAATGAACCCTGTACTATCGCCTATAGCTTTTTCACGAACGAATTTGAAGATGAAGAGTTTATTTTTTGTAATGACGTCAAGTATTCAAAAAGACCACCGCTGGTTAGATCTTTATCAAGAAATATTTTCAATCAAAAGCCAAGACCTTTATGTGATCCTAGAAGCAAAGCTGAATCTTTTTTCCTTTTTTACAATGAAGACATGTTTCTTCATATTACAAGATACACTAATAGAAAAGTTTCTGATGAAGTTAGGAAGTATTTAGTCAAAAATAAAAGAAAAACTTATCCTACTTTCATGAAACAATTTTCTTGTGAAGAAATAAAAGCTTGCTATGGTACTATAATTAGGGCAGCTTCTGATAGAGACAACATGACTTGTTTGCTTTCTTTATGACAATGTTACAGAAAAATTTATTGGATTTCCTTGTACCTGAAAATGTTCTCACTGTTGATGAACAGCTTTATGGGTATAGAGGTAAAATACCCGGAAGAACTTTTATGCCTCAAAAACCCAGAAAATATGGAGTAAAAGTATTTTGGTGTTGTGAAGCCAAAAGTGGTTTTTCTCTTTCAGGATACATTTATTCCGGCAAAGAAATTGGCAAAGATAAAAACACAGAACGAGCTTCTAGAACAGTTTTACGATTAGTCAAACCATTTGAAAATAGTGGTAGAGATATAGTAACTGATAGGTATTTCACGTCTCACTTCTTGGCTACAGAACTTTTAAAGAAAAACTTGACGATATTTGGAACAATTAATAAAAGAAGAAAAGAAATTCCTGCTTGCTTAAAATCAGTCAAAAACAAAGACGTCCATACAACCTTAGCTTTGTATGATCATGAAAACAAAATCTCCATATGCTCATATGTTCCCAAAAAAATAAAAATGTATTGATGTTGTCCTCTTCCCATCTTGTCATTGAAATATCAGAGAGGTTAGATAAAAAACCTCGTATAATTTTGGATTACAACCAAGGTAAGTATGGAGTTGACTTGCTTGATTCTATAATTGAAGAGTTTTCTTGTCGAAGAAAAACCAACAGATGGCCAGTTCTCTTAAACTATAACTTTATTGATGTATCATGGAGTAACGCATTTATTTTAATGAAGAAAAACGATTATTCCCAAAACCGAAGAACTTTTTTGAAAAACCTATCTTTTCAACTTGCGTTTGAATTCTCAAGTAAAAGACTTCAAAGCCAAAGTTTAAGGAAAATTATAAAAGAGGCTGGAATACTTGTCGGATATATAAAAACAACTTCCGCACCTTCTAAAAGAAAAGTAATAAATTATTCCAGGCCTTGTAAATATTGTAAAAAGTCATGTCGGAGTGCTTGTGAAGTTTGTGACGCTGCAATTTGTCCCAGTCATAGAATCAAGAAAACTAAAGAGTTTTGTATTTTTTGTGAAAAATAGACAATAAATTTATTATTTCATTGAATAAAACTTTGTACAACTTTATGTGATATATATATTTACAAAAATATAAAAAAAAATTATATTCATAAATGTCAACCTTTATAAGTTTGTGAATTTGCTATACTACAAAATGTAGCAGCTTGTACAGAACGGTGTCCAGTTTATAGTGTACGGATGAGGGTTAAGGGCTATATTTTACTCATTTCATTTTATTGATTTTATTACTACATGAAAATTGATAAAAAAAAATCTAACAATAAAATTATCTCTTATTTTGTTTTTGAAACAATTTTTCAATCGTATTTAGTTGGTGATGCATTTTGTATCTTTTTGTGTTTACTTATACTCTTTGAATTAATTTCAAGTTGATCATATTAAAGAATGAAACTAGTGAATGTTGAAAAAATTAGAATATAATATAAAAGTAAATTTTGCTCTATAATGTTCAGTAAAAAATATGCAATAAGCAACACTCTAAGAAATTTTTTTATTCTCATATCCCAGTTTTATTGTACCTGAATTTTAGCTGCATACTAATAAAATGAATTGTACCATTCATTGAGTTATAATTAAACTAATAGCGCTACCATAATTAGTTCAAAATAAAAAAATATAGTTAATATAACTAGAAGCGCCATTACTATAATTAGAAAGCGCAAATAATAAGTAGTTAACTTTCGTTAAAAAATTTTTGGCAAAAATTCATCGATCAATCTTATATTATATCTGTTAGAAGTTAAAAGGCACTAGAAGTTTGAAAATTGCAAATTATAATAAATTTGATTGAAATTTGAAAAGCCAATCAAAACATTCAAAAAAAATTTGATTGACAGATACGTAAACTGGACAATTACCACAATTACAAGATATTAATTTTTATTTTGTTTAAAAATTTTAAATATTTGTTTCATTTATAAAATAACTGCCTTTCAAAAAATAATTCTTCAAAAAACTAAATAAAATTAAAATATAGCTATTTTTATTGAGATTAGTTGTGATATTAGGCAAAACGTTCATATGCCAAACCGTTTTACGAAAAATAGTCTTATGAAAAAGCGTAAAAGAGTCTAAAAAAATTGAAAAAAGGTTTTATAAAACAATAGTGCTAATTGATCTGCATAAATAGAGTAACTTCTCTATGGCAAGAATTGTATTATAAAAATAGAGCAAATATGAAAAGAATTGTCTTATAAAAATAGGACTAGAAGTTTTATAAAAATAATAGAGCGCATTCTCTTATAAAAATAATGGGGCAAATTGAGCATGAGGCAAATCGTCTTATGAAAATTATGAGGCGAATTATTTTATGAAAATAATGGGGCAAATTGTTTTATGAAAATAGTTAGGCGAATTGTCCATGAGACAAAATGTCTTATGAAAATAATGGGGTGAATTGTCCATGGGACGAACGGTCTTATGAAAATAATGGGGCGAATTGTCCTATGAAAATAATGGAGTGAATTGTCCATGGGACGAACTGTCTTATGAAAATAATGGGGCGAATTGTCTTATAAAAAGAATGTGGCGAAATGTCTGAGGAGCTTTTAAAGGATTGCTTGAATATTTGGTCTCCCGTGGTATTTCCAGACCAATAATTTTGAAAATTGCAACAAAAAAATTTCGCCCCCCCCCCCAATAATTTTGAGGATGTGCGCCCCTGCTTTACCTAACAAAAAACTGGCTTTAGATTTGGCTAAAAAAACTTGACACTTATATGAACTATCAAAAGTTCAAGGAAAGAGATCGCTAAAATTGTGAATACATTGAAGTGTCGTCAAATTCCATCTACTCTTCACTGTATGGTCATGAAAGTAAAGTTTGTATTATTTCTTAAGTCCTAAAAACAAAATGTATTATTACTCTCATCTCCTCTTTCTTAAATTAGCATTTCTTCTAGCGAAGACTTAAAGCCAAATGTGATCATAGGTCTCTCAGTCCAACTTGCTGAAAAATTTGCAACTCTTCGTTTGCAAAAAGGTTAACTTAGAAGAGAAACCAAACTTGCTGGTTTCATAATAGGATATTCATCCAAAGCTAATTCTTCT
This sequence comes from Nectonema munidae, assembly GCA_030549495.1. NCBI lineage: Eukaryota > Metazoa > Nematomorpha > Nectonematoida > Nectonematidae > Nectonema > Nectonema munidae. The sequence goes on from JAUIRK010000731.1 coordinate 151,479, forward strand.
GCTTCAGTTTACGATGATGTAACGAATCCACAGAGTCCAAGATGTCACGATTGCAAAAAATGGAGTAGATCAATTTATTTTAATTGTAAAAGAACTGTATGCGCAGTGCACAGAAAAAGAATCAAAAAAGATTTGCGCTTATAAAAAGTGTTATGCTTCATATTAGTAGTTTAAATAAAATACTTTGTACTCAAAATACTGTAGTGTATGCAAAATTTGATATACCATTGAGGGGAATGTATTTTTTCAAAAAAACTCTTAAATAGTTTGCTATCGCATTTTAATTTAACTCACAGAAACAATTTAAAATTAAAATGTTTTTTGAGTGATTGTAAGTATCTTTTTCTCGTACAGAAAACATTCATCAAAAATAATTGAAAGCCGAGTCTTCGAGTTTTGCTACGAAATATGACTTCAATTTATATAGGAATATTAGAAAATCATTAAAATTTCTGTCCAAAGAAAGCGCCTGTCTAATGAAAACAACTTTATTTTCCATGCTCGTTTGCAATAACAACAAAAAATATATTGGAAAAAGTGATAAGAGTACATTTTATCATTAAAGTCAATTTTTAAATTGTTTAGGCAATTTTTAATTGTGTGGCACTGAACCAGCCTATTCCTTCAGGCGAAATATTCTCATAACCGTTATATTTTACTGAGAGCAGACATACCTGGCGCCATTTTTTAAAAACTCTCTATAACCTGCTATTTTTATGGGTTGGTGGTCAACATCACCCATAGCCCCCTTTTTCATATTATTACTTGGAAATATTTATCATCAAATTTTCATGAACTCACCTGGTTCTGATTAAACATCACACTTTAATAATACAACACAGCTTAGCAAAAAGAATGAGAGCGAAGTGAAGTGATTTTCGTATACACATTTTACTCTAAAAAAGGACATAGGCAGAATATAGATTAATTTCGAAAAGGTTTTTAGTTCGTCTCATTTGATCATGAAGACTTTTTAACAAATAAAATCCCGTCATCTTGTTACCTCTATTTTGAAAGCGCCTACGCGTCCACGCAAAAACAACCTGACGCATATTCGTGCAGAGCATATGACTTGTGAATGAATGTTTGTCAGGAGATTCCAGGACGAATCTAAGGACTCCAAAAACCTCTTCTTCATCCACGCTCTTTCATTAACTTTCTCAATAGAGCTGTTCACAAAGGTACATGGATGTTTGAAGCGTTCAAATGCATGAAAACTTTGTGGGGAATGAATTGTAACTTTTCTTTATTCAATAAATTTCCACCTTTGTCTTGTTTCTCTGCTGCATATTATTTTTATGCCTAATATTTTTATGTCGAATAAACATTGGTCTCTTGGATTAGTTGCAATTTTTGGTTCCTTAAACAGTGATGATAAAATTACTTTTCTGGTTAGAGCGATTAAAAGATTTTAACTTGGATTTAGATTGTCACATTGTAGGTGTGACTACAGACGGTGCTTCATCGATGGTAAAGTTTGGTAAAGAAAATCAATTCATTCATCAACACAGTGTCTTGCACACGCTTGTCACCTGACTATCTGTCTGTCAGGGCCTCGGAGCCTTCTCAAAATTGCTTAACTCCGGCTCCGGAGCATAGATTTTTTGACTCCGGCTCCAAGTATATTTTCAATATTTATTGTGATTTCTTTCAGTTATACATAAAGTTCGGAGAAACTTTGCAGATACAAACTAAATATTTGCCATCTTCACTCTCTACAAAATAATTAAAAACGTCGGACTTTAATAATGAATTATAAAATGAATTATAAAATGACAAAGTCAACCAATGGATCCAATTGGCAGAAGACGTAAATCTACTGCAAAATATTAAAGGCAATCTCAAATTTGTTCCTAGCTGCTACAACCCAGCAGATAGACTGTCAAGGATGTAAAAATACCATATATAAGCAAGCACAACACTCTATCTCCTCATTAATTCTTTGTACTCCTTACTGTCACACCCACCCACCCACCCATATTGTCAATATTGTCAACATAATATACATTGAATTTTATCTGCCTGTTAAAATTTTTTTTAATGCTCTTTTTGTGTAATTTTAATAAAAGGTTTTTATTTTTGCAAAATTGCAACAAAAAAAAAATGTGGCTATCTATATTAGAATTATAGATAGCCATCGATGTAACATGTATTTTTTAAACAATTCTAAAAAAAATAAGTTTGGTGCATAATAAAAATTTTCTAAAAATTAAATAGATAAAACTGATTTTTTATTACCTATATTTATGTTTACACGGAATAAGAAATAGCATAAAATATGCCAATGAAAAACAATTATATAAATCTATAATATATAATTATCAATCTTCCAATGAGAAGGACATTCCTTCTCATTGACAATGTCGTGTTGTGCTTTCTTGCTTATCGATCTGAAGGAAAATTGAAAATTGTGAGATGCAATCTCTTTTACTCTATAATTTATTATATATGTTGTTTATAAATATTTATTACTTTTACTTCACTGTTTCATATGTTGACTTGCAGCCTGTAAGAGGGAGCCGCACATTAAAATTTGTGACTCCGGCTCCAACTCCGGCTCTTACTGACAGAATATTACGGCTCCAAAGCCCTGCTATCTGTGATATTTTTTTTGGAAAAAAAGCAACCTGTATAAAGGAAACATAAATACCATTCACAGAAGAGAAAAAATTCAAACAGATTCTTGAAGGTTGGGACAATTAGAATATTCCTTTAGAATTATGAAGAATTTCAAGAAGACAATATTTCAGGATCTTCATATCAAGGCAACTATGATGAATTAATTTCAAAAGTTAGTAAAGTCTGCAAAAACTTTAGATTGTCACCCTTGAAAAATGATTATTTGCAAAAAATTGTTGTAGCCATGAATAAAGAGATGAAGTTAATTCTAGATATCAAAACAAGGTGAAATAGCACCACTTCAATGATTACAAGATTTTGCGAACTAAAGAAATGCATTCAAAAAATGTGAAATTCGTTAAGTCATTACAGGAGAACGAATGGAAAGATTTGGATAATCTTGTACAAATGCTTAAACCATTTGAAATAGTTATCAAAGGACTCTCTTTAGAAGATGCTACAATTTCAAAAGGAGAACATTCTATGAAGTTCATTATTAATGAATTGAAAAATCAGCATTCAATGTTAGCCTTGAAATTAAACGAAAGTTTGCTTATCCGTTATACTTCAAGAAGAATGTAAAACACAATTGGATTGATCAAGTATTTAGAAGATCCTGAAAGTGCAATATCGAAAGAAGACGAAACAGTCGATTTTTCCCATTCGCCTACACTAGCAGGGAAAACATTTAAAGATTATTTCCACTAAAAGTAGCTGATCTAGATAAGGAAACTACTTCCATTGAGGTTGATCACTCTAGCAATCCAAATTTCAGATCTTCTGTTCAATGCAACATTAGCAATAGCGACTCAATGCTTGAAAGATATGAAAAAGAAATTTTAAACAAAAATAAAAAAGTAAAACTTTCTCAACGTGATTTAAATTATTTGAAGTGACTGGAAAGAGGACTGAAAATCTTGAATTGCTCTACCAATCTTTAGTAACAATTAAAGCTACTTTCGTAGAATCTGAGAGGGCCTCTTCTGCTGCTGGATATTTTACGCCCAAACTTCGCTCTCAGTTAGCTTCCAAGATATTAGATGTATTATGCTTTTTGTGTTGTTTTTTTAATAGTAATAAATAAAGAAATTTCTTCTAACATATAAAGATAAAAGGTACCGGTACCGTTGAGCGTTTTCATCGAGAAGGCACAATTGCGCCGCTTGTATCGAACTATGAGAAAGTAGGCTTGATGCGGGATCGAACCCAAGACCTTGAGTTCAGGCAGGGGCGCACATCCTCAAAATTATTGGGGGCGAAATTTTTTTGTTGCAATTTTCAAAATTAGTGGTCTGGAAATACCACGGGAGACCAAATATTCAAGCAATCTTTTAAAATAGAGTGTATTCAGCGCATACCTAAAGTCCTAAATTTATAAGACTACTTTATATTTTTTTACAAAATTTGTGAATTTAAATACTATATTTCAAGCGAAAATATTTTAATTAAATTTCCATATCGAATATGGTGCGCAGGAAAAATGCCCCCAATTAAAAAGTAGGAAAAAATGCCCAAATTTAAAATTAGGAAAAAATGCCACAACACAAAATTTTTTTTTTTAAAAGATATGTCAAATAAAGATTTTTTGTAAAAAAAAAGTTAACTTTTCATCTAAAACATTTAAAATTTAATTAAAGTAACCTAAAAAACTCAGCATACGACAATTTTTTAAATACAAAAAAAATTTATAAAACAGCAAATATTTTTGGACTTTGTGTGTATTAGAACTCTTTCTAAATATATTTTAACTGATTTTAAGAAGAAGAAGAAGAAGAAGAACATTTACCTTTATTATAGTCTAAAATTAGAAAATTAGACAAGGCTTTTTTGTCTATTCTGTCAGATATTTCCACATTTTATTTTAATGGATGTACATAGGAAGTTTAGGAAAAGTTGTGTAAGATAGAGTATTAATCTACGTATTCAATGTACACGTGTACATAGGAAAACTTTCATTGTTAAGTATAAAAATTTAGTTTACATGGATGTACATAGGAAGTATAGCGAAATATCTATACACGGATGTACATAGGAAGTATAGAGAAAAATCTTATTAGTGCTGGGGGGCGTAAAACGTCCCCCCCTTTCACTAAAAAATTAATTGTATACTACTAATTACTATTAACATCCCTTCAAATTTGGTGACTTTTCCTAAAATCGCTAGCTGCATCTTTTGAAACCATTTTCATGGTAGTTGAATGACCCTTTATGTCCAAAACTGTCAATCAAAATCAAAAATTAAAATTTTTTCAGCAAAATTTTGACATTATCTGTACTTAACCTTATAACTTAGGATCTATATTATATAATACTCTGAAAATTTATAATTATATACAGTTTAGAACGCATAACACTTTATATATTTAATTTTTTCAATAATCATGGCTACTTTTTTAGAAAATGTCAATCAAAATTTTGATTGATCAAAAATATATCTAATAAAATATGCCTTCACATTTTACATAAAATATATGTTTTTATACTAAATCGGCCATGCTGGTTTCATTTATGGACTAATTTTTTACGTTTAAGATCTGGAAATACCTAAGTGTTAATCAAATTTGCGGTTTACTTATGAAAATTGTCTCCAAAAACATTCCTTCACATTTTACATAAAATATATGTGTATACTAAATCGGCCATGCTGGTTTCATTTCTGGACAAATTTTTTACGTTTAGGATCTGGAAATACCCAAGTGTTAATCAAATTTGCTGTTTATTTCTAAAAATTATCTCCAAAAACATTCATTCAAATTTTACAATGAAATATATGTGTTATACTAAATCGGCCATGCTGGTATCATTTCTGGACTAATTTAAATATATGTGTATACTAAATCGGCCATGCTGGTTTCATTTCTGGACTAATTTTTTACGTTTAGGATCTGGAAATACCTAAGTGTTAATCAAATTTGCGGTTTACTTATGAAAATTGTCTCCAAAAACATTCCTTCACATTTTACATAAAATATATGTGTATACTAAATCGGCCATGCTGGTTTCATTTATGGACTAATTTTTTACGTTTAAGATCTGGAAATACCTAAGTGTTAATCAAATTTGCGGTTTACTTATGAAAATTGTCTCCAAAAACATTCCTTCACATTTTACATAAAATATATGCGTTATACTAAATCGGCCATGCTGGTTTCATTTCTGGACTCATTTTTTACATTTAGGATCTGAAAATACCTAAGTGTTAATCAAATTTGCGGTTTACTTCTAAAAATTATCTCCAAAAACATTCATTCAAATTTTACAATGAAATATATGTGTTATACTAAATCGGCCATGCTGGTTTCATTTCTGGACTAATTTTTTTACGTTTAGGATGTGAAAATACCTATAAGTGTCAATCAAATTTGCGGTTTACTTCTAAAAATTGTCTCCAAAAACATTCATTCAAATTTTACAATTAAATATATGTTTTTATACCAAATCAACCATGCTAGTTTCATTTATGGACTCAATTTTTGCAGTTTGATATAAGTATCAATTAAATTTGCGTTTAGTTCTAAAATTTGTTTTTATAGCAAATAGATCATGATGATTTCATTTCTGAACACAGTTTTCGCATCTAGATGTTTTACTGCTAGTGTCAATCCAATTTGCGGTTTATGTCTGATAACTATATCCCAAAATATTCTCTCTAATTTTACATGAAATATATGATTTTATACCAATTCAACCATGATAATTTTTATTTCTGAAATCATTTTTTGCATTTAGAGGTTTTAAATGTCTGAAAGTGTCAATCAAATTTTCGATTTACGACTAATATCTACAGAAATATTTTTGAAATTTAAATAAAATATCTGTTTATATGCCAAATGGAAGATGGTGGTTTAATTTTTGGACTCAGGTTTGGCATTTAAAATATCTGAAAGCTTGAATCAGAATAGCGGTTTACTTCTAGATACTGTCTTCAAAAATATTTTCAAAAAAATAAAATATCTGTTTTATACCAAATCGACTATGCTTATTTTATTTCTGTACTGGATTTTGGATAATACGGTTAAAAAATATCTCGAAGTGCAAATTGAATTAGTAATGTATGCCTGAAAATCAGTTCTTTAAAAAATTTCAAAAAATGGCTGCATATTAGGTATATAGTAAAAATATGGGTCCGGTTAAAAAGTGCCGCAACAAAATAAAAATGAGGTAATAATAGAACAAAATATGTTGAAAAAAACAAATAATTTTAAATTATTTATTCCAATTTAATAAAATACTTTTAAATTAAAGAAAACCTAACTAAAAAATTTGAAATGCTAAAATAATTTTTGGTATAATAAATATTTAAATTATTAATTCTATTGTTTTTATATTTGAAGTTTAGTAAATCCAATGTGTTTAAAATTGTGAATATGAAATAAATGTAACAATAAAATTCTTATTCTTGTTTTCATTCATAAATGTGTGTACTGCGGAAGGCTTATGTGATATAGTGAATTTAAATTTATAGTGATTTTGAAAAAATTTAGTTCCATCAATACACCAAACATTTTGCAAAAATGAAAATTTGTTTATGTTTTTAAATGAGAGAAAAAATCGTTAAAATTTTATATCAATGAATATTGTCAGACTCGCGTTAAAAAAATTTTCAACAAAGATGACTTTTAATCTTTATCAGTACGTTTGTTACATTTTGTAACATTTGAAAACTTTAATTTTTTCAAGTCAAGAAATTTTTTTTCAATAGCTATTTGGGAATTAATATTTTGACTAGCTATTCAGTTTAAAAGCAAAAATATTCTATTTGTTTAATATTTGAGCAGAGATATTTTTTATAAAGTTCGATTGTTAAATTTAGTAAGTTACACTGTACATAATTAATTAAATAATTTTTGTTAGAAAATTTGTTGATTATTATAATAAAAATATATTATCGAAACAAAATCAGTTGTTAAAAATTTGCTGCTTATAAAAACTTGAAAATATCAAATAAAGTGCCGATAAACTATCTCATTTTTTATGCCTCCTATTATTTTGAAATTATTCTGAGAACAGACAGTTTCATTTTATATAGTGAAAATTGCTTTATTAGTTTATTTTGTCTCCTTTCTCTCTTATGTTAATTATGTAGCAAATTTTTCAATTTTTAGTAAAAGGTAAGGTAAAGGTACCGTGAGTGTGTTTTCATTGACAAGGCACTGATGTACCGCTTATGTCAAACTATGAACAAATTGGTATCGATGAGAAATCGAACCCAGAGGCTTCCGTGCCGAGTCCATCTTCTCAACCAACCTGCCATGCCACCCATAGGGTATGCTATATAGTGGATACGTTAAATTAGTTTTCAAAAAACTTAAGTTATGCTGTAAAAATTTTTTGTTTTTGTTGAAGCTCTATAACTTTTTCTGGTAGGTTTTTTTCTTTAAAAGTTATTATAAATTGCAAATCATTGCCAAAGGTTAAAAGTGGTTATTTTAAAAAACAATTATTTTAAAAACAAGTTAACCAATCGCGGTTTGCCCCTGTTGTGAATCATACATGCTTTCCATACATTTTCAAACAGTCTTTTTTATTCCACCTTACCATGTTTTTATCAATCCCTTGACATTTTAAAACAGTTCTTGAAAAGATTTTTAATTCTTCCTTAAATTTGATATAAAAAAAGAGATCTTTTTGTATTGGAAGGTTTTTTTGCCAAAGCCAAATACCATTAAAATTTTTTAGCATATAGTAAGTCCTATTTTTGTAATTTGTGATATAGCAAATAATTATGGGCTATCTTTAAATTTCTCATATTGTGGGGGAGTACGTCAAGAATGATATGTTTAATTAAGATATTAAAAGACATCACATTAAATTTTTTTAGCTCATTTAATTATTTTTTAAGACCATGACATCAACGGTTTCTTTTAAAGATGTCAAAAAACAATTAATTTGTTTGAATTTTTTTGAAATTAAGTAAAATGTACAAATATAAAATAAAATCTTAGATGGCCTAAAATCAAAATAAGTAAAATAAATTTAAAAAATATAAGCCAAAAATTTTATGAAATTTGAAGAAAAAGAATCAAGCAAAAAAGTAAAATTAAAAAAAGTTGTGATCAAAATTAACAGTAGCTGCCAATAAGCTATTTATGTATTAGATGCTTTTGTGAATTAACTTTGCATATAAACTAGCATTTTCATACTGATTTTATTGGCTTTACTTATTTTTTACAAAATACATCGTAGATATGCCAGAACATCAATCAAAGTTCATTTTAGTTTGTAAGAATGAAGACTAGATTTTCAAATATAAAGTTTGTTAAATAAGTTGAAATAGTTCAAAAAGGAACAAAGAATTTTTATTATCAAAAACGATATATTTCGGAATGATGACGTACTTTATCAAGTACTAATATAAAGGTAATGTGGAAAGATTAATCCAAACGCACAAGGAACAAGAGATATTTTGGGGATGAGGTGCATAGTATTTTTGTATTTTCGAAGTCGAAAGAATGTCTGGGATAGGTTATTAGGGGTTGAAGCAGCATATTGTTATGGAGGTTCAGTTCAGCGTTCTGTTTATGCCTTGAGACGAGGTATTGTTGTTCTTTGATACGAATTTGCAGCAGTCTGTCGGTCTTGCCTATGTATGTAGTAGTGCAACCAATGCAGTTTATTTTGTATACACAGTTACTGGTTTTCAGACGATCATAATTCTCACGAAAAGTGTTTGAAGTTGGTGTAAGGGATTGTTAGGCTTGGGAATCAAAGTGACGTTGTGAGTACATAGTGCGGTTTAAGTTTGTTGAAATAAAAAGTGTCGAAGTTGTGGATTATGAAAGTTTTTTTGTGGGTTGAATACGAAAATTGTAAACTCTCTAAAATATTTTCCGATCAAAATTTTATCTTTATTTTTTGGGACGAACGTAGTGAGATTTTAATTACATATTTGGGATAGTTATTTGACTCTAAAATAGATTTGACATTGTTCACTTCCATTTCTAGTGTCTCGGAATTAGATGAAAGATAAAATGAGCGGTTAAAAGGCGTTTCAGATCATTTTTGTGCAAAGGGGTGTTTGGATAAGAAGTCTAAGTATCGTTATGTGTGAATAGGTTCGTGACAGCGCAATCTAAAAAGGGTATGGTCATGTTTTTTTTTATTCAACCCTGAATTTTAAACATTCATGGAAATTATTGAGGGTTGAGTGGAACAGGTTAATATGGTTTTTGTTCATAATGCAAAAAATCTCATCTACATAGCGGGCATAAAATTTTAAGAAGTAGTTGGAGACTAGAGAGTCTTCAAAGGATTCCAAAACAAGGAAATATACTGGAAGAAACTACCGAACATACATCAATCAAGATGGAATTCGCGTGCAATAAAATGTAAAAATAATAATAGTATTTTTAAATTACACATAAAAGCTCCTCGTTTGCAAGTGGTTTCATCAAAAAATAATTTTTGTAATTACCCTAGTGAGTACCCACAGCAAAACTGCTCCCTGAAGCAAATATCTCCACATACCAAGCACCTTTTTATGACGGAAAAGGATTGTGAAAATTGAATGTTACCCTGGTAAATTAGTTATCTATTCATCATATTTTGAATGCATTGACTGTTGAATTTATAATAAATCTGTCATCTTTTATTTTCAGTGTATAATTTCAACCATTTTTGCCGTCCAGATGTTGGCAACTATGATTTGCTAATATAGTTGATAGATATAAAAAAACTGTTATCAATAGTTTAGTGTTAAAAAATTGAATGGTGGCTAAACCTGTGTGGAATTGCCTTATGGTAATCATCATAGGATTGCAGATAAGAGGGGCGTTTCCAGTATTAGCTATAAGAACAAATTAAAGGAAGTAAAATATTAAGGTATGAAAAAGAAAAAACGGATTTAAAAATTCTTTATTAATAATTAAGTATTTATTCACAAAAATAAGTCGTAGCGAATAATTAATAAAGTACAAAAATTTTTTTATAAATTTTAAACAAACAATTATTCAATATTTGATAAAAATATACTCTTTAAGGTATTCATAGAATTCTCAGACATTTGAATTTAACTTTGTTTTTAATAACTTTTTTGCTTCCTTTGATTTGCTGGGGATATTAAAAGTGGTTTTCGCTAGATCTACACTTTTTATATAAAGATTTTAATTCGTAGAGTGATATAAAAACTCCATGGCATTGCAAATTTGTCGAAAGTAAAAAGATTCCCATATCCTTCGCGTAAAATAAACAGCATATCTTTTAAATCTTTTCAATATTAGAGCCTATTCTTTTTCTTTAAAATACCAAATCTGGCTATAGGAGAAAAAAATTTAAATCCGCCATTACTGAAAATTGCATTAAAAGAAAATCAAATTACAAAAAAATTCAAATTATATTAAATTTAATAATTAAAAATCTTCTTTTTAATTTCAAAAATATATTTTTTAATTTAAAAAGTTGTTTTAATAAATAATCAATATATATATTCACAGTTTTAAGTATTGTTTCTTTATTTATTGTAGCGCATTATTATTATTGTAACCGGGTAACATTCCATTAAATATTACTACGCCACGAGTGTATAACTTATTTCAACTCCATTAGAGATTACTACGCCATTCAAAATTTTTAAAAATCAAATGAAGCATTGTATATATATATAACTATTATTTTATATTTTAAAAAATAAATTTCTATTTTTATAATTTTATTTTATATATATTTTTTTGGGTTTTTGATCCCCCAGTAAGTTTAATGGCGTCATAATTCATTTGACTTTCTTTTATCCTTTTTCTGAAATTATAAACCAAATTGTGTTGAATACTTACTAAATTTTTGTGATACTTTGTGTAGCTTAATGGACGAGTCAGCCCTACCGGTTTCCAAACGTGGCTATTTTGACAAAGATATTGTTAATGATTGTAGTTTAGTTTCAGGTCTAAGCAGCCTAGAAAATAAATATTGTAATCTCTCCAATTTAAAAGATGAGTCGATAACACTAATTAAAAATATTTTCTCTGACGTTAAAAATTTGTTGTTAAATAATATGTACGAAGACCTTCTTTTTCTGAAATCTAAGATGGAAAATGAAAATTCAAAATTTTTATATAGCGATGCTGTGAAGAACTTTAATGTTAATAAGGATGTTCATGTTTCCCCTAATAACTTTATTAAGGTGAAAACAAATAAGATAAATTTACAAAAAGATGAAGTTGTAGAATTGAAAAAAGAAATTATCAACTCAATCAACCCTAAGGTAAACAAACTCCAATTAAGAAACATAAATGTTAAAAAAATGGTTTTGCCTTTATAAATTTAGAAAATAAAAAAGATCTCAAGACTACAAAAAACTTACTTAAAAATTCATACGATATAGTAGAACCGGAAGATTACAAACCTTGCTTTGTTATTAAAACAATCCCAAAAAATCTTAGTGAAACAGAGTTGATAAGTTCCATAGAAAATTGTAACTATTACATTACTAAATACGGCGGGTTTGATTTCATTAAAACTATTAACACAAAAAATAAATTTTTCAATATGGCCATAATTAAAGCTAAAACACCCGAGGTGGCTAATTTCCTTTCAAAATCTCAAACTATTTTTTGCGGATATACGGCATTACCGATTAAACTTTTGGTTAGAAAAGTAAAATTATGTAATAACTGCGGAAAATTCGGCCACTCTAATGAAAGATGTTTTGCACAAAATCCTAAGTGTTTAAATTGTTCCAAAATAGGTCACTCTTCTAAGGATTGCTCCTTTCCTTCAGCCACCTGTCTAAATTGTAATGGTGCCCTTGCATATAATGATACTAATTGCCCTATATATTTAAAAAAATGTGAGCATCTAAAAATTAACTCTATGAACATGCTAGAATCCTATATCAACTCCAAATAATGCTATTTAATATCATTCACATTAATATAGGAAAATCATTTTATGCTTTTAATAATCTTCTAATGCTAACAGAAAAAAATCTATATCACATTATTCTAATAAATGAGCCATACCTTAATAACAGCAAATTACCTTCATTACTATTACCAAATTATCGGGCTATATACAGCCCTTCAGTTCATTATTCCTTAATCCTACATCAAAAAAATCTAAATATTTGTTTAATTAATGAGCTGTCAAACGACTTCATTACAACAACAAAATGCATGACTAACAATAATGAATTTTATTGTATATCTGTTTATTTTCCTCCATATTCTCTTGATCAAATAATGTATTTTTTTGAGTCTGTTTTACCGAGCCTAAAGAACAAAAAACTTTTAATAATAGGAGACACAAATTCTAGACATCTACTATGGGACTATAAAACAAATTCAAGAGGAAACTTATTATATAAAAATATTATGAGGCACAATTTATTACTTATTGATTCAAATAAAAACCCAACCTTTTCTAGACTAAGAACGGATGGAAAATTTCAATCACATATAGACCTTTCGATATGTAATGAAAAAATTAAGGATCTAATTTCTTCTTGGAAAATTTTAGATGAAGCTTCCCTATCCGATCATTTCTTCATACTGGTCACCTTAAATCTCACTAATAAAATAGGCACACCTGAATTTTACAAAAAATCTTTGAACTTTAATTTGTTTTCCCGTATTTTGAATGATAACATAGAGAAAAATTACAAAATCTTGAAAAACACCCCTTCTAATTCTCCTTCAATAGAAACGTATGCAAATACCCTAGTACATTGTCTGATAGAAGCTTCTGAGAATGCTACATTTAGTATTAAATGCAAACATAACTTTTGGTCTCTTTCCCTACAAAACTATAGGAAAAAAGTAAGGTACGCACTCAAAAAGTTTCAAAGATCACGTACAAATGAGGACTTAATGATTTACAAGAAAACTAAAAGTTTTTATCGGAAAAAAATCTCCTACTATAAGAAAATGAAATGGGAAGAGTTTTTGAGTTTTGATATAAACACTATATGGAAAAAAATAAATTGTTTTATAAAAGATCGTCACAATAACAATAATAATAGAAATAATTTATTCCCAGTTTTATTAAACGGGAAACAATTAACTCCTACAGAGAATCCTTTAGAAATTATTGATTACTTTTTCCCATCAATTTTTAATTGTGATATTCCACCCTTCATATTTCCAGAGTACCCTTCTCCCACACAAATTACTGAAAACGAAATCTTATATTGTTTCAAAAAAATCAATTTAAAGTCATCGCCCGGTTATGATAGAATAAGCTACAAAACATTAAAAATTGCCCTTCCTTATATTTCTTCATATTTGTTGTGCTTGTTTAATGCTGTCATCACATTCGGATACTTTCCCAATATTTTCAAACGTGGTGAAATCATTTTTTTACCCAAAGACAAAAATATCTTTCAAACCATTGATAATCTGCGTCCTATAACTTTACTTCCCTGTATAGGAAAACTATGTGAAAAAATTGTTAGAATACGCTTACTAGAGCATATTGATAAGTCCAAATGCATTGATGATAATCAGTTTGCTTACGTCTACAGTAGATGTGCGGAAATTGCGATTGATAGACTTACGTCCCATATTTACCATTGTTTTAAAAATAAAATTTACATGACATGTTTATTTATAGATTTTGCGGGTGCTTTTAATTCTGCCTGCCATCAGTGCATAATTCGGAATATGTTTGCAATGTCATTCCCACTCTATCTAATAAAGTTTGTACACTCATATCTGTATGATAGATCTGTTTTCATACGTCATAATCCGTATAAGACTAGAACTCTAAAATGTTCCACTCCTCAAGGCGGGTCCATATCTGATATTTTGTTTATAATACTGATAAATCCCTTACTCAAGTTCTTAAGTAAGTCAAACTTATTTTATCAGAGCTACTCTGACGATTTACTTATAGGTGTAATAGGTAATAATCCTACTGAGAATTTATTAAAACTCGACAAAATTCTGTCTGACGTAAAACACTTAGCTGCTATGCTTAATCTCAAAATTAATTATAGTAAATGCTCTTTAGTCAATTTTGGAAAAGGCCAGCACAAGTGTCCAATCCTGAATTTTGAATCTGTCAACCTTCATCCTTTGACAAACGTAAAATATTTAGGAGTTATCTTCGATAACAAACTCAACTGGAAATTGAATTATGATAGTAAACATACTAAATGCTTCAAATTGTTCTCAAAAGTTAGATGGATCAATAATTTCCAATGGCCTAAACACTTTGTTTTCTTTAAAACTATCCTTCTCAACGTAGTTCTTCCATCATTTCTGTATGGAATTGTTTCTTGGGGACATATATTCAAAAAAAAAAAACTTACCAATACAGTTTTAGTGTTATGTACTATTCTATTCTAAGATATGCTTTGAAATGCCCTATTTCCACTCCTAAGCAGTTAATTTCTTTATTATCGTCATTTTCTCTTTCCCTTAATTTTATTGAAAGGTCTTTTATTACAAAAAATTATGTTTTATATCAAAGAACAGGATTTACTATTCATATGGACTCCCAACTAACATAAAAAGTTTCTATTCTAACGTTGATCATTTTAAAATGTTATACTTTAAGTTTTTTGCTTCCCATTTTAATGATGAAATTGATATAGTCTCTACTAGTAAAATATATGACCCTATACTAATAAATCTTGAGATTAATACATGTATATGTTCAACCAAATTACAAGCCAAAAAATATTGTCAAAAAATCCTAAGTTTTTCTAATGCTATATTTTATTTCTCTGATGGGTCATATGATCATATTTCAACTGCTGGTGCCTCGGCCTTCGCCATGTTTTACCCACATAAACAAAACCCAGATTTTCATAACTCTTTTAGTATAGGTCTCATGTCTTCATCCTTTTTAGCTGAAGGAGCCGCTCTTTTAGCTGCATTGAGACATCTAGAATGTCAAATAGATCAACTCTCGAAATTCTCTCTTGTTTATTTTTTGTCAGACTCATTATCTCTTCTTAAAGCTTTACAAAACAAGTCATCCTCAGAATATATAGCTGATATAATAAAATTATACTCTAAGCTGCATAGTCTATTTAAAATTCGTTTTGTTTGGTGTCCAGGACACGAAGGAATTAAAGGAAATGAAATCTGTGATAAATTAGCAAAGGAAACTCTTCCTCTCTTGGTAAAAACTAATTATCTACCTCTTTCCTCATTGAAACAGTTCTCCAAGAAAAAGAGCCAAGATTTTTGGTCAATTGATTGGTTAAGCAGTAAGTTTTTTCTTAAATTCCCAATTTTGAGCCTCACTACTTTTAAAAATACGTTGAAAAAACAAAAGTTGTTAACATTTCCGCCTAATATAACAAGATGGCTTTCAGGCAACTGTAATTGTAAGAACTTTCTGTATAAGATTAAAAAAACACGTGATAAATTGTGCCGCTTTGGATGTAATTTTGATGAAACCTCTAATCACTTGTTATTTTCTTGCCCCAGAACTAGTGAATACTTAGGTATATTTTTTAATAAAAATATAACAAAATTCGGCTTTTCGATTTTCTCCATTAAAGAAATTTTAATTTACCCTTTTATATCTTATAATCTGTCAAACTTGATTGAATCAATTGATAAAATTCTAAGGCTGACTCCTCCTTAAACCTATGCTCTAGTACACAAATGACTAAGATAACCATTTCCCAAAACATAAATTCGCTATGACGCCATTAACTTCCGTATTAACCTGTCTATACTTTATACTTTCCTCAAGCTTTTGCCAGCTATCGGACATTCCAGTCTATTAGCTGTGTCAACCAAGAAATGAAATGAAATGAAATGAAATGAATATAATTTTATTTATTATTCTCATTCAATTTAAATTTTTTCTAAAAATTTTCGTCTGTTTTATATTTTACAATATCTAACTACGTACAAGACTTTATCTAAGACTATCACTTTTGGCGCTTCATACCAAAGATCCGACGTTTAATATCCAAAAGATATAAAAGATATGGTGTTGGTACTTCATAACAAAGATCCGATGTGTAATATTCAAAAGATATGGTGTTGGCAATCTTAAATTGGACGATTTGTTCGCAAGACTAAATTCAACTTAAAATACACACTCTCTTCAACTCACTACCAGAAGAAAGTTACAAAGTGTGGAGTTTATTTACCTAAAAGATACAACCTGCACCGCTTATATCTAAATATGTGCACTGATGTTTGAAATTCTTGTATTCGACTCAGAAACCTTCATGATATAAGCCAGGTTCTAGTCAAGACTACAAAAATCACAAGAAAGGTTTTATTGATCTATTATTTTCAGTAAGAACTTTTTAAAGCTTTAATTTTAAAAGCCTACCAGGCTGAATTTTTCTTATTGTTTTCAATATTTTTTTAATTGTATAAAATAAATTTATTTATCTCTAATAAATTGTACGCTAAATTTCCTTATTTGATATTTTAGTTTGTATACTAAAATTATGACAACTAGTTTAGCCAGAGTTTTTAAATACATGCCACTACTCTTGTTTTGACCTAGAGACTTCCGATTTTTCACCTTCTCTCCGCATTAAATATCTAGCTAACGGATTTTTAAAAATATTATTTATATAACAAAGTTAAAATTCATGTAAGCACATAGATGACCAATAGTCACAGGACTAGAGTCCTTTTTATAGTTAAGGGACAATTCGGCACAGGATACTTAAGCTTTCATAATGTCTATATATTTAAAAGCCGAGACTGAAGTTGTATTTTGTATATTGGCGGGACTGCTTAAACATATTTTACTTTACCACTTAGTAATGCATTCTTTGAGAGAGATTAAATGTGATTTTCAAGGTGTTAAAAACTTCGGGACTAATTTAAGATAAAATCTTAACAGAGTCATATAACAAGTATTTATACCGATAGTAGAGTGAGTAACAAGAAACACTTTAACCCTTTCATTACCAGAAAAACAAGACGATATTTATTAAAAAGCAGAAGATTCATATACAAAACTATTTGAAAAAGCAGACGAAGGTAAAATTGTTTATGTATCATATATTATACACTGGTCACGAAAGGCTTTTAATGTGGGCTTGTTGCTTCAAAGATCAATATCTAGAAGCACGGCAAATGGGAACCTATCAAGAGTCTGGTACACAATGCTAAAAATACCAAGAATTTCACTAAGACAACAAAATCTGAAAAGCAAGGAGATGAGTAAATCCGTAGGGGGAAATAGTTGAATTTTTAGTTCTTTTTTAAATGAAATTATATTAATGTTACTTTTTCTCTTTACTACTTAATGAGTGGGTGTCTTTTAATCCCAAAACACCTAAAGCGTGAATTTTAAATGCGAATATTACAAATATGCAATTAATTTTAAATTGTTCGAATCGATTTTTTTTTCGCTTTTAAATTTAACTTTTTTAAAAATATTAAAAGTGGTTATTAAAGTATTTTATCATTTAGAAATTGACATCGTTTTACATTTTCGTAATCAACATGTTTTGATAAGCTTTAAAAGTATAAATTGATTGAACTTGGAATTTTTCCTATAATCTCCATGTTTTCAGAAATTTCAGGAAAATAAAATATTACACAAATATAATTGGGTGTATATTCATATACATGGGGCAAATTAACGTGTGATAATATAGGAAATGTTGAAGCATTTCCATGCAAAGGTAATATTTTTTAAATTGATTTTTTCAGCCATAACTTAAAATACCGAAGCCCTTTTTAGGGCTACATCTTTCTCATTTTTATCTGCTTGTTATAATTTATTTGTATACGTCTTTTTTATCAAATGAATAATTGAAGCTGCAAATGAAAGAAAAGCTTTTCTAAACCTGATATTGATGAAGTGACTGTTAAACAAAATTCAAGACAAAAATGTAATATATTTTGCAGATAATTCTTCTTCAAAGGACACTTAGCGTATCTATTCAGTCAAAAAGTGGTGGTTTACGGTACGTTACGTTTCGAAATTTTATTACCGCTCGATAGTTTTTTTTGTAAAATTTATGGTTCCCAGTTACGTACGAAAAAATCTTATTTCCTATAAATATCCAAGTTTGGTACGACTTCGATCTCGTTTTTTTATCGAAGCTTTGATTTATTTTTTCTTGTTCCACTTACATCAATTTATTGTACAATCATGTAATATACATAATCCATATAGAATATCATAAGATAGGCGTAATAAAAATTATACACGTCTTTATTAAAAATGAAAGAGGTGGGTTTCGGTTGTGTTAGAGGTGTTAATTGTGGGTTATTGGCTGTGTGTGGTGCGCGTTGATATAGGGCTTTAGTGTCGTGATTCAGTATTCTTCTTTGTGTTCTTGTTGGAGGTAGCTTGAGGCGTAATTAAATTACTTCCATGGAGAGTGAAGCTTGTCCACTTGGTGTATCCTTATGGATTATAAGGTATGGTAGCTTATTTCCTTCTCAGCACTTTTAAGTTTGGCATCCCTGAGGTGTTCCTTAAAGCGGGATAGGGAAGTCTTTTGGTTTCTCCAATATAGAAACTATTGCACAGGAAGCATTTTATCTTATAAATGATGTTGATGTGGTTGCATTTGTTGTTGCAATTTGATGGGTAATGGATATGGTTTAGGTTTATTGGACAAATAGGTTTTGATTTAACGGCTTTTTTGGATATTTGTAATAGGGTGGTTATGTTTCTTGATGATCATTTCTATTTTTTGCATAGGGCGTTTTGGATAGGAGGTAGTATTAGAGGAGTACGAGTAGAAGAAAAATATAGTTCATTGAGGAATAGATTTTTTATGGAACATAATGGGTACGGAAGGCTGAAAATTCGGAGTGCCATTTATTCAGGATATGGGCGGAGTATCCGTTTTGAAGAAAAATTGAATTAAGGTTTTCGATATCACTGCCCAGTAAGACTTTGGTATTGTTGATTTTCTATATTCTTGGGATATGGCCGAGGTAGGTGGTTTTTTTGATGTGCATAGAGTGGGCATAGTTGTAATTAAGAAAAATGGATTTTTATGTGATGAATTAAATGTGTTGTTTACTATTTGGATCTGGATGTCTAAGTAATTAAGTTCTGTTTCGTTGGTTTCCTTGGTGAACTTGATATGTGGATCATGGGGGTTGGCGAATTCAAAAAATTCGTTAAGGTTATTAGAGGTGTTCCATAGAAACAAAATTTCATCGACATATCTGTGCCAGGTTTCATGGGGGAACTTAGGGTGCTAGGAAAGTTTTATTTCTAAGGAGTGTAAGTAAATATTGGATAAAATTGATGAAAGTTTACATCCCATGGGCAAGCCTTTAATTTGTTTGTAAAGGGTTTGTTCATGGAATATGAGGTCATTGTGTAGGACGTGAGTGCGGGATTCCTTTAAAAGATCGGTGTTGTCGGTATCAAAAGGTGATATATCAAGGTGTTCTTCATTAAAACTCTTTAAGAATATCAGGTTTCCAAATATATAAATAGTTTTATCATTTCTTGTATCACTCAAGTGAGTGTTGAAAGAAATTTTCTGAGGCTAAAGGACAAAATAGTTGAAAGCGCTCTTTTTATTACGATGTAATAATTGAATTTTTAATAAACTTCTCCAAATTTCTCCATTTTATATGAAATTTTTATTTCATTAAATATCAAATTTGATGTTTTTTGAATTTTGCTTAACAAACTATGTTAAATCAAATAAAGTGCTCTAAACGAGTAATTTAAAAATATTGAAAATAAAAAACTTATATAAATATGCATTTATTGAACTAAAGAATATTAAAAACGTTTATTTTCAAGGTAAATAACCTCGAAAGAATCTTTTTCCTCATGTTCCATTACGTTTTTTGCTTCAAACTTTTTTTTTTAATTTTGATACGTTTTATAAATATCGAGTTTTATTTTCTGATACGATTTTACGGTACATAAATGTGAAGTAAAAATTATGAAATTTCTTCTCGACCGTAACGTAGGCCATCGCTTCTATCAAGGCCACACTAATTCTTGATCAATTATCCCATGCATAGTAAACTTATGTGATATAGTGAATTTAAATTTATAGTGATTTTGAAAAAATTTAGTTCCATCAATACACCAAACATTTTGCAAAAATGAAAATTTGTTTATGTTTTTAAATGAGAGAAAAAATCGTTAAAATTTTATATCAATGAATATTGTCAGACTCGCGTTAAAAAAATTTTCAACAAAGATGACTTTTAATCTTTATCAGTACGTTTGTTACATTTTGTAACATTTGAAAACTTTAATTTTTTCAAGTCAAGAAATTTTTTTTCAATAGCTATTTGGGAATTAATATTTTGACTAGCTATTCAGTTTAAAAGCAAAAATATTCTATTTGTTTAATATTTGAGCAGAGATATTTTTTATAAAGTTCGATTGTTAAATTTAGTAAGTTACACTGTACATAATTAATTAAATAATTTTTGTTAGAAAATTTGTTGATTATTATAATAAAAATATATTATCGAAACAAAATCAGTTGTTAAAAATGTACTTGATACGTTGGCATTTGCTGCTTATAAAAACTTGAAAATATCAAATAAAGTGCCGATAAACTATCTCATTTTTTATGCCTCCTATTATTTTGAAATTATTCTGAGAACAGACAGTTTCATTTTAAATAGTGAAAATTGCTTTATTAGTTTATTTTGTCTCCTTTCTCTCTTATGTTAATTATGTAGCAAATTTTTCAATTTTTAGTAAAAGGTAAGGTAAAGGTACCGTGAGTGTGTTTTCATTGACAAGGCACTGATGTACCGCTTATGTCAAACTATGAACAAATTGGTATCGATGAGAAATCGAACCCAGAGGCTTCCGTGCCGAGTCCATCTTCTCAACCAACCTGCCATGCCACCCATAGGGTATGCTATATAGTGGATACGTTAAATTAGTTTTCAAAAAACTTAAGTTATGCTGTAAAAATTTTTTGTTTTTGTTGAAGCTCTATAACTTTTTCTGGTAGGTTTTTTTTCCTTAAAAGTTATTATAAATGGCAAATCATTGCCAAAGGTTAAAAGTGGTTATTTTAAAAAACAATTATTTTAAAAACAAGTTAACCAATCGCGGTTTGCCCCTGTTGTGAATCATACATGCTTTCCATACATTTTCAAACAGTCTTTTTTATTCCACCTTACCATGTTTTTATCAATCCCTTGACATTTTAAAACAGTTCTTGAAAAGATTTTTAATTCTTCCTTAAATTTGATATAAAAAAAGAGATCTTTTTGTATTGGAAGGTTTTTTTGCCAAAGCCAAATACCATTAAAATTTTTTAGCATATAGTAAGTCCTATTTTTGTAATTTGTGATATAGCAAATAATTATGGGCTATCTTTAAATTTCTCATATTGTGGGGGAGTACGTCAAGAATGATATGTTTAATTAAGATATTAAAAGACATCACATTAAATTTTTTTAGCTCATTTAATTATTTTTTAAGACCATGACATCAACGGTTTCTTTTAAAGATGTCAAAAAACAATTAATTTGTTTGAATTTTTTTGAAATTAAGTAAAATGTACAAATATAAAATAAAATCTTAGATGGCCTAAAATCAAAATAAGTAAAATAAATTTAAAAAATATAAGCCAAAAATTTTATGAAATTTGAAGAAAAAGAATCAAGCAAAAAAGTAAAATTAAAAAAAGTTGTGATCAAAATTAACAGTAGCTGCCAATAAGCTATTTATGTATTAGATGCTTTTGTGAATTAACTTTGCATATAAACTAGCATTTTCATACTGATTTTATTGGCTTTACTTATTTTTTACAAAATACATCGTAGATATGCCAGAACATCAATCAAAGTTCATTTTAGTTTGTAAGAATGAAGACTAGATTTTCAAATATAAAGTTTGTTAAATAAGTTGAAATAGTTCAAAAAGGAACAAAGAATTTTTATTATCAAAAACGATATATTTCGGAATGATGACGTACTTTATCAAGTACTAATATAAAGGTAATGTGGAAAGATTAATCCAAACGCACAAGGAACAAGAGATATTTTGGGGATGAGGTGCATAGTATTTTTGTATTTTCGAAGTCGAAAGAATGTCTGGGATAGGTTAATAGGGGTTGAAGCAGCATATTGTTATGGAGGTTCAGTTT